>OX030958.1:7556125-7701125 GCA_943735955.1 Piscicola geometra | reverse complement strand
TTTTCCATTTTCGAGCTTTCAGGTGTGGAAGCAATAAATAAGTTACGACGCAAAAGCTCGCCAGATAAGAATGGCGCTTCAACGCAGACGTCGATCAATCTCGCTTTATTCTCCTTTTATCATCAACAACCTTACAATATTATAACGATTTTTTATTTCTTTATCATTCCTTTGTCTCGAAAAAGTTTTTTTCAACATTTTATTTTAAGCTATTTAATCCAATTTTTAAATTAATTTAAAAATCTGTTAATTCCACAAAAATCATAAGTTTTCCGGTAGTTATTGAAGTTTGTAAAAGCTTGAGCTTCAAAAACAGTGAAATAGAAGGCAAAAGAAAAGTAAACTCAGACTTAAAACCCACATAAAACTTTAATTCAATCACCAGGTGTCGGAGCAAGAGTTCAAAGAGTGCACGCGAGACACGTCAAAAGTGAATTCGATTTTGATTCTCAACTGCAGCCACCCGTTGCAACGCCTGCGCTACACGATCCTCCTGACGCCCTTCCAGACCATCCCCAACACTCCTGAGTACGAAGTGGGCCAACAGTACTACTTCATCAGTCAGTTGCTTTGGTGGTCGTGGTTGGGGTGGTTGTGGTGATGGTGGCTGTGATTTTTTGAGTAAAGCGATATGCCAAATCAGAAACTTACCCGTCATTTTTTTAAGTCTTCACTTTTCCCGCCACAGCGACCTCCACAGGCGTGCACAAAGGCCTCAACAACACCCACGGAGGGGCTTGCTCCCAGCACAACATGAGGTCGTCTCATAGCATTCAATTTTTTTATTCTAACTTTTTATTAAATAAATAAAACAATTAATTTAGATTTAATGCAACAACTAAATTGGTTTTTAAATAACTCAGTGTTTTGAAAGAGTTAAATTTTAAAAACTAAAAAAATATTTGTTCGTTAAACGTGAAAAAAAATCTAACGCAATCTAAATAACTTTTGCCTTCCAAATTTCACAGATTGAAAATGAAAACTACGGAAGAACGCCATCATCCATCCCTCCCTCATCCCTCTCTTCTCTATGACGATGATGCAGTTTATGCAGAGAAAAATGATGATGATGATGATGATGATGACGATGACTACGAAGATATGATGGGAGATGTCCATGAAAATGATGATGATAATGATGAGGATGGTGATGACGCTTCAATCCGCAATAAAGGTAGATGAGTTGACAAAAATTATATATTTTTTATAAAAGTTGTTAAACATGTTCAATGATTTTAAAGAAGTTTAAGAAAAAGAAACTTATTCATTATAATTGTATTAGTAAATAATTATTTCAGCTTTTAAACTTCTTTCGAATGGTATATGGCTTTTTGAAGACTTTATAATGGTAGAGAAATTAATCTCAAGTACTTCAACTATGCAACTATTTCACAGATTCGAAGATCACTTCGAGGTATCCGACTCTGGTGGAAAAGCACTTTGGTGAGTGGAAGGTGTTTGTGTTGGCGGTGAATCTTTCTGTTGTATGCGTTGTAAATTTAGGCGTTTTAAAGAAGGTTTACAGTTGGCGAAGCTGCTAATTCGCAGATTACGTTGTTGGTTGTCAAAATTTTGTTGTTGCCAGGCAGGAAAATAGCAAATAAAGACTCCCAAATAATTAATTCATTTGGGTTAATCTCCAGTGGAGCTACTTTGTCGCTTGTCTCGTCTCTAATTATCACATGAATCAACGCGAAGTCTTCATAAGTGGACGATAAGTGATCGATTGGGGCGTCATGAATCTATCAAACCTCGTGAAAATATTACTTTTGCTTGTGATTTATCGTCTCCGGATAATATTCTAATACTTTTTCGTAAGAAATATTCTCTTCAAAATGGCTGATTTATAAAGTTTTTTTTATTTATGAATCATTAGTAATTATATGATTTAATTAAAAATAATTATTTCCCAGATGATTACGATTTTCCACGCCTAGGCGAACAAAACATCGACGCCGATCGAAAGCAAGGTCTCAACAACTATCTCAAGATGCACCAACAAAAAAGAATCAGAAAAATAAAACTTGAACAACTCACACTTCAACAACAACAGCAACAACAACAACGCCAACAAATCTACCAACAACAACAACTACACCGACGACAAACCAACAAAAATAATATATACTTACAAAAACAACATTACCACCACCGCCACCTCAACAACAACAACAATAACCACAACAACAACAAAGTGCCTCCTTCCGGTTGCGATCACGTCTTTCCGGATCTTTTGCTTCTCGTCGGCGTCTTCAACTTCTTCCTTCTGCGTTACTACTACGTCTCAGCAGCCACCGCTTGTTCATGCAGTGGTGAGGGTGCCTCGGCGACTCGAGAGGCTGTCGCGAGTGAAGAAAGCATGGAAGACACTGAAGAAAACAATGAGGGTCGTGTAAATGAAATAAACTGTTTTATGATTGTAAAAGGCGATGATGTTAATAATTCAACAAAATATATGGGTGAAAATCTTAAGATGAATAACAGCCAAAATGAAAATCATGGAGCTGAAGGGGATTCTTACAAATTTCACAAAAAGAGTGAAAGAAGCAACAATTTAAATTTTATCAAAATTTTAATTAATTTAATAATAAAAAGCTGGAAATACAAGAATTTAAATGCCTGTAATATTCATCACAACAACTTGGTATCCCAGTTCTCAGAACACTCGCCAGTCTTAGAAAAAGTCTTTTGAAAGCAATGTAAAATATTCACTAATAAATCAAATAATTAAACGAGGAAAATTATTATAGTGTTCATTAGAATATTAAACTTTTGTAAATTATTAAAATAATATAAAAAATGAAAATAATGACGAGTAAGTTGACAATTCTTTTGAGTCCCTATGTGAGAGTGCCCATTAGCGGAGTTTTCAAACAAGCGCCATTGAGAATTTGGGATAGTTATGATAATCATCTACTACATCATCATAACCATCATCTTCCGTCATACAATACAATACAATACAACAACGTGGCGTAAACCCGGACGGGCTTCAAGACCATCATCATTAGCCCCATCATCATGATTATTGTCATCGTTATTAACATCATCATCAGTGAGCGTCTTCTCATCTTTATCATCATTATCGTTATTATACTTACTTTTGAAAAAAATGTAAACACCCGTATTTAGACTAAGCTCCAACAAAGTTTTAATGCGTTGTAAATTTGCGCAAAATCAGTTCTGAAACATTTGAAAGAGTACAAACTTCGATATATTTCAGTTTTAGACCTCTTGCCGAATCCTGAAAGCTCTTTTGGATTTTTTTTCGTGGGGTTTAGTTAGTCAAATCAGGTTAACGATCTTTGATGATACATATTAAATAATTCATTCATTAATTTAAAGACGAAAAATCAGGGTACAAATGCGAAAATAGTTTATGAAATAAACAGATTTGTGGTATGAACTATTTGAACCGTCTGTTGAGTGGAATGAATTTCGTCAAAGAAAAATATTTACTCAATAAAGATGTTAAAATATAAAATGAGTTTTTTTGAAACATTTATTTTTAGTTTGTTTTTGTTGATTTAGAATTTTAAAACATATTTTGTTGCGGAAAAATTATTGTGTTTTTAGTCATAAAATTTGAACTTAAATTTTTCAAAGATTTATTTTTAAATTAATTCAAAGTCTCATTAAAGCATTTATTTATTTTGACAATAGAAACCAAAGAAAGTTTAATCTGATTTAAATCTCCAATTTCCTATCTTACTTAAATCTCATTTTCTCATCAGTAAACATTCCTTCTACCATTCCAAACTTCAAAAAATACTTTTGATGTTTTTTTTAAATAAATATTATTATTCAGGAATATTTTAATTTTTAAATATAATAATCACCAATATACTTTCATTAAATGTTAATTTATAAAATTATGTTCAATAAATATTTGACGAATTGTTTTTTTACTCAATGGCTTGTGTGAATTAAATGTATCAAATATAATCAAAAAACAAAGTTTACTGAACAATAATTCGGAGTAAACAAGAGAATAAATTACTTAAATAACAAGTTTAAAACTTCACAGTGTCATTCTGTTTAACGAGAATTTTGTAAAATTTTTATCAAAAAGTGAAACAAAATTAAAATGAAAAATGCTGTTTTAATTTCAAATAAAAATTTTTTATTTCTTTTTTCATCCGAGTTTTGTTTGCATTTTGTGTTTTTCCTTTCGTTAGTTTTCATTTCTACTGAAGAAATGTCATTTATTTTTCTGTTTGTAACTAATGACAGCATGACTTTTTTTGAATTTTAGATTCCTAAATTATTCAGTTGCCTACCTTTCAGTTTTAATTTAAAATATAGACAACTCTTTTGTGTTTTCAAAGGTTTTTTTATATAAAAACTTTGAAATTTTAATAGAATAATTTCAAAAAAACAATTACTCATGTATTCCTAATGAAAACGAATTCGTGTATATTTTTGAAGCATGTGTAAAATAATTAAAGGATCTATAATGTAGATGTTAAGAAAAAATTATATTTACATTATCTTATATTCATAAGATGACAGAGAATAAGTGAATGTAATAAAGAAAAAATCCATTGTTACTAAAATTGTAAAAAATGTCGCATATAATTTTTATGGATTTTTTCTACATTCACCACAGACTAATGAGAAAAAATTGTATTAAAAAAAGTATTTCACTAAAAGCAAAATAGGAATATAATTTATTGAAATTTTTAGATTTAAAATAATGAACAAATGGATTTTTTGTTCCGCATGTCGTTTAATATTCCTTAGAAGCTTGTGTAGTTTCTAAATGATTCCTAAAATTATTTGAAATCCAAAATATGCCAAACCCTTGTCATAATTCTAGTGCATTTGCTTTCATGTTTTAGCCAGTTTTAGTTTGCTTTCATAGAATCTTTTAAGAATGAAAACTCAGGTTCATATATAGCAGTAGCAAGAGTCGCTTCGCAGGCTGCAATAGACAACGCTTAGTGAGAAAGCCTTATAACTGCGTGAAAATGGCCTCATTGCGGTTTGCTATGAGTGAAAAATAAAAAAGAATTTTGAAATAAATAACATTTTACAAAAATAAACTTTTTTTCAAAGCGGTATATTCGAGTTTGATTTTGTAGTTTTAAAAATTGGAAAAACAAAGTTGGATGAGTTATGTGTTTTTCGACTTTGAATGATTGACAAGGGAGGTGAAACTGTATATAAAGGTGAACTGTGAGCTTTGAAATACTCATGTAATAACATTCACAAAATATTCTTCAAACCCAAAAAAACTTTTTGGAAAACAAATAATTTAAATGTATCGAACAAATAGTTTAAATTGAGTGTCCAACAGAGGAATCGATCTTCGTGGAGTTGGAACTTTTGAGGCACGTTTACAAACCAACTGTAAATGTTTTGGAGCATTAAAGGGCATGTTGAGGGCGTCTGTTCCTCGTTTCACTGTAAAAAAAAATCAATCACAACGTATCGTCTCGCTAGTGAAAGTCGTTCGAAGATTCTGCCAACTTTAATACTCCAACCATTGAACCATCCCAACGTGTAAGAACCTCCAACTTCTTGACTTTTTTTTACTAACCTTGAGAAGACCACAGCAAAGCGATAGGAACCAATCAGTGAGTCAATGAATATCGTTAACTCGTTGTACTCCTTGAATAACACAAGATGCAAAAAAATTGCGTTTTATCAATATACAATGCTCACAGCTATCAGACAATGCGATTAAAACTACTCATACTTCTTTAAAAAAAATTACTATCCAATAAATTTTTTTTCACTTCATGATTTTGACCCACCTGTAGTTGATTTTTTAAACAAAAATTACAGTTTTATATCTTCAGGTTTGGTGCCTGAATCTGTCGATCTATTTCGCAAGGCGTTGAAATTAATTTCTCATCGAAATAACGGCTACTCAGCGCCAAAGTATACATAGCTAATAATAATTGTGTTATTTCTAATTTTTTTCAATACTTCATGCACATTATCTGATGAAATGCACACATATTTGCTTTTAATTAGGCGATATTGACGAAAAGATATGCTTTGTGATGTAGAAAAGACTTCAAAATTGCGGCATCCAGGCAGGCGTGTTACGACGGCATGATGGAATGGAGCAGTTAATTGAAATCGATGGAGAAACCGAACAATTCAAAATAAGAATAAAATAAACAAATAAAAGTATTTAAAAATAAGATAAAAATAATGGGATGGTATAACAGTGCTGCTGAAATCAAGATAAGCACAGGTATTAATAATGTTGCTTTCTGTTTCATTATGATATATAAGTGAGATCGCAGCGGAATGTTACATGATGCAGGAGGAGTTAGGGGGGTGTATCGGTTTTGGAAGTTTTGATACACCTTCTCATGATAGTTGCATGGTTGCATGATTGAAAAGTGAAAATAAAAGATTATTGAAAATTAAAATTTTTTGTTTATTTTTGTGCTGGGCTTGTGCGATTGCTTTTATGTGTGAAAGTTTGTTTTTGTTGATGCATCCTGAAAAGACCATAGCGTGACGTCATGACAAGAAAAGATGGTCGCTAATAAGGGCTTGTAGGCATGGTGCAACTGGTAAAGTTGTACTACTAAAGCAATTGTACACCAAAGAATAAAAATATTAGTGTTAAAAAATAATAAATAAGTGTTAAATAATAAAAAAATTGCAAACTTTTTAAAGACTTACTAAGAAAGTTAAGATCTATTGAGGAATAGAAGAAGCTCGAAATCGCTTCAGCCACGAAGTGTTAAAAACTATCAAAGTCAAACAAGGACAATGCTTCAGGATTGAACAAAAGTTGGAAAAACAATTGGATTTAAAGTTTCACTTGATTTAAGAACGAATTTTTGTGTTTAAATTGGGTTGAATAAATGGCAGATTTGTTTTAAATCTATTAGAATTTAAAGTTATCATCAGTCTAAAAAGATTGAGAGTGATTTGCAAAACGAAAAAACATTTGGTAAAAAATTAAATACACAAAAATTGTCAAATAAATGAAATTTGCATTCAGCTCAAGAAAATCGTGGAAAACTAATTTTAAAAAGCACTATAGCGTTTTTCAAAACAAAAATACTATTTTTCTGTGAATAGAAAGAAAATAAATAAATTGTGATGACAAGCATATTAGACGCATACAAATGGCTAGATGCTTCCTTGGAGCTGCCTACACAGGCTGCAATGCCAATCAATCACTCAGTGGGGTGGTCGTTGTGGCGGTGTTTGAGGGAGGCAGAGGGGTGTAGTAGTGGTTGTTATTTTGGTTTGAAAAGTGTAGTGATAGTTGTTGTACTGTTTGAGAGAGGTTAAGTGATTGTCGTGGAAGTGTGAGACAGTTTTGTGTAAAAATGCATCAATTGCAGAGTTTCTTCCTCCTATAATGGAACTTTCTTTTTTCACGCTAAATTCTCACAGGATGGCGGCAGTAATTAAAAGCCATGATTTTTTTGTAAATAGTCATTTTTCAAAATTAATAGCTTCATAAATCATTTTCAAAAATATTTGATTTGCGGCACTCAATGGCCTTCGCCATGATGTAGCAGTATGCCTCGGTCCACTTCCCTCAAGATTTTTAAATATTTCAAAATCAATAAATTAATTCTATTTAAAACTTTTGCAGAATTCTGGGAAAATAATATGTTGTTTTTATTTTACTAAATTAAAGTATTTTTGAAGAAATTAATTTTCCTTTTTATAACTTGGAAAAAAGATTTTCTTTGAAACGGATCGATCGATGGTCCTTCTTCCGCTAAGCGTAATATTTCTAGTCAGATTTTTAGAATATATTTGAATAATTTATTTTATTACACGGGTAAGATTTAAAACTCGAGATTATGAAAATTTAAAAAATGTAATACTTTAATGCAAATTTTAAAACTGTAATTTTTTCATGCAACTTTTAAAACTGTTCTTTTTAAATGCAAATATTAAAACTGTAGTTTTTTCATGATAACTTTAAAACTGTAATTTTTTCATGAAAATTTTAAAACTGTAATTTTTTCATGAAAATTTTAAAAGTGTAATTTTTTCATGAAAATTTTAAAAGTGTAATTTTTTCATGAAAATTTTAAAACTGTTATTTTTTCATGAAATTTTATTTTTGGAAAACTATATTTTCGAAAATGTTTGAAATAATATTTAAATTAAATCATGAATATTTATGAAATTCAAGTATTTTAATCAAATTCTTTTATTTAAACATTACAGCAGTGAAGAATTCGATGTTAGCATGGAATTACTTGCGGTGGTGTGTGTAGGTAGGATTATAAAAGTCATAAATATGATTTTAAAAATCCTCAATTAAGTGTCCAATGTCATAAAATACTTTTGAAAGTGTTAAATTAAATTAGTTTTTGAAACTGGAACTTAAATAAAAACGCCAAAAATACTTCTCAAAAATAAAACTACAAGGTTCTTAAAAGAGTTTGTTTCAAAATAAATGTTCTCATTAGCTTCTTGAGGTTATATAAAAACGTTTAAATATTCATGAGGTTCAAGAAAAATGCAAAACTTTCACAGTTTTTCCGAAGGAAATGAATTTTTCAAAGCGATAGTTATAAGCTATTTGCATCAGGGATCCGTCTAGAAATTGGTATATCGATGTTCGAGGCGTATATAACCTAATCTAGATGTAATGGGTTCCAGGCAGATTCCATAGATATCTATTCAAATAAATGGATGAAATCTAATCAAAATTTAAATAAAATGGAATTACATTTTGAAAATAGGAAGCTAGATATTGTTGATAATGCATGATGAATGATCGTATAAGCATCACTTAGGAGGGAAAAGAACAAGATAAACAAAATAATATTAAAACGTGAATAAAGAAAAACAGTATAATAAATAAATAATAACTAAAATAAATAGAAACTAAAATAAAGAAATAACTAAAATAATTAATAACTAAAATAATTAAAAACTAAAATAAATAATAACTAAAGAAATAATAACTAAAATAAATAATAACTAAAATAATTAAAAACTAAAATAAATAATAACTAAAAAAATAATAACTAAAAAAAATAACTAAAATTAAATAATAACTAAAAATAAAAATTAACTAAAAAATAAAATAATAATTGTGAATAAAATAATATCGGCCGAACAGATTAATCGAGAAAATGAAAACACTACATGAGAATATAAAACAATAAATAAAAGACGAAAGTACAATAAAAGATGCAACTAATAAGGGTAGCGTAAACATGAGGAGAGTCTATGAAAGTAATTTTTAAAATCGTCAAAGTTTAATAAAAAAAATAAATTAAAAATAATTCCAAATAATACAATTTAAGGCTGCAGAAATATCAACATAGTTCATACGTAGCGTAGCGAATGGGTAACTATAAGATAAAGGATGTTACTAACTCTAAAATAATGTTTTTTTACAAATATGTGTGTTTGTTTGTTTATGAATAATATTTTATTTATGGGTTTGTGTGTTCGTGTATGTTGAGAAACAAACGTGCGCGTGAATGTGTGTATGCATTTTCGAAAAATATTTATTGACCTGGAATCTACTAAACATTTCACATGTGACGTTCCAAAACAATTCTAAATTAAATGTATCATCAGCAGACAACGACTATAAAAACATTTTATTTCTAGAAATTACTTTTCAAGTAAAAAAATTGTCTTCTTTAAAAACAAATAATATTTTAAAGAGTTATTTTTGAAGCACTTTATTTACAATATTGTGAATAAAATTTTCAAGTGAAAAATATTTTTGCAATTTTTTAAAAAACTATTATTCTTTATAAAAAAATTTGAAAAAGTTACGTTATCATTTGGAATTACTTACCTATAGTTTTAAAGTATGTTTTGATCCATTTTTTGTAAATTCTATCGACAAAAACAATAAAGTTTAAAACAAAAACGATAAAGTTTAAAACAAAATCCACAAAATTTGTTCAAAAACCATAAAATTGATGCTTTCATGCTTTTATTTGAAATCGTAAAACTCCGAATTATTTCAAAACCGCCTACACAGTCCATAATAAACCCGATTTCAAAATGTTTTCAAAGCAACTCGCCGCAGTAAAGCATACTTGTGGGGCAATAGAAAAATTCTACGCTTTTCAAGGCCTAATAAGTGTTTAAAAAGAGCGGATGAAATATTTCTCCACATTGTGCATCCAATCGTTTATTTTTGGTATGCTCAAATTTGTTTTATGTGAAGACGCTTTTGTGAGTTTCGTGAAAGAATTAGGGTTGGCTTGAATGCCAAAGCAGGGACGATAGCATGTGAATAGAGGCGATAATCCGTCATTTATGGGATGTAGATATCTCGCCATTTTATTTCTTTGTTGGGAGGTTCGAGCGAAGAAGCGGACGATAAAAGGGACTTGATGGCACAATGCCTCCTGAGGATAATGCATTAGAGTGCGATTGTTCTTGAAAGTTGCTTTCTGTTGGAATTTGGATTGAGAGAAAGAAATTGAGAATGAAATTAATAAAAACATGGCTGGAAAGTGCATCAAGATTCAATGAAAGACTGCTTTGGTACGACTTGGCCATAATCATTAATTATTGAAAAATTAGACGCCTAGTGGATGTATGCAGCAATTCTGCATTTATGTGTTGTTCAAAAAAAAAAGTAAAAAAACATTTTTTTATATATTTCTGATTGAACCAGCAAGTATTTTCAGTGACATTTATTTTTTAATTCAGTTAGTTCGGAAGTACACATTCAAATGTAGTTTCTCATTTTTCGATAGTTCTAAATTAAATTGTAAAAGCTGCTCAACTTTAAAACTGAATATAAATGTTTTTTAATGAGTATATAAATTTTTTTGAAGTACTTAATAACTTTTTAATATTTCAACAAAATAAAAATCAAATAATTATTAATGCGGTGTTTTTAACGCGGTTGTTCGAAATATATAATGCATAAAACTTATTTTATGCAGTGTTTAGAATACTCTTTAAGAATGATGGCTTGCTTGTTTTGGTGTAATGAGTTTGAGAAGAAAGCGATTTGTCGTTTTCCAAGTTTAAAAAAATCGAAAATTGCAAAAACAAGACATGCGTTTTTAATCCCATAACTGAAACTCATAAAAAAACTCAAGATTTAGCCTTATAAACTTGAAATAGTTGGAAGCATTGAAAACATTTACACATGTCACAATTGTGACATTGTCACATACTATCGATTAGTTTGAATTTTAATTATTAAATTTTTTTTAAATAACTACAGAATAGATCATTAAATGTCAGTTTAAAACAAAATGAAAATAAAATAAATAATTTATTAAGTATTTCGTACATGATTTCTCAGAGGCATATTCCACATACTGCAGGTGAAACCCTTCAAGGATTCCGTGTTGCGTGCTGCCCGCAAGGAAATAAAGTGAAATTAACAATAAATTTGCGGACAATAACGACGAAGTCACCAACAACAAAAATAACAATAAACAAGTTCACTGACAAAACCAGCAAAAGCAACAACGACTGGGTTTGAAAACATCAGCAACAACAACCACGGCAACAAAAACTCTCACAGCAACAGCAACCGCTTCCGATTTATTTAGTTTTCACCTGCTTCATTACGGTTTTAATAAAATATTCGTTTCTGCATCAAAATCTTCTCTTCATCATCACCATCTTCATCATCATCTTCTTCTTTCTCATCATTATCATCTTCTTTTTCATCATCTTCATTATTCTCATCATCATCATCACTGTTTCTGAATGATCGGTACAACAGCATTGTTCTACAGCACAAAACCCGAGTCAATAAAACTATAACCATCAACAACTCCATTGTCATCATTAGTTTCGGCAGCATCATTACCAGCGTCATTACCAACATCATCACCAGCATCATCATCAGTATCAATATTACTATCATCTTCACTATCATTATTACTATCATCATCATCACCAACATCATCATCACTATCAACATCACCAGCCTTCCCTCCACCTTAGCCAATCAATAGAATGAAACGTTTGGTGCAGGAGAGGTGAGCCTTTGACGTTCTAGAAACGACTTTGTGTATAGGATTATGTGTGTTTGTATGTGTGTGTGTGTATATTTGTGTGTGTGTGTGTGTGTGTGTGTGTGTGTGTGTGTGTGTGTGTGTGTGTGTGTGTGTGTGTGTGTAAGTGTGTGTGTGTGTGTGTGTGTGTAAGTGTGTGTGTGTGTAAGTGTGTGTGTGTGTGTGTGTGTGTGTGTGTGTGTGTGTGTGTGTGTGTGTGTGTGTGTGTGTGTGTGTGTGTGTGTGTGTGTGTGTGTGTGTGTGTGTGTGTGTGTGTGTGTGTGTGTGTGTGTGTGTGTGTGTGTGTGTGTGTGTGTGTGTGTGTGTGTGTGTGTGTGTGTGTGTGTGTGTGTGTGTGTGTGTGTGTGTGTGTGTGTGTGTGTGTGTGTGTGTGTGTGTGTGTGTGTGTGTGTGTGTGTGTGTGTGTGTGTGTGTGTGTGTGTGTGTGTGTGTGTGTGTGTGTGTGTGTGTGTGTGTGTGTGTGTGTGTGTGTGTGTGTGTGTGTGTGTGTGTGTGTGTGTGTGTGTGTGTGTGTGTGTGTGTGTGTGTGTGTGTGTGTGTGTGTGTGTGTGTGTGTGTGTGTGTGTGTGTGTGTGTGTGTGTGTGTGTGTGTGTGTGTGTGTGTGTGTGTGTGTGTGTGTGTGTGTGTGTGTGTGTGTGTGTGTGTGTGTGTGTGTGTGTGTGTGTGTGTGTGTGTGTGTGTGTGTGTGTGTGTGTGTGTGTGTGTGTGTGTGTGTGTGTGTGTGTGTGTGTGTGTGTGTGTGTGTGTGTGTGTGTGTGTGTGTGTGTGTGTGTGTGTGTGTGTGTGTGTGTGTGTGTGTGTGTGTGTGTGTGTGTGTGTGTGTGTGTGTGTGTGTGTGTGTGTGTGTGTGTGTGTGTGTGTGTGTGTGTGTGTGTGTGTGTGTGTGTGTGTGTGTGTGTGTGTGTGTGTGTGTGTGTGTGTGTGTGTGTGTGTGTGTGTGTGTGTGTGTGTGTGTGTGTGTGTGTGTGTGTGTGTGTGTGTGTGTGTGTGTGTGTGTGTGTGTGTGTGTGTGTGTGTGTGTGTGTGTGTGTGTGTGTGTGTGTGTGTGTGTGTGTGTGTGTGTGTGTGTGTGTGTGTGTGTGTGTGTGTGTGTGTGTGTGTGTGTGTGTGTGTGTGTGTGTGTGTGAGTGTGTGTGTGTGTGTTGTTTTATTGTTGTCATGTCACAGCTAGACGATGAAACTTTCCACACATGCACCAAACAAAATATCACTTCATGAACCAACCCGCCTCGCATAAAACTTTTTAGAATTGGCAGTTCTCCTTAGACAGTTTTTTACTGACTTGTAATGGCACCAGGGACAAGGCACATGTCTTTCATTTCTATTACTTTTAACCCCTGAAAAACCATTTTTTAAATATTTTTTTACACTTTTAAAAACTAGTTAGGGAAACATTTTCTACCCAACCACTCCATCCACTCCATCCACTCAACCACGGCAACCGCCCAACCACCACTGCCACTGCAGTCTGGTGAAGCGACAGAACGATGCGATCAAGGACGACTTGGTTGACGAGGAAGACCTCCTCTTGAGCGATGAACAAGTTAACACGTTAGAGCTTCTCTTGGTTTTTCAGTTTGATAATTTCAATTTAATTATACATTCACGGATTTTTATTTGAATAATTATTGGAAAATATTATTTAAGTTTGATTTAAAATTCAATCATCTTTTTTTCAATCATTTAAAAAAAATATTTGTAGTGAAAATTCCACCGGCTTTGAAATCTTAAATTGATTATATTGAAAACTTCGCATTGAACTTTAGGCATTTTTTTCCTACTTTTGAATTTGCTGCACGAGAATTTTGTCATATGATATTCAAAAAGTCTTCCCAATAAAATAGATTATACAAGACATAACTTTTTATTATCTTCGAAAAATTATTCTTTTTGTATTTTTTGCTGTTAAATTTTTTCAAAGCACTAAAGTAAAATTATATTGGAAAAACACATTAACTTCTGTTTTTGTTTTTGCAGAATGTTCCCGATAGCATCTAATTGAAGCTTGGAACAATAAATACGCATTAAAAACTTAGAACCAATGGGAAAATCTAAATAGTTTCGAAAGCGTTTTGACTTGAGTTTTTAATTAAATTATGAAGAAGTAATCGATCTCGTGTCATAGTTATTTATTAATGTTTATTTCATTAAATATAAAAAATCTCTAAAATTAATTTAACTATTTTATACATTGAAGTTTTAAATTGTTTGATTTTAAACTTTTTTACATTTAATTTTAGTCAAAAGAATTCAAAAGGTTTAGATCATGAATACCGGACGTCTGCATGCATACATCATGGAATTAACTCTTTTCGTAAATGTTTTAATGCGGAAAAAAGATAAAGTTTTCATTAAAACATTTATTAATTTTGCTCATTTTTTTCCATTTTAATTAGTGCTAATAGTTCAATATTATTATATTCTTTTTTCAAATGTTCTATGAATAGTACAAGTGAAAATACAATTTCTAAATAATTTTGAATTTCATTTATTTATATAAAGTTGATGAAACTTTAACAAAAATTCATTTTGACACCGTCAAATAAAACCCACTTTTCAACTTTTATGTCGCTTCATAACACTTTTTCCATCAATCCATTCTGCTTTCGACCATCCACCATCAAGCGTTCTTGAATTATAATTCTGAAGGCACTCCAAAACCTCCAAGCGCATTAATTTAATCTCTCGAATCTGTTTTTTTCTTTGAAATCGATCTAACGATTTCGATGCTTTCCCAATGCTTGATCTCATACAAACCTTTATTCACCATAAAAATATTAAACTGAAAGTTTCAATAAACTTATATTTTTATACATGAAAGTATGAATTCAAATTTTATAGGCGTGTTTTAAATAATAGGTTGTTAAAATTTATAGTATTAAAAAATGAAAACTGCGATAAGACTTTCGAGGGAATACAATCAAACTTAAAAAGTGTCATGGCAATGTTTTTGCGAATGTTGAATGTTTTTGTGAAGCATAAAATTCCAATTTGCCAAAAGCATAACATTTTATTTTTAAAAATTGAATTGCTTTATATATTATCGGAAAAACAAAAAAACTTTGAAAGATTACCGTACAAATAAAACTAATCTTGAGATTTTATGTGTATTTATTAAATAACTATTTTAAATTTTAATATAAATTAATTGATAAGTACTAATTAAGAGCTTAGTGTGGTTCATATTTAATTTCCTAAAAGCGTTTTTCCATCTGGAAATGCATTGTCGAAGATAAATAAATCATAGGCTCTTCAATGAAACGCTGTTGACCAAATACATTCGCAAAATTAGTTATGATAATGAATTTAAAAATATATACAAGTGAAAAATATATGTTAGTGAAACTACGGAAACCAGGACTGACTACAGATTTTATCTCACAAAAAGGATCAAATAATATTTTCTAAACAAATATATTTTTTATCGGAATTTTATAAATTTTTAAATTTAATTTATACAAGAAATAAAACATCAAATAGAGGTTTATTTATTAGTTGAAACGACTAATTATTGCGACATTGAACTTCTTAACGAGATCACTCAACACGCTTAAGGCAACAAAAAAAACCAACTAATTTTTTTCTATTTGAAATATTTATTTATTTATTTATTAATGTTAAAAATAAAATTTATGTTCGGCACAAAGCGCTAAAAATTTCAAATTATTAAAAAAAATTCTGATGTTGTTGCCATCACACAGTGGGAGTGATGGCTCAAAATTCTCACTAATCCACTTTTTTCAGCCGTCCAAAAGTTGATTGTACTTTACATTTCATAGAACCTCGAACACTCAAAAAACACGGGTTGTAACATCACATTCAGTGAATGGCTACCAACGAAACGAGCCTGAAATGCTCGGCTGGAGGTTCGACATCGAATGCATGCATAACGACGGCCGCATTGTAGTTTAAAATAGCTTTAAAACTAGAAAAAGAGCCCTGATTGCTTAGACACATCTAATGGCTTGGATCAGCCGAGTGAGAGAGCTGGATGTTGAAGATGTATAAAGCAAAAGATCTTAAACATGGTTTTAAATGTTTTGGGAAAAATTAGTCAAGCCCTTAAATTCCTTTGAGTGGAGAAAAATTAAATGAGATGGGTAAGGAGAACTTATCTTTCGTGAGAAGATTAATTGTATAATACAAGAGGATGATGATGATGAATTTTCAAGCAAAATAATTTTTAAAGTTTGCCAGAGCTGGTGAACTGACTCAGACATGCCTTTAAAAATTTAACAACTTTTTATTCATTTTTATTAGACTTAATAAATTTATACAAATGATTAATTTAAGGAAAAGTATAAAAAATAAAAGTTGCTTCATAAACACATCACTTTTCGTTTTTAAACACTTTTTAGCCTTTTAAAATATTTTTTAGTTTTCTCATCTTTCTAATGTAATCTGTTTAAGCATACAAAAGACACACAAGGACGCTCATTAAATTGCTGTCTGTTACCAAGGAAGCCCTAATGATTAATTATAGAAATGGCTTTTTGATGCTTTCCTACTTTATCCGCAGGTTGATTAAAAAACTGCAATTCAGTCGTGTTTTTTGAATACTTTAAAGATATAAAAATACTTTTCATGCAGGACTCACTGAAGGAAGGATGAATAGATAGGTGGGATGAAATAGTCAAATTGATTGATTGGCCGATGAAGAAAAAGATCATTTAAACGTACAAATGGGAGACTAGATGAAAGGAAATAATGGAAGGAACGGGTGAACGAGGAAGGAAAATAATGTGTGCGAGAAGCATCGGAAGTAAGGCAATAAGTTTGAGTAGAATGCTCTCAGAAAGGGTTTCCTAAAAGACAAAAAGTAACTTCACAAAAACAAAAAAATTATTGTTTAATAAAAAACGATCAAAATTTTTCAATTTGAAATGGAAACTTTCGGCATGGTTAGTAATGTTGCAATACTAAAAAAGCTGTACTGAAAGACATCAATGACAGTATTTTTCCTTTGTTTGCATTTATTCAATCTTTTATGTTTATTTATGTCTATGGATGCTTTCACTTCCAGTAGATTCGCTGTTTTTATATTGTATCTTTTGATCATAATATCTTTGTACTTTTGGTACCATGCACAATACCTTTGTACTATTTAGTAGCATGCATTTTTTTATACAATCAAATTCTTTTAAGCATTTTTTCCGATTATTGAGTCTTTCATGATTTGGTGAAACTTCAATTTTATAAATTGATAAAACATTTCCGCTTCACAAAAGCTCCCATTTTATATGAGTTTCACTTTTCTCTTTTATTCAGCGATTATTAGGCACGTGCTTCCTTTAACTTACATAATTAAATTACCGTCATAAAAATGTTTGAAATTTTGAACTAGTTATAAGCGGTGCATGAAGCTTGATTTTCAAGCATCAGCACCATCGTCACCTTGCAGAAGATGTCTTCAGAGCACACAGACATCAAACCGACTGAACATTTAAAAATCCACCGAAGCGACCGGAAATCCTTTGTAGAACACTTTTATGGAGACCTTTATTTTCTAATCTCAATAAAAGTCTTGCGAATGTGTTTTCGATTGGTCTTGAAGGCCGTTAATAATATTCGTCGTTGTATGTATTGTGTTGTATGTTATCGTATGAAATGTATTGTATTGTATTGTATTGTATTTTATTGTATTGTATTGTATTTTATTGTATTTTATTGTATTGTATTGTATGTATGTATTTTATGTCTTGGGAAGCTCTTTTATGGAAAGGAAAGACCTTTTTCACAAGATTTAAATTCTTTGGTTCTGGCTAACATTGAAAATATTTTTTTAAAGACGGAAATTTCAAGAGCACATATTCAGTAAAAGTTTTTGAAAAAATTTACTTTTGTTGTTGTTGAACAAATATACTACTTAAAGCTGCTATTTTATGGAAAGATAATAGGAGTGGCTAAGTTTTGTAGGGGAAAATTTACAATCTAAAGTGTAGTTATGTATTTAATGACTTCAAGAAAGCTTTTATTTTTGAAAGTAATTTTAAATAGCGAGAAATTGTTTCAAAGTTATTTTAAAAGTTTTTTTCTCGTTTTCTTTTCAAGTACGACCTATGGGCTGTCTTATGAACAAGGAGTTCCCGTTGAAATTCTTAAATTCTTATTACTTTTAGTTCAATCAGTCAATCAAATAAATTTCTATAGCGCTCTTTCATCAAATTCGAGAGAGTTTTCAGTAATTTGAAAATTCTGTGTATCGTACGGCATAAAGGAAATTAAATCGTTCCAAAAATATATTAACTCAAATTATTGAATATTCTTAGAAATGAAAAGTTCTATAAATTGTTTTTATTATGTAACATAATTCAAAGAAACTTTTGAAATATAAAATATATTGAAAAATTAGATTAAAAATTGGACTCATTTCAATGATTTCCTCCCAGACAATCTAAATATAGATAAATAAATATTTTCAGTAGTAATAAATAATCTAAAAATATTTTTCCAAAAAAAAAACAATTTGTGTGATAGTAACAAAAAACGCTGTCTGCTTAGAGTAAAAAAAATAGTATATATAAATATAAAAATATGACAAATATATTTCAAATAAAACGTTAAATTTAGTTTAAAATCCGGAAATAACAGAATATTTTTCTTCCCAAAACAACATAATAAAAAAACCTATATCTTTTTTGTATCTATTTTTGAAGGAATATTCTCTCTTCAACATTTACGCAAGCAGAAGGCTAAAGTGTCGAGCAAATAATGCAGGCACGTCGACGCAACGGCTATTAGACTGGCTGTTCTTAACGTTCTTTACGTCATCTTGTTTGTGGCTGTTGGATGCTGTAGTGTTGTTTGGGGTTGTTGGATGCTGTAGTGTTGTTTGGGGTTGTTGGATGCTGTAGTGTTGTTTGGGGTTGTTGGATGCTGTAGTGTTGTTTGGGGTTGTTGGATGCTGTAGTGTTGTTTGGGGTTGTTGGATGCTGTAGTGTTGTTTGGGGTTGTTGGATGCTGTAGTGTTGTTTGGGGTTGTTGGATGCTGTAGTGTTGTTTGGGGTTGTTGGATGCTGTAGTGTTGTTTCCAGCGCTTTTGGTGTACTGTTGGGAGATTTTTGTTGTTTTTTAGCGTTTTTTTATTCAGTGTGTGTGAGTGTTATGTTTTTTTGTGAGTTTGGATTTTCAATTGAAAAGTTTTTTGTGTGTTATAAAAGTATAAAAAATCATTTACTGCAATTGTCCCTTATTAAAAATTTATTTCAACAATTACATTTAAAAAATATAATTAATTGTATTGAAATAGTTTTTGTAAATATAAAGACAAATATGTTTGTGAATATGTTCCCTTGTATGGGACAAAGATGGATTGGATGCCAGTGCAACTACAGAGGAGTGGGAAATGCCTAATAAATGGTTTTTGAAAGTTTTTACACTGTATTTTCAATTTAAAATTCGTTAATAAATAGGTTAATCGAAGGTTTATAAGTTTCTGAATACTTGGAAAGGGAATTAATGTTTGAACCTTTAGTTGATATCAGGCCTAAATTTATAGAAACAAAAACATCAATAGAGAATACAATAATAAAGCACAAAAAACATATAAATGTATCCACCAAATTTTTAAAATGAAAAAACATTAGTTTTATTAAATTGTTCTGGACATTGATATATTTTAATTGGAAATTGTATTAAACAGTGTAAGTCATGTACGACTAGATAGATGGAAACGCCCACACAGATGTGCGTGTGGGCGTGGGCGAGATGGTTCGCGTGGGTGGAAGTGCGTGCGTGACCAGGATTGCGTGCGTGATCAAAGGGATTGTGTGCATGAGTGAAAGATTGTGTACGTGGGAGAAGCCGAGCACAAGGAAAGTGCGGAATTTTTCTGAGCTAGGTAGTTTGGTGTGTTTTATATTGCCGATTAATTTATCCTGTAAATTTATTTTCATTTCGAGAAGAAGAAGAAAAATACAGAAAATATGAAAAATAGGACAAAAATAACAGTTTATATAACAAAAAAACAAAAAGTTTTTTGAAAACATAAGAAATAACTTCAATAAATACTTTTAGAACTATAAAATATATATTTTAAATATATGATTAGATAGTAGATGAAAAATGAGTAATTAAGTTTTTCAAATAAATATACATATCGTTCACTTAGTTTTTTCCCAAAATCTGTTAAATGACATTTTTGTAGCCATTGTTGTTAGTTTTCCAATTTTCCATTTCCAGTCTCGCCTCTTTGTAGTCGAAATCAATCGCTCAAAAAATTCATCAGAATCTACTTGAGAATTTTTATTACTTTAATTCTTTTTATGTGTTTTTTTACAACCTATCTTGTTCTTTTAATCATTAGTTTTTGTATTCTTCTCAATACTGTTTTTTTACGATTCTTAGATCATTTTTATTGGTGATAGTGCACATTATATGACAATAATAACTCTTAAATGTACCATGATAGAAAAAAACTCGATAAAATTTTGTAGACAGTTTCTAGAAAATAGATGCTTGAAAGTTAAAGCGAAATCTTTTAAAATGATATTTAAAAAAAGTAGAATATAAAAACAAATTCGCAATCTACAAAGTACTCTAAAAAATAAATAAAATAAATGTTACTCTTTTTTTTAAACTGTATAAAATATCAATATTAATTTTTTCAACAAAATAATTTGTTTTTATATTCAATCCACCACAGTTGTCGAGGCAAGACGTTGCGAGTGTTGGACAGCAATCCACTGCAGGTGCTGTTGTTCGTGTTGGTGGTGATGGATGCTGGCGTGGTGATAGCAGAGATTCTACTGGACCTGCATGCCATCAAGGGTACCACTTTGTTGCCGTTAATAATTTTTTTAACATTATTTAAAGTTGTTTTTCGCCTATATTTAGATATTGTTGTTGTGAATGTTGAGTCGTTGTTGTTTATGAAGATGGTGGTTTAAGCAGTTTTTTTGTTGTTTAATTGTTTTCGTGGACGTTGTTAGTGTTGTTTTGTTTTGAGTGTTTGGTGGAGTAGTTGGTGGAGTAATAGCACAAGTGTATGCGGAAGAGGTAGGTGAACTTTCAATAAATTGGAATTAAAACAATATTAGTAGTAATATTAGAATTCGAATTATCATTAGCAACTGTCTAAAATTCAAACCTACAAAAAAATAGTAATAATACGTAGGCTATTGTTCTATTGATAATTTGATGCGCTTCTTAAAGGATTAAAGAATTTATGGACGATAAAATAAAATAATACAAACAAGAGCGATACTTTTAAAAATAAAAATTCCAAATAGAAATAGACACAGAATAAAGCTCGATACATAAAATATAGATAAATTTCTCTATAACTAGGCTATATAAATTTGAATAAATATCTTATTTCCAAAATAATGATTTACAAAAATATTAATCAAAATATATTACAAATAAGTTTTTTTCTTGAAATTATAAGATAAAATAATTTTAAGTTTACTCGGTTTAAAGAGTCTCTGAGCCATTTAGAACATTAATGTCATATAAATATAATGAAAAGTAATCAAAATAGTAGTCGAAGAGCATGAAAGGAAGAGACGAACCAAAGATAAAGCGGATTTACGAGAGTAAGCCGGTGAAAAGATGTATTAAAAAGACACAATGGCTTTCTGGGTAGAAAAAGATGGTAGAAAAGTTGATGTGCGAGGTGTTTTGGATGGTGGGTGGGTGGAAAGAGGGATTGTTTAGATGGGTAGTAAGAATTTGTTATAAGGGTTGAAGAAGATGGTGACTTAACGATTGAAAAATAATAGATTAACGAAAAAAATAGTTTTCAAACATTTGACTCTTAGAAAAAGTTTCATTCATAATACAAAAGGGTCACAAAAATATATTAAGACATTTGAGCATTGTGGTCATTCATCATCACTTCTCATCCATAAAGTCACTCTCATCAGTCACTTTGCCGAATGGCCTTCACAAATGGTAATTTCTTTCAAAGAAACACAATACGAAATGTCATGACATTGATTCGTTCATAATCTAAAGGGAAAATAAGCTAAAAGTTTGGATACGAAAGTCGATTGAATTGATGAAAAACAAAATAGGTTTCAAAGATTTAAAGAACGCAATGAAAGTTTTTACGTTGAATGAATTCGCACGTGTTTCTGAAAAGATGCTGTGCAAGTCGGAACGAATTGCTAGGTTTTTTCAAATAGGAAAAAGACAAATGATTTAGAGAAAGAAGTTCGTGATCTGAATAATCCACTGATCAACGTATTGTCGAGATAAAGACTAAGAACGCCAAGAAACCTCTTTTCCAAGCAGATTAAAGCTTTTTTAAACTATTTTCACACATAGTTATTCAATCAGGGTCCCGAACGATGGTACTATTGTACGTCTGTCAAACCCTTGTCCCTCAAACTACTTATTATGCCCTTCATTTCTCATTTCACTTTCATTTCTTTAAATTCTTATTCGTTTTATCTTCCCTCTTCTTCAACCTCATAATCAACTATTTTCTTTGACAATTTTTTCTTCATTCATTCAGAATTCACTCAATCAATCATCCTTTCATCCATTCATTCCTTCTTTTCCTCCTCAAGAACGAAGCAGAGAAGACATTGGCGACATCGAAATGACCTTGAACTTTTTCAAAGTAATTACATTTACAAATTTTAAATATTTATTTTTAATTTCATTATCACACTAATATAATTTTCAAATAAATTTAACTTTAGTTTAATTCAAGGCTTAAACATTCGATGTTTTCGTTTATTAATAATTGTAATACTAATTTTAATAGTACAGAATTTATTTTTCAAGTCATATACCTAATGTCCACCACCGTGAAACACTCACCCAAGCACCAATCATCCAAAAGACCAACTATCCGGAAGTTCTAGACGGTTACCATGGCGACAACCTGCGATACGTCCTTAGCAGGATGAAGGACTGGAGTGATGGAGAGTGTGGTCGTCAGGGAACAGAGGAAAATAGGTTCTCGCTTTTGATCAAAAATAGAGAAGTGAACGGCACGAACAAAACAGGAAAAGAGGTTAATGAAAGTTTGAGAATGGTGAAGGATGAAAGAGAAGTAAATGAAAAGAATTTAATTTTTGAATTGTTGAATAATAAAAAAATTGATGGTGTCGGTGATGATGATGATGTAGCAGGAAAAGATGCTAATGGTGTTGGCATCAGAAACAGTGATGTTTATTTGTGTTACCGAATCATGAAGAATGAGGGAGTTAGAGGTGATGATGATGATGACGACGCTGATGGTGGGAATGATAATGATAATATTGGAGGTGATGCTTCCAAACATAGGAATTATGATAAAACCAAAAATATTGGCATGACCAAAAATAATAATAATAATAATAGCAACGAAAATGATAAAAGCAATGAAAGCACTGTTGGTGAAAACGTTGAAAATACACTTGAACTCTCGCAACAGACTGATGATCGATTGAGGAGAAAACGGAATGCTGGAGAAGATGATGATGGCGTTAAGTCCAAAGTTGGCTTTAATTCGGTTGAAATAAAGAAAGACGATGGTTCCTATTGGAAAGATACAGTAATAGATGTAGTCACTAAGGTATTCGACAAAGAGTATTTGAAAATAAGTTTAGAAAACTCAAGAAGAAAGGCAGTCTCTTCGAAGGAACATGGTGTTCAAGATGTTGAGGGGAGGTTGGTTGAAGGTGATAATGATCGTCATGATGGTGGAGTAGGTGATGGCGAAGATGAATTGATTGAAGATGATGGTTATGATGAAATTAAAGAAAATCCTCAAAAGATTGGGACCATTGTTGAAGCCAACAACAGCGCTTCAAATGTCAATGAAGAACAAAGAAAAAGCTTAGTTGCACCAAATAAAAAACACACCGTCGAAAAGCTGTTATTTTCAAACAATACTCTGAACACAGAGCCAATTACACACACAAACACTCACAAAAGAAAAGATGAACAAACGACTGTGTTAAAGAATCGAGATAATGGCTTGAGAGAAGCACCACACTCACGATCTGCACGCCAAGATGGCGACAGAACCAAGATAGAGATTGACAAGAAGAGGCCTATTTTGATGGGAGCCAATCAAGTGAGGAAGAGTCATGTTGAAGGTGCACGTGATTTTGAATTTGAAAAAATCATTCAATTTGAAAATTGTGTGCAGAGTAGGAAGAAATATGATGATGATAGTGATGTTAAAAGGGATGATAATGAGAGCGATGGTAGAAGGGATGATGATGATAGTGTTGAAGTGTTAGAGTGTTATGTGAGTAGACAAGTTAATAATTCAAACTTGAAAAACACCCAAAACATTGGCGGCAAGGAAAATAAAAATAAGATTGAAAACAATAACAATGGACTAAAACCAAGCGTCATGAAAATTGATGCATCAGCCGTCAACTCCTTTATACAAACTTCAAACAAAAACAACTACTACAACAACAAAATAATCGCAACAGTCAGCAGTGGCAACAACACTAACAGCAGCAACTACAACAACAGCACTGGTTGCAACAACAGCAGTAACACTAGCGAGTACTACAGACAACACTCTTACGCCCAGAAACTGCTCGACATTGCGCACATCCTCCATTACGTTGGCATTCTCATCCTTGCTGTCTTTGTCTTTCAGGTGGGCAAGGGGAGTTTGGATGGTGGTTTAAGAAAAGAGGGGTTGGAAGGGTGGTTTGAGAGGTGGTTGGAAAGGTGGATGAAAGGTGCTTCAAGTGGTAGTTTAGGGGGTGCTTAGAAGATTGGTCTAGAAAAGTGTATAAAAAGTATTTTCAAACTAGTTATTTTTTCTAAAAGAATTTTTTTATTTAAATTTTGTTGTGAAGCCATTATTGCGAAACCATTTGTTTTGAAAAGTGTTAATAAGAACGAATGTTTCTAAGCTTTTTCGGTTTTAGCAATTAGGTGTGTTTTTGAGTTGTCTAAATAGGTTTTTAACAAGCTTGTGATTTAATTGAAACCATATTTATTAATAAATACTTATTTTATTAAATAAATTAAACTTTTTAAAGTTTTTATTTAAAAGATTTTAGCTGAAAAATTTTGATTAAAAAAATATTACTTTTCAGTATCCAATCATATTTATTTTCAGGTTATACTGAAAGTTTTTGGCATGGGAAAAAGCTTTTTCCGAAAGAAGTTAGAGGTAGGTATGCAGGTTTTTTATATTGACTTTTTTATTTATAAAAGAAGCGACTCTTTGTTTAAAGCCATAATATCTATTAAGTTGTTTGAAGTCACATTTTCAAATTATTTTTACGACAAAAATAGAGTTAAAACAATTCAAATTAGTTGAATTTAAAATTTAAACAAAATACTTAAGTTTTTTTAGAATTCCTATATAATTGTCTGAATATATTATAAATTTAACAAATGATCCAAAACACATTTCTTGTCTTTTTTGGCTTCTCATGTCAAATCATTGTGTTCTTTCTCAGTTAACTAACAAGCAACTAAACATGGACTAAGGATTATTTAGTAGCACAATAACGTAAAAGGCGAATAAAATCAAAAAAGTCTTTTTCGCAAAAAATAAAAAAGTGGATTTCAAGTCATTCAACCCCATCAATCCAGCTTCCACTAGCTCAAACAACCCCTGATGACATTATGATAAGAGCCCAATAAACTCGTTTATCTTTTTATCGAATAATTATATCAGATTACTATGATCGGAGCTTCATAATTCTGTTTAGAGACTTCGGTTTCAATTTTTCCGAAGATGCTTTTCGTTATTATTATCTCCATTTGTTTGAATAGTCGATGCCTTGAAAATCTATTTAATTCCACTCCCATTTCTCAAAAGAAACCTTACTTCACTTTTATTCTAACAACAGAAAAAAGATGTTTATATAAATTCATATAAACCCTAACCCTAACCCTAACCCTAAACCCTAACCCTAACCCTAAACCCTAACCCTAACCCTAAACACACCCACTGCATTCACACACACTGCAACCACACCCACTGCAACCACACCCACTGCAACCACACCCACTGCAACCACACCCACTGCAACCGCACCCACTGCAACCACACCCACTGCAACCACACCCACTGCAACCACACCCACTGCAACCACACCCACCGCAACCACCTCAGATCTTCGACGCTATCATCGTTTTGACGTCCTTCAGTCTGGACATCGCCTTTGCAGAGGGTGTGTCTAACGCGCACGACGAAGAGGCGATTGCCCTCCTCATCATCTTCCTCCTCTGGCGCATCCTGAGAATCATCAATGGTGTGTATCTTTGGGGGTGTGTATCTTTGGGGGGTGTATCTTTGGGAGGATGAAGGGGTGGGTATGAGTGCAGTGGTGGGTGAAGGTGGAAGGGTGGGTAAGGGAAGAATAGTGAGTAGGTCTTTTTGTGAGGCTTTTAGACATTTTTGCGTTTAATTCAGTTTTTGGGAGATTTAAGAGAGTTTTGTGAGTTCTTTAAAACTTTTTAAAGCTGAATGGGTTTAACATTTCACGAAGATTTTGGTTTTGAAAAGATAAAAAGGAGAAGAAAGTTTTAAGATTCAAGAGAATTATGTTTCACTAACAAATGTCTTTTTAGAAAGATCCTAAAAGTGCGTTTCTTTTGAATCCCTAAGTGCTAAAAAAGACTTTGGTAGAAAATTATTTTAGACTCCTTTTGTATTCAAAGCCTTTTATTAATAGTTTCTATTTTAAATGTATATAAAAAAGTTTTGAAAAGACATTTGTTGCGATATAATTTTCCAAGCGAGTTTGGCAGGCTATTTTAGAAAAACTCCTGAACAGATTTATATGTTTTTTCTTGGGTTTTTAAAAAAGGAAAAATTAAAAACGTTCAAGGAGGAAATTGAATCAAAAATAAACGTAGAACAGACACAGAAAATAAACCCATTCTAAAGGAAAAAACAGCTGAGTATTAGTTCGAATAGAAAAATAAATCATTAATACCATTACTTACAATATGAATTTGACTTGATAACACACAACAACATCGTCTGAATAAAAATACATCAAATAAAAACTAAATTGAAAAGTCAAACAACTTGGAGCGAATGTAACCAAAAAAATCGAAAAACAAAAATTATTAGAATAATAAGAAAGAAAGAAATATTAAACAAATCAAAATAACGTAAATAAATAAAAATAAAAAGGCTTGTATAGACAGCTCTATCAATAACACCATTAATAAACAATAGCATTAATCGCAACAATAATGAAGACAAGCAGAATCGGAATAATCAACTCAGAACTATTGATTATGCCAACCGGAGCATTATTTTTTCACGGTTAAAAATAATTATGGATTGCCCTATGCGATCGAAAATAATGAAAAGTAATGACTGATACGAATAACAATGCATAAAAATGAATAACAATAAATAACAATAGATATTCATTAAACGAAGATTAAAAAACTTTAACGTTTATTTTTTTTATTAAAAACTGATAGTTTTAACAAGCACTGACAGCTTTACTATAATTTGTATCACCATCATCAACAAACCAGTATCAACATCATCAAGCAATAAATATTTACCAACATCAACAGCATCTCGCTTTCACTCTCAACATCACCACCAGCAGCATTACCGCTCCCCACAACATTCCCACCCAACATCACAATCACCACCCAACATCACCTTCACCACCCAACATCACCTTCACCACCCAACATCACCAGCAACACCCAACATCCCCTTCACCACCCAACATCACCACCCAACATCACCATCACCACCCACAATCAATAAAAAATGTGAGCTATTCACGGCGAACCAACACTCCTCCACCAGGCATCATGGTCACCTCGAAGAAGCGTCAGGACTTGCGCATCCAGTTGCTGAAAAGAGCGAGGAGGAGGGCTGAGAAGAAGGTTGAGTACTTGGAAGATGACCGTAACTGGAAGGAGGTGAGTGACCTTTGGGGCTTTACATATTTCTGGGTTTGAAATCTTTTGTGGGCTGGCAACCCCTTAATTGATTGCGTTATTGGAGTTTGGACGATGTTTATGTGAATGTTTTTATGTTTGTTTTTTAGTTTTATGGACTGGTAGAAAATGAGAAATCAAATCGGATTTATTGCAGGAATATAACTTTCAGTTTCGTTCTCAACGGCCTTCATGCTTTCTTTTCGAAAACAAACATTTGTTCTTTCGTTCATATAAAAGATGTATTCACAAAAAGACCTATCTAAGACCGCAAAAAACGTTCAATCTCACAAAACCATCATAAAACATGTAAGACTCGGAAAAACTTAGCACAGTTTCATAATCTCAACCAACTGACATCCCAACATCCTTCTAATCACGTACATCATCAATCTTCTTAAACAAAAATTCAATTAACATTCATTTTTCAACCACCATCACCACCACTTTTCCTTCAACCACCATCACCACTACTTTACCTTCAACCACCATCACCACTACTTTACCTTCAACCACCATCACCACTACTTTTCCTTCAACCACCATCACCACTACTTTTCCTTCAACCACCATCACCACTACTTCCCTTCAACTACCATCACCACTACTTTTCCTTCAACCACCACCACCATCACCACTACTTTCCCTTCAACCACCATCACCACTACTTTTCTTCAACCCCCATCACCACTACTTTTCCTTCAACCACCATCACCACTACTTTTCCTTCAACCACCACCACCAACACCACGACGACAGCGAGAGATTCAGAACCTGAAGCAGATGTGTCTGAGCAGAGGCATGAGTGAGGAAGAGGTGGCCCACTGCAGGCCTCGCAGGAGGAGTGAGTGTGGATGAAAACGTGGAAAGAATGAGGAAAATTGGAAAAAATATTTAAAAAGCTTGAAAAATTATTACAATTGAACTAAATAGACGTATTCGATAAATAAGCCAAGCCTAATTTTTTAAATCTTTGTTTTTTCATTAGGATAATTGTATTCATCATATTAAGATAACTGAATGTTTGTAGGCTCTTGTTTTTTCTAGCCCTAGCACTGTACAAATTCCACTGTTCATCCACTACCATCATTGTTTCCACCTCCACTCTCCACCCCTCCTTCGAAGCCATCCTCCAGAAGATGGACACATCATTGGGGCTGTCGTCAATTGCCACCCTCTCCCTGGGTCTTTCCATGTCCATGAGTGGAGCAGGTGGGCTGTGGGAGGCTTGGCTTGAGGCAAGTCGTTGGAAAATTGAGTTTTATTAGTGTGAGTGATGTAGGAAGTAGGTTGTTTTACGGTTCATTTATAATTAAGCAGCAATGGCGTGCTTTGGATTAGTGGCGGAGTTTCCTTCCATTAAACTCTCGTCGTAAACCACGCCGCAGGAAGGGTGGTGATCAAGAGTCTCCAGAACGAGCCTCCGCCCCCATTGTCTCCCAAACGACGCCTCTCCATCATCCACAACCTCATCACTACCCACAAACCGCCTCCCACAGCCCTCCCTCCCACCCCCATTCCAACCACGCCAGTGAGAACTTCTAAGAAGTCCCTTACTTCGAAGCAACAAAAGATTCCAAGCGATGATAACGCTGCTAAAAAGAACAACGACAAAGTTTATGAGAACAACATTAATGATAACAATGTTAAAAGTAACGCGAGTATTCATTTCAAAAGTAGCACGGTGAAGGATTGTAAAGACAGCGTTAAGAAGGTCGTTAAAGAAGCGAACAGTGACAAAGAGAAGAAGTTTAAAATCTTCACCAAGTTAGAATAATTATTTTATATAAAAAATACTTTTATATAAATTTTTAAGAAGATATTTTATTTACTTACCATGCTCAAGTTATTTCTTAGATTAACATTTAAAATTTATTTTAATTTATTCTTAAGAATAAAAATTAAATAATAAATAAACATTTAGAATATTACATTTACTTTCTTTTTTTCGTTTATGAAGCTTTCATGCCTATTATGAAATGCCAATAGAAGTAAGTTTTTTTAAATAAACGAATTTCAAAAGACAAAATAAATTATTTTGTTTTTGAGAAAAAACTGAAAATACAGAAAAAATGTGTTTTGCTGGTAATAATTTTATTGGCCGCTCTTGTGAATATTGCTTCTTTTAAAAAATATATTTTCTATATTTTAAAAGTTTTTCAGTCATTTTGCTTTATCAGCAAAACGTGATTTATGATGATAGAATTATTTTGGTTTGGCAAAAAACTCAAAACTATTTTCATAGCTGTGCAGACCCAAAAAAAACTATGCGCACATACATAAAAACACACTATTAATCGAAAACACATAAAAACATACACTATTAAAATAAAACACATGAAAACCATCTTTTAAACAACCACACACAGACACCAAAGTATCAACAAAAACGTTCCAAAGAGGTACACCAAAATGCAGCGCTTCTTTTCCTTGGAACAACAACAAGCACAACAAGCACCTTCACGCAACCCCACTGGCATCGACAGCATCAACAACATCATCCTCAACTACAACAACTCGAAGGAATTCAAAAACGACTCAGAAACTAAAAACAACGACCAAAAGATTAAAAATATCGATGATGATGATACTGAAATGATTGTTGCGACAAATAGTTCATGCAGCAACAAACAAAGCAACAACAACATCAACACTGAAACGCAAGCCTCCAGTCTAACATCCATTCAATCCTCGATTCATTCGTCTCAAAACCTCTCAAATCAAGCCTTGATCCATCCATCCGTCGCTGCCGCTGCAACCATCGATCCGTCACCACAGACGACTCTAGCGCGCAAAGCCTCTCCAAACCATCCTCTCGCCCATCCATCTTGGTGCCCATCCGAAAAGTTTACAAATAGGTCGTCAGAAAAAAGGTTTAGAATTAGTTCTGATGATGAGGATGGTGAGGATGATGATGATGATGATGATGATGATGATGATGATGGTTGTGGTGTTGGCAATGAGGATGAGTGTGACAGTGCTGACCAATTTTTAAATAGAAAAAATAAACAGTGTGAAGAAAAAAATTGTGATGGTGATGATGATGATGATGATGATGCAGAAGAAGATGATGATGAAGAAGAGAAAGAAGATGATGATGAAGATGAAGAAGACGATGATGAAAAAGATGATTATGATAGTGATAATGGCTCAGGACGTGATTATAGAGATGATAGTGACGATGATGAAAAAAAGAACGTGGTGTTGTTGAATTGTGAGATAGACAGAAAAAAAGAAAATGAAAGCAGGGAGTTGAGTGGTGATGATAATGATGATGGTAATGGGAAAAAAAGTTGTCGTAATGATGTTGCTTGTAATGATGACGATGATTATGATGAAGATGAAACCACTCAAAGGTTTGCGAAGACTAAAAGCTGTTTTAAAAAGGAAAAAAGCACTAAAACAAAAAACATAAACAATTTTTTCGAAAATGCTTATTTAAATGTTGTAAAATACAAAAAAAGAAAATCTATTAAAAAAATGGAAAAAGAAATAAATGTGCCCGATGGAAATGAAGATGTTGGCGGGGTTTCGCCTCGTGTGACCGCTTCATCATCCCAAAAGACATATCAGCAGCAAAACCACAAAAACTCACAACGCCACGAGCAAAATAACCTTAAAAACTCAGAAAAGAATTCTCAAAAGGCAAAAAAAACACACTTTGGTTCTCATCGAAATCAATATTCCGCAGGGGTGGAAGAGCTGCAAGCGAAAAAGTGTAAAAAAAACATTAAAGAATCTGGGCAACGGAAGCCGAGAAGACTACGCAGCCCCTCTCTAAATCAAAAAAACGAAGTTGTGATGTGCCAACCAAAGTCGACAAAAGAGGAAAAATTTACAAACACCCAACAACAACCACAACAACAACAACCACGCAAACCACTGAAGCATCAATTATCGTGCAGCCCCTCGACTGAACGCATGCCAATCCTACAAAGACCTCGTCATAAAGAAGCGAGAACACAACAAACAAAAGATCACATCCCCCTAAAACAACAGCAACACACCCCTCAACAACAACAACAACAACAACAACAAAAACAGCACGACACGCACGCACACGACAACACGCACACGAAGCTAGGAAACTCGATCTCCTTCACGCTGCAGGGCACCCAAGCAACCTCACCAGAGACTCTCAACACCTCCTCCAAACACCTCAAAGGACGTCCTTCTAAACGCTCCAAGTCTCAACTCTCCCCCCAGTCTTCCTTCCCCCCTCACTCCTCACACCCCTCCTTCCCCACCACCATGATGACGTCACTCCTCATTCCTGACGTCATCATCAACGCCGCTGAGTCGTGGTCCTCAGGCTCGAATAATGGAGAAGAGGCTGTCACTGGTGGTGGCGATGGTAATGATAATGATGCTCGTGTTGGTGGTGATGGTAATGATGAGGGTGACGATGATAATGATGCTGAGGATTCAAATGATAGGGGAGGGGAAAATGATGTCAATAATGGAGTTGGTAATGATATTGATAGTGATGATAATGATGGTGATGATAATGATGGTGGTGATAATGATGGTGGTGATAATGATGGTGGTGATAATGATGGTGGTGATGGAAAGGGAGCTGACGCTTGTGGGGGCAATGAACAGCGAAAAGATCGGATTCCAAGAAAACACTACAAACCTAAAAGCAATGCTACACTAGAAGGAACAGAGAATTGAAGAAAGCGCCTGGATTGAGCGGTTAAAGCTGAGACCTCCTTTGAAGTTTAAAGCCTTGAAAGTGAATTAGAAGGGGCGTAATGGCGCCTTGTTGCACGCTAAAGAAAGAAGGAGTTAGGAGACGTGGTTGCGGTAGGAACGAGAATTGAAAGACTGAAAAAGTTGTAAAGAGTTTAAGAGCGGCTTTGATAGAATATCGTCGAGAAATGAGACAGTGAAGCGAGCACGGCAGAAATTGGAGAAGAAAAATGTTTCAGTAAAGTCTAAAAGTCTCTTTCCTATAAAAACTATTAGAAACATATCAGTTTGAGCAGAGAAAGGATATCGATAATTGTTTTCAAGTCTTCAATGGTGGGCTGGAATGAGTTTTTAAAACAATTTAAAGTATGAATAAGAAATAATATTAATAGGAAAAAATGTGGTAGGCAGAGTTATTGAGAGATGAGTGATGATCCAAAAAGAACTTTTTCAACTTTTTCTCAAATAATTGATCGCAAATTGGAAAATATTGTACGAGATGTAAAAAAAAAGTATATATAAATGTGAAATTTTATTCCACCATTGAAGTAAATAATAGAGTTTCTACATGTATTGAGTAGCACGATTTTTATCTTTTTTAAATCATTATTCTTTGTGAAAACCCATTTTCAGTGAAGCGCTTGAAAAAAAAGAAAATGGATTATAAACTCAAAGGATTTTTTTACACAAATTTTCAGACTAGAAATCTTTCTAAACTTTTGTATAACTTGTGTACATATTTCTCTGTAGAAAATAGAAGCGACTCCAAGATACCTTGAAATAATTTTTTATGCCTATTTTCTAAACATTTTTTTAAAATTTCCATTTTATATTATATTCATTCTTTTGCTTGGTGATGATGGGCGCTTAAGCTGACCGAGAATATTTTTTGTATTACTTTTTCTACATTAACATTTTTTTATAGATTTATTTTTTTTAATTTTTATGCTTCCAAAATTGAAATTTACGAAAGAATTAAAATTATTTTTTAGTATGCTTATTAAATACTTGAAGAATAGAAGTTAACTTGAATTATTAATTTTTTAACGAATAAACAGCCAATCATACTTATTATGAAATTGCCAACAACTATTATTGAAACAATTCCAAATCTTTATATTAATAGCCGAATTTATTTCAAATATTTTTTACTTTTCTAATTTCTGCTACGCTACGAGTTTAAACTTTAGACTTTCAGCAAGAGTTGCACGCACTCCCTAGAAACTTAGCTAGTAAACCCCCTATATAGGTTTCATCTAAAATCAGCGTCTTTGAATTATCGAAAAAATGCTTTTACAAATTCTTTGACTTTTTTAAACCTCGAGGGATTTAAAGTATCATCTTTAATTGTATTTAAAAATAAAATGATTGTACTTTTTAAAAACAAAAGATAAATGACATTATTATAACTCGAAAGCTTTAAAAAATGATGCAGTAAATATTTTAAATAGGATAAAGTAAGAAAACTTTTTAAAACACATCTTTCAAAGGCAACAAAGTTCATTTATTAATAGACAGCTTTTTGCATACTTCAAAAGCGTTGATTTTACGTGCTCGCCTACTCTTTCCAATATTTCTCCTTCTCTACGCTTGAATTTCAACGTCCACGCACCTTTCGATCATTCATCTTTACGAACTCATTTTTAGTAAATATTTGAAAATATTATATGTTGAATGGAACTTTAAACGTTTGATCCTCCATTATTATTAATTTTTACTTATCATCATTTTCAATGACTTTTGCTACTTTTTTATTTACTTTCCTTTATAATATTTTTTTAACATTTCCATAAATAATCTAATGTATGAAATATTCTTTTGAATAATATTGAAATAGTTTTAAATGATTATTCATAAATCAATTGAGAAAAATCGAAGTTCTTATTTTAATTATATAAAGTTCTTTTGATTTATTGTTTTCTTTCACATAAATTTTTGTTCTAAAATAAACTTCTAGAACTCTCTGAAAAATTATTATAAATAAATATTATTAAAATTATTAAATTTCTCACTTGAATCAGTGACTTTTTAAAAAGGTTTTATTAGTACATATTTTTCCTCGAGAAAAAACTATATTGATTTTGAGGTTAAAAAAGTTTTTTAGAAAATGTTCGCAAACATGTCTAGGTAAAAGACATATAGACATAAAAAATAAAAGATGTTTGTGGAACTTACAAAAGTTTTTTTTTATTAATTCAAGCTTTTGAGATACAAAACGCGAATTTATCAATGCAAATACAAAAATAGTTTAGTAATATTTTATTTTCAGTATTTAGAATCTATTTAAATAATATATTCAATATTACAATTGAAAATATTTTTTAGCATAGACCAAACTAAAAACACAAAGAACCCATTTAAAAGACGATAATAAATAAATTATTACTATGGCTACTGCTCGGATATACAGGGTAAGGGCACATTTATTTCTACAACTTTTTCTATAAAATTGTTTTTTTATATATAAATCTTGCAATATTAACAACCGTAAGATTTTGCTTTAATAATTCTATCTGATGTATATTTTGCCAAAAAAGTTTCAAAGTCAAATTTATTCATATAGTTGCACAAGTTATCACACATTTCAAAACAATATTTTTTATTTAAAAATTCAAATTTAAAATGCATTGCGCTTTCACTACAAAAAAAAGTTTCTTTTGACAATAACCCAAATAAATTTCAATTGTATACTCAACAACTCCACCTAAAACTTATTCATTTTTCCAGAAAGTTCAAGTGATCAGGCTGGCAAAGATGGGCTGCACGAACCGCCCCTTCTACCACATTGTGCTGGCAGACAAGTCGATGGCGCGGGATGACCCTGGACTGGAACAACTTGGAACCTTCGACCCCATTCCCAATAAACTCAACCAGAAGGTTCTGTCTGCATATGCATCATTTCACGTTATTTCTTTTAATGTTACTCTTCACATGGTATTTTCATTAAAACAATTTTTTTCTTTTCATCTTTTTCCATATCAGTTAGAACTTTTCAAAACATTTACCCACTTTTGTTTTCTCATTTAGTTTCCTATTTCAAAGCAGCAATTACCACCAGGTTGTCTCATTCAATTACGAGCGACTAAAGCAGTTGATGGGCAAGGGAGTCGAGATAACTGAACCAGTGGAAAAACTGCTTGGTCAGTAAATAACCAAGTCTTATTGAAAACTTATCTTGAATAGAAAACATTTGTATAAACTATTAAATGCAATAGATATATAGCTACTTGTCTTTTCAATGATGACTTCTCTTTAAGCTCAGATTGCGTCAGTTAATTTTCATAATGGAAATGTATTTTAATTGCTCAGTTTAATATAAAACACACACAGGTCTGTCTGGCTTCTACCCCATCCACCCACGAATCTACATGATTGCCAAAAGAAACAGAGAAAAAAAAGCACAGCAAGAATCATCATCTGATACTGCTGATAATGATGCTAGTGAGATTGATCGAGAAAATACAAGTTAACGGAGTCGATTTTAAATAAATAATTTTTATTATTTTTAACCTCCCAGCAATGGAATCAATGCAAAATCAGACACAAACCACACAGCAACATACCAGAAACACTCCTTCATTAAGCCAATTAGTAAATTAATTAACAAAATATATTCCGCAAACGAATGTTTCATTCTAATTGCCAATTACAAGCACCCCGTGTAACAGTTTGAAGGAGTAATGCGTAGATGTGAATGTTTAACTGAATGCATCATGCATCATGCTTGAATGCCCAGAGCTTCATCCAACTGTCCTTCCTCATCCATTTCCTGTTAGAAAAAAATCATCATCAAGATTACTCTACTCATTACAATTACCTCAATCAACATCATTACTTTTACCACAACTTACATCATTACTATTACCTCAATCAGCATCATTACTATTACCTCAATCAGCATCATTACTATTACCTCAATCAGCATCATTACTTACACCAACCACATCGCACTCATCATCATCATCACCATCATGACTCACAGTGACGACGTCAATGCCACCAAGCAATTCTCCGTCGACGTAGAGTTGAGGGTAGGTGGGCCAGTTGGAGAACTCCTTGAGGCCTTGTCTAACCTCCTCGTCGTCGAAGATGTTGAAGTAGCCGTACTTGACTCTGCCGTGGTGGCGATGGTTGTGATGGATGGAGAGGAGAGGCGGGACTTGGAGGTGCTGGGAGTTGGGAAATGTGTTAAAGGAATGCTTGCAACAATTTTAAATAATTTACATATTGAATTATAAATAATTTAACAATCATCACAGCACGAGGAAAGCGTAAATCAAAAGGCAAGAGCAATATACACAAAAAAGCGATACAAGCACCCATCCACTCGGCCACCACCGCCTCCACCAATGACAAACTTCTTGGCGTTCAGGAGCGCAATGAGTTTCTTGCTGAAGCCGCAAAATGGCTTCTCGGCAGTTCCCTTGATGAAGACCATCACCTTGTGCTGCTTCACCAGCGCCCTCAGGCGTGCCTGCATTTCTTCACGCTTGCCATCACTCTCAGACTGGGAGTGGTGGTGGTGGTAGTGTTAGTGGTAATGTTAGTGGTAGTAGTGGTTGTAATTTTAGTGGTGGTAGTGGTTGAAATATTAGTGGTGATAGTGGTTATGGTGGTTGTGTTGTAGTGAAGGTAGTTATGATGGTGGTGGTAGTGAAGGTTGTGTTGTGGAGGTGGTTGTTGGTGGTTTTAATGGTGGTAGAAGTAGTGATGGTTGTGGTGATGGTAGTGAGAAGATTTTATATGGTTGTGGTGGTTCATCATCATCATCAACAGTAGCACCTTCATCTTGACAAACTCCTCGACCGCCTTCTTGATCTCTCTAGGAGCCACCCCCTCCACCCTGGCGTGGAGCCTTGTTCCCTATAGTTATTGTTGTTGTTGTTGAAAATAATGTGCTGAATCAACCGTTTGAGAATTAAAAAGTAATTATTTATAATTCATAACAATCATACTTTAAATAAGTGATATTAACTTAATTAAAACTCCTCATAATTATTGAAATGAATTATCATGTTAGAATTATGAGCTTTAAAGAAATATGACCTCTAGGATGGCAACAGTGGGCACAGACTCAACGTGACAGATGACATTCAACTGCTCAATAGATTTACCTTCAACCTGAGTGTTTGTTCACAAAGTAGTTATTTAATGATATAAAAAGTATTTAAACTTTATTTCATAATCATAAATAATAATTATGTTATAAATATATCTTTAAAGTAAATCATTTATTATTTTTATTGAACATTAATCAGTGAAAAAAGTTGTTTATTTGAAAATTGTGGCTTTCAAATTCTCACTCTGACACAAGGCACTGCGACCGACTGCAAGGAATCCTTGAGCTCTTCCACGACACCTTCTACTTGAGAGCTCTTGTCGTCATTGCTGCCTGAGAAGACCAACAAAACAGCGCTGTTCAAAGAGAGAATGAATTAGTGAGGTTTCCTTGCAAAGAGATTCATAGAACTTTAAGATCCACAAAGGCGGTTGCAAGTGTCTTTAGCAGTATATTACATCTATAGAAATTTAATTGGATTTTGAAATGGCATAATGTGATTATATAATTTAAAAATAATTTATTCTACCTAAGAAAAAATTGGATTAATAATGAAGTTACCATATATATAAATTAAATCACCTTGCGGTCTTGGAAAGATCTTCATATTCTTTAAAACTTTGAATTTCTTTCAGTTTTTCCGACATGCTTGAAATGACGAAAATGAATCGAGCTTGAAGAGAGCGATGGCTGACTGGCTGACCGTAAAACGATACTGCGCTAAAAAAATATATTTTTCTAAATAAAAACAATTTCATTTTTAAATTTTTGAAAAATCATTGCAATGTATCAAAAATTACGTCATTCATTAAAAAAATAAATAAAAACATTTTAAAATAAAAAAATACAAAATTAACTCAACCTTTAAACCAAGATAATAAAAAAATGTAAAACAATATATGTAAAAAAAGTGCAACAAACAATAAATCATTTAAAATTGAAAACTTATTGAGCCAAACCAGGCAATAAAAGAATCTTTGAAACTTAAAAACACCGAAAAAAAACATTCAAAATCTTAGTTGAAATCTACGTATTTTCTTTTTAATTTCAATAATTCTCAAATCAATTAAGCAATTAAAAATAAACAAAGATTCTAAATGGGTAGAAGTGGTGGAAAGAAAGGAGGGAGTGGAGGAGGAGGAGGGGGAGGAGGTGGAAAAGGTTGTCCGTGCTCGGATGATTCCATATATCGACAATTGAAAGTGAGAAGTACTTTAACGCTTATATGATTGCTTTGATCTTTTTTGAAGGTTAATTGCCTATTTAAAGTATTTGATAGTTAGCTGTAATGGTGCGTTCAAGGTTTGATATACTTCGAGATGGGTACATTGAAGGATAAATAGATCATTATCTTGTTTTTAAAATCTCCTAATAACCATTTCCACTATTAACCAGCTTGAATTACAGTTCACTTTTAACCGTAAATTCTGCTGTGGCCTGGTTGAAATTCTATCTGTCCATATAAAAAGAACAGATGGTGTAGAAATTAACTCTCGGTGTGTTTATGCGTGTTTATCCGTGTTTGTATTTGTGTGTGTGATTGTGCCTGTGTGTGCGTGCCTATGTGTGTGTCCATGTGTGTGTCTGTGCGTGCGTGTCTATGTGTGTGTCCATGTGTGTTTTGTATGCCCACAAACATCCACACTGACAGATTCTGCGACGGGGACCACCCGAAGTACACAGCGGCTCGATGCTGCAGTGACTTGGTCTCAGGTATCGGATACGATTTACCTTATTGTGATGGCGTGCAAGGACCTTCTTCGTGGACCAAGAAGAGCCAAGATGGAATGTGTTGTTGAATGTGTGGAAGAATTTGTATTAATTTATTCCATTTTTCCCTAAACATCTTAAATACAACTTTTTAAAAATCTATAAATCTACCCTAAAGTTGAATAAAAAAGTCGTTTCATTGCATTTTTATCTCGTAAAAATTTTGTTCTGCGAGATAAAATGGAGTCTGAGTTTAGTTAGGTATTGTGAGCTCCGTTTACATGTAAGATTAAATAGTAAGCTTTTGAAAAATATGCAGTCACTGTACCAAAAGATGATTTTTTTATACAGAATGTAATTTTGTTTAATTAGAACATTTAACTTTAATTAGAATTGTGTCATTTCATGTTAAAACAAGATTCAGAATAAGATTAAGGTATCCTATATATTTAGTTCTATCAAATATTTTATGAATACTTTTTGTTTATAAAAACGAAAGAATATTCTATTAAAATAATAAAATAAATAATAAACGGAAATAGGCCAAAAAAGCTGGTTCGAAAGAACGTGAGAACGCTTTGAATCAACTAGCACACGATCCACAAGAATTTACGGCCTTTGTAATTAGGCATTCAAAATTCATAAACGCAATAATTAAAGTATTCACATACCTTTTTTGAATAACTTAACATTCAAAAAGTTATATAATTTAAATAATAAGAAATATTGAAGGAGTTTGGAAGTGCGGTAAAGGAAGAGTGGTTGGTGGAGCTGGAAGATATGGTAGTGATGAAGACTAATAAAAAAGTCTTTTAAACCATAAATCATAAATGCTGCAAAAAAGCCCCATCAGTGAACTTTCGCGAAATGCCATATCCTGTTGCAATCTTGCCATTATAGACCATTGTTGCTTGCTGATCAATTGAAACTTTTCAAAATTCTTTGGTCGATAGTGTTGATTGTAAAGCTACTACAACAGACCATTAATGCTTCTTTCATTGTCTTTAAAACGCTATAATTCATTTAAACCATTTGTTCAATACAATTAGTTTGGATAGATAAACAGACAGACTGATAATACACACAGAAAAGAATAAATAAATTTTAATTTATTAGTAATTTATATTCAAAGACAGATACAAAGACACATACACACCACAAGAAAGACGCATACATCGGAGCAGACAGTCATGTGACCAGGCGATAAATCAGGTCACTAGCACTTGACACGCTTCAGAGAAGCGAGGAGATTGTGCCTCAAATACCTTCAATTAAAAACCATAATTTAAAAAAAAGTTATTATTTAGGGCTCTTGTTTTGTACATAATTATTTTAACCATTCATTAAAAAACTAGAATTTCAATGTCAAATTTTTTTTAAATATTTTTATTTAGTGCATAAAAATAATTAATTATTTTTACATTTCCAAAGATTTTGGTGTTTTACGGCATGTGTCTTTTCAGAATGATACTAATCAGTTTTTTAAGTTTTAAGGCAAATGCATAAAAAGAAAAAAGCTAATCTTAAGCTTTTGTGACTTTGGAGCCTCGATTGTGCATGAGGAAACAGAAAAGATTGAATGCCTTGCTGTGTCTGTGTTCCAATCTCACCAGAGTCATACAAATACACAAGCATACAAATACACAAGCATACAAATAAACAAGCATACAAATACAAAAACATACAAATACACAAATATACAAATACACAAGCATACAAATACACAACCAGACAAATACACAAAAATAACATTAACAATGAAGACATGAATACACAAAGATTGAAAAAATAATATTTACAAAATACAAACAGGAAATGGTACAAACATACATACATACAAACACACACAAACAAACATATGAATGCAATTATACCGTCATGAGAGCTGCACGCTTCAGAAAACAATCACAATCGGTGTCACATACACCCCATGCTGTCATGCTATACACACCAGCAAACATACAAACAAAGACGCACACACACACACACACACACACACACACACACACACACACACACACACACACACACACACACACACACACACACACACACACACACACACACACACACACACACACACACACACACACACACACACACACACACACACACACACACACACACACACACACACACACACACACACACACACACACACACACACACACACACACACACACACACACACACACACACACACACACACACACACACACACACACACACACACACACACACACACACACACACACACACACACACACACACACACACACACACACACACACACACACACACACACACACACACACACACAACACACACACACACACACACACACACACACACATACACACACACACACACACACACACACACAAACATACACACACACACACACACAGCGAAAGCAGGTGTTTTGGAAACATCTGTCTATTGTTTCTGCATTCCTCTTTCAAAGTTTGGCGCCTTCGAGATGAAGTGCCTAGCCACAGCACATGTACCTACCTACCTGCCTGCCTGCCTGCCTGTCTCATTCATTCATTCATTTATTCAGTGATTGCGACGAGACAAGTTGCTCGAATGTAGCGATCTTTAACTCAGTTTTTAAGAGATTTATTGATGTTATAGTTTGAATTGTTTCATTTTTAATCTAAAAAGTCGGGTTGTAAGTTCTAGAAATTACTTTCAAATCTGCAAATAAATACAGAAATATAAAAAGTTGAGACTGTAAACGTTGTCTGCACCAGCAAAAAAAATATTACTGAGACATAAAAAAAAACAAATGATAAATAGGTCGAAAAATAACTTATTATTGTGAAACCTTCACAAAGATTTTTAGAATTTTTTGTTGCAAATATTAGAACTGCAGTTTAAGAAACAAACTTTAAAGTTTTTAAAGCCAAAATTGCCTAAAATCCTCCAGAAAAAACCGAACAAATAATTTTGTACAAAATTTTATAAATAAAATAGATAAAAAACTTTAAATAATATTTTCCACTGATCCAAGAAAAAAAAGAAAAATCTCTACCCACCAAAAACCCCAAAAAAACAACTTCAAACCTCCCTAAAATGTTGAACGCACTGAAAGTGACGGTGTGTTTCGAGGGGGTGAAGATCATGGTGCCTTGTCCGACGCCCAGCATGACTGTGAGAGCGCTGATGAGGGAGGCAGGGGCGAGGTATCGGAAGGCTGTAGGAAAGGTGCCTTTGGTGGTGGCTTGATAGGGGAGGGGTGGATAAATTGGGTGAGCGGGTAATGATAAAATGCTAATTAATATTGATTCTAATATACTTTTTCAAACCCTTCTTTTTTTCCACCTTTCCTTCTCCTTCCCTCCACCCATCAATCTCCACCCACACTCCTTTCAATCCCCTTTCCACACCTCCACCTTTTCCACCCCCTCCCTCCTCAGAACAACCACTGCAACGTCCACATCTACAACCTCAAATCTTCCGATGGAGGCATTCTGGACCAGGATGACAAGCTTTGTGACGTCATCGATAACAGGGAAACTGTGAGTGCAATTGGAAAATGCATGTGCTTGTTAATGGCGTTGTTAATTAATTTAATTTTAATAAAATTATTAAGAATTTAAATTTCAAGCTTTTAATCATTAACGTGTGAAGCTGTGATTTTCATTAATATTTTTATCTAAGAATTATTTATTAATTTTTGTAATTTAAATAAATGTAATACGGTATAATGATAATGAAATTAATAACTTAAAGGTCTTTGCCACCTTCACGACTGTCCTGAATAGAGAAGGAGGTGATGATAATGATGACGAGGATGATGAAGAAGACAGAAAAAGCAAGATAAGAGGAGACGGAAAAAGCTCAAATGAAACTATCAACTCCGAAATAAACCATAATCACAATTACCCCCATCACATTACTAACACCAATAATCATCATCATCCTCCCCAGATAAACAATTATAATTATAATAATCAATACATTAACAAAATTAATAGAAATAGTATGAAAAGTAAAAATGATAATAATAATGCGAATATGAAGTTTGATAACTGTGATGAAAACTTTAATTCACACGGAGTTTTCTTCAAAGGACAAAACCAGGGTGAAATAGTTGCTTTCAATATCATACAGTATTGACTGTATAAAAAATACCCATTATTATAAACGTGAAATATCTATTTCTAATTTAACATTTTAAAAATTAAGTTTTTAAATAAAAATTTACAATTCTTCATTTCAGATATAATGCTGCGACAAACTAGCGAGCCTTTACTTCCAACTGACAACAACGACAACAACAATAATAACAACAACAATAACAACAACAATAACAACTACAACAACTACAACTACAACAACAACAACAACTACAGCCACAACAACAACCACAACTACAACGACTCCTTTCTGGATAGCGACACCACTTACACCACCAACCGCACAAACGTCAGTCAAGACGACACCATTCTGTCGGTCAAGAGATTCGATAGAGCCTCCAAAAGGTGTGTATGTGGGTGTTTTTTTTGCGATCGTGTTTATGTGATTTTGGGAGTGTACGTTTGTTTGTGTATTAGTATGTGGGTTTGTTTTTTTATGTATGCAAAAAGTATATATTCTATGTGGTGTAAACGAGCTCTTGGGGCATCTTCAAATTACATTACAACTTTCACAACTTCAATTGCTGCAACTACCAATAAAACCAACAAACCGCAACAACCGCACCAACCTCAGATACTACATAGAAAAAGCGCCGCAACTGCCTCCCTTGTACATCTTCGATAGGAGCTCCACTCTGCGCTCCTCATTCATCCCTCAAAGCAACTTCCAAGTGAATAAAAAATTACTTTCACTATTAAAAAAAATTTTTTTGAAAATTTATTAATTTATAATTCAATAATATTTTTAATCTAAAAAAAACTCTGCACGAATATACACATTTCCTAAACAACTCCACCCTCCCCACACGACAGAAGGGTGGAGTGAGGGAGAGTTACCGTAGGGGCACCTCCTGTAACAAATTCAATAGGTGCGTCCCAAGAGACAATTTTTTCTAATTTTTTAAAAACTTTTTTTGTCAAAATGAGATTTAAAACGAAATTTTTCCAATATAACTTTTACTTCAAGATTAATTACTTTATGTAAAATTCTAAATATCATTTGCAACGCAGTGGTGGAGTTGCAGAAGTGGTTGTGGCCAATGATGGTGAGTCCATGGGAATCCATGTCATACCCTGTTACGACCGCATAGATGGGTGGGTGTGATGGAGGGATGTGGTTGTGTGGTGTGGTGGTGCTCTTGGTGGTGAAGGAATCAATGTAATAAAATATATTGATAATGAGCAAAATAAAATAAATATATAAAAAAATACTTATTAAATGCTAAAATTCATTTGAAAAAGTATAATAATAACAAACACAACAGTTACATGGGGTTATTGGTTCAGAAAGTGGATAGAGATGGAAAAGTGTTTAAAAGTGGATCAATGTACGAAGACGACGTCATCATCGCAATCAATGGAGTCGCACTGGAGAGCATTGGTTTTGAAAGGTTAAGACACCACCTCATCTCCTCCATCTTTTCATCACCACTTCATCTTCATCATCTTCTCATCCTCACTACTCACCACCACCATCCTAATAATCTTTTTCACCTCTATCGTTTTCTCCACTACCATCACTTTCGCTGTAAATCCATCTTCTTCTTACCAATCTCATCACCACCATCATTACCATCTCACCACCATCATTACCATCTCACCACCATCATTCCCATCTCACCACCATCATTACCATCTCACCACCATCATTACCATCTCACCCTCACCATCATTACCATTTCACCACCATCATTACCATCTCACCCTCACCATCATTACCATTTCACCACCATCATTACCATCTCACCACCATCATTACCATCTCACCACCATCATTACCATCTCCCCATCATCATTACCATCTCACCACCATCATTACCATCTCACCACCATCATTACCATCTCCCCACCATCATTACCATCTCACCACCATCATTACCATCTCACCACCATCATTACCATCTCCCCACCATCATTACTATCTCCCCACCATCATTACCATCTCACCACCATCATTACCATCTCCCACACCATCATTACTATCTCACCATCCTCATTACCATCTCACCACCATCATTACTATCTCACCACCATCATTACCATCTCCCCACCATCATTACCATCTCCCCATCATCATTACCATCTCACCACCATCATTACCATCTCCCCACCATCATTACCATCTCACCACATTCATTACTATCTCACCACCATCATTACCATCTCCCCACCATCATTACCAGCTCCCCATCATCATTACCATCTCACCACCATCATTACCATCTCCCCACCATCATTACCATCTCACCACCATCATTACCATCTCACCTTCATCATTACCATCTCACCACCATCATTACCATCTCACCACCATCATTACCATCTCCCCACCATCATTACTATCTCCCCACCATCATTACCATCTCACCACCATCATTACCATCTCCCACACCATCATTACTATCTCACCATCCTCATTACCATCTCACCATCCTCATTACCATCTCACCACCATCATTACCATCTCACCACCATCATTACCATCTCACCACCATCTTTACCATCTCACCATCATCATTACCATCTCACCACCATCATTACCATCTCACCCTCACCATCATTACCATCTCACCACCATCATTACCATCTCACCTTCATCATTACCATCAGCAACCTCTCACCCTCTTCCAGGTCTCAACTCCTCCTCAAGGACGCCATAAACAGAGCACAGATGCTGCTGACGGTGAAGTTTGGAGGTGATAGGAGGAGGAAAGAGAAGGAGAGAAGTGTTTTGATGGAGAGACAACACGATTACACCAAGATGGCCATTGACAAGTTAGGGTACCACAAAAATGTCGGAGACAAAATCTACTATGGAAAATCAAATGATGACAAAATGGCGTATAGTAAAATGGCGAATGGTAAAATAGCTTATGAGCGAAATGAAAAGATGTCATGTGGAGGGGAGGGCGAGAAGGTGGTGATTTTAACGCCGGTTAAAAAGATGCCCGTAACCTCGACCCCCCACAAAGACTCGACCCTCAAGAAGAAGAAGAAAGAACACTCGAACAAGTACTTCTCACCGCTGGGTGTCGACAATGCAGACACTCCTGTTGCTAAGACCCCTAATGGCAAGATCAACAAGGATAGTGTTTACAGTGCCAATGCCTTTGAAGCTAGTGAGAATTATAAAAGTAAAAACCTTTGTTATAGCAACAGCCACTACAACAACATTGATAATTCTGAAGTCAACTCAACCTATACTCACACCAATAACAACAACTTTAAAAACAACAACATAAACAACTTTTTCAACAAAGAAGCGATATACGACAACAAAAACTTCGAAAACAACGACAATTACAGAAAGTCCAATTGCTTCACACCTACAGCAAAAGGCACGGATGCCTCTGAGAATCGTTTCAACCAATCAAAGCCTGCCACGTGCTCTAAGATCACTGGCTTGACCCAGATAAGTGACCTTGACCTCATTCGCAGTGCCGCAAACGTCAATGGAAAAATCACATTCAAAAGTGCTCAAATTGAGATCTCTCTCGTCAAAGGTACGAAAATACAAAAAGTCAAAAAATGTATAAATAATATAACAATAATAAAAACTATGTCATATTTATGTATTTGTTCAAAATTAAAATTTAAAAAACTAACTAACCAAAACAAAAGGAGTTCATGGCTTGGGCTTCAGTTTGACCACTTGCGACGATTTCCAGCAGACATCAGCCACCCCATCCAAGCCCTCCCCCCCATCCAAGCCCTCCCCTTTCCAAGCCTCTCTCCCCCACCAAACACTCACCCAAACCACCCCCATCAAACCCATCTACGTCAAACACATCTTGCCCAGAGGGGCTGCCAAAGTTGATGGCAGACTGATGGCTGGAGATATTCTCATACAGGTGGTTTTCAATTGTATAATCTATTGTATGGTCTATTGAAAGTGATTCTATTTTTATGAGTTGCTCCATTTTCATATCGCTATCTTCATCATTTCATTATTATGTCTATCTTATCTATATTTTATGTTTATTAATTGATCATAATAATAAGTATTGCCTCATTAAACTATTAGTAATAAAACTTAATATATTTGTAATACAAAAATAATATTTAAATATCTTCTCCTATAACCTCAGCAACAACCACACAACCAGGTGGATGGAATGGACGCAACAGACAAGCGTCAGGATGAAGTGGTTGCTTACTTGCGGTCGGTAGCCATGGATACAGTGGTCAAACTATTGATCGAAAGAATAATTCCAGTTCATGACGATGATGATCTCGATGGCGTTCATCCATCTATTAAAACTCCTTTATCCACCATCTCTCCATCCCTCAACGATCCATCCATCATTCATTCATCCACCTCCAACCGTTGCATCACTCCATCTATCGCATCCTACCACAATCCTCATTATGGCGTGGAGGTGGTTGCCATGGTGATATGTCTGGAAGACAACATAGGCATTGGCATAAAAACGAAGCAGACGTCTGGTGGACAGGTTGGTTCATCATATAGCACCTTTAATAAGTTGAAAACATCTGAGTAATTCTATTTGTTTGTTTTTGTAAATATGCATCCACTCATCCAACTATCGACCACTCATCTTCCACTAATCCACTTATTCAACTCGTCCCATAGGTGGTGGACTTGGGATTGTTTGTGAAGGGGATAAGCAAAGGGGGAGGGGCGTACATGGATGGAAGGATGAAGGAAGGGGATAGGATACTCGAGGTCAACGGAAGGTCACTGGTCAACTTGAGCAACCAGGAAGCGAGAGAGGTACTGAGGTTTGCGATGATGAGTCAGAAGTACCGAGATGCAGTGAGTTTCGTGGTGGAGAGATACGATGTCGCCACTCCAGTACACAATCCTAGGTCTGGTTGCAAATTTTAAAATTATGGCTTCAAAGCTTTTATCAACATTTATTAGATTTTGGTTTTCAATTAAGCTTTGAACAGTTTTTTTCAATTTAGTTTTGTTTGAAAATTATTTTATATATTTATCATCATTTTGTTTTTTAAATTTCAATAAGCGATAATTCACCGAACTTCAGGTCAGCCTCGGCGAGACTCATTTCTGCCGCTCCATCCCCTCTCCCTCAAAACGTTTGCTCTTCATTCTTCTCAATGCTTAACTCCAAAAAAGTATAATTTTTAAATATTATGAATTGATTTAATAATATTATAGTGTTGAACTTTGCATTATCCCCAGCCCTTTTTCATCCTCTCTTCTCAATCATTTCATCACTATCTTCATCCTCTTCACCCACCACCCTCCTTCACAGGACGAACAGCGTCCTTGTGCGCTAGTGAGAAGTGGTTCAAGACTTGCTGAGGCGCTGAGGCACCGCGCTGTTGAAGACCGATTCTCAATGGTGAATAAACTCATGAAAGACACTAACCTTCTCAATGAAGTCGATAACATGATGAAGATTAACAACAACGTCAACAGCAACACACACTTTTTATTGAATAATAGTAACAACAATAATCTAAATGGTAACCAGAGTAACCTCATTAGTAACAAGAGTAGATCTGTTAGCAGGCAGAGCAGCTTGGCTGATAAAGAAAACCTGCCATTCAACCTCTGGGAGCAGCTGTCGAAAGGTCACAAACTCAACGCTGACAACCTCAAAAGGCTGGATGAAGACAACCACTCCCTGTGGAGGTTGGTGGAAAGGGCGATCGAAACATCTTTTTTCAAACATCCTCACAACTCCACAGCCTAATTCACTAATTTAAATGTATTATTGTGAGTAGTTGTTTTGAACTGAATATTTTATCTCATCATTATTTTTCAAGCAGTCGCTACGGGACCCCGAGCACTAGACGGAATGGCTGTGATGATGATGATACCCTCAGAAGAATCAATGAAACGGTAATAAATAGTATTTTAAACTCAATATAACAATCCCATTACAAATCTACCCTACCGTAAAAAAACATTTTGACATTTTAAATAATTGTGACTTCAAATGTCTGTAGATGCGAGGGACGGAGCAGAACGAGACGTTGAAAAAGGCCCATTCGGTCGAATCGATGGTCAGCCATTCCACGCGCAGCATCGTTAGAACACCTCTGGTCGACTCGAAGACTTGTGGTCTGCTCAAGCGGGACAACCTTAAGAGGGTCCGCTCCATAGAGAACCTCGTCAAGAAGTACTCATTTGGACCGGAACTACTCGGAACAAAGCCAGTGGTGGATGAGAGGGCAGGTAAGAAAGGCATAAAAGGTCTCTTCAAGAACTTCAACTTGTTCAAGAGCAAGCCCAAAGGTGGGCCTGATGCGATGGTTGTTCCACTGAAGTACAACCACACTCCCATCAAGTCTGAACACAAGCCCTCCCTTCTGAACTCGCTCAAGAAACTTAACACTCCCTCCAAGTTCACCTACAACCCGCAACAACACCAGCAACAAGAACCACAGCTAGAAAAGCAATATTCAGTCGACCCTTTGAAAAGTCCTGCAACAGACAACAACCAAGACGCAAAGCCGTTATACAAAAACCCGTTTTCTGGACATTTTTTTAAAATTTAAACTCATTTATTTTCCTAAAACTTACATTGATTTTAATTTATTGTACAGTAGAATTCTCTTAGATTTTATTTAGAATATTATTGTTTTGTGAGTCTTTTTGAAATTTATTTTGAATATTCATTTGAATATTAATTCCAAATAGAACACATATTTACTGACCTTACTAATATAATTTAAAAAACAGTTTTTTAAACATTTTGTTGATTGTTGTAAAAACACAGCTGAAAATTTTATAATAATCTGTTTTATAGTTATTAAATTGTGTATTAATGATAAAATTTGAAAATTTTTATACTTTATCATCGAGAAGTTTCAAAAGAAAATATTTATTCGCACAAAACACAGTTTTTACGGGATTTTGCTATAAAAACTGTTAAGTTCAAACATAATTTTTTATGAAATTGAAAGTTCACAATATATCGCAAACTGTGCACTTGATTTAAAAAAAATAATTAGTATAAGATTTTTTGATAAATAAAAAAACCCTTATTTTGTTTATTTATTTACCTAAAAAGTTTAAGCATTTTTACTTACGTTTACTTGAACAAATAATATATATAAAAAACAAATCGTGACGATTCAATACACAAATATTTTTGGTGAATAGTTAATAAAGAAACATCAAACTGAAATATGTATACTATAGGATAAAAATCAAAATTTCTTCACACCCAATATAAGCACTAGTGCACAAACTATTACTTTCTGAGTAAGTAACTCTTTTGATTATTCTTTGCACCCTAAGTTGAAAGATGTCAGAAACGTCGGAGGCTGTTGACTTCTTTCCAGCCTTCGTGCTCTCATGCCTGGTTTACTGGCTCTGCGGCTGGTTTTTTGGCTTCATCGCTTTCGTCCTCGCAAGCAAGCATTCATTACTTTTCACGCCATTCTAACAATATCCATATACTATAAATTAAATCATTCTTATCTTTTTAAATATTTCTTACGAACATTTTCTATAAAAGAAACTTTTTATAACATCTAAACGCAAATACGTGCGCACCACAGTGATTGGCAGTACTGCCGGCTCAGAGGGGCACCACGCCAAGGCGAGAAGATATCTGCGTTACTGTTACATATGTAATGCCATCCCAATTTGCATCGTCGTGGTCGTGGTGATTTGCTGGCTCATCTTCCTCGTGATCAAGGTAATTGTTAAAAAATCAAGTTGAAGAAATAGACAAGAGGGCGATAGCAGGGATGACTTATATGAGAAGGGTTTGGATTGGTGGTTATGATGCTTTTTTGGATGAAGATTTATTTCATTCCGCTTGCCTTTTGACTCGTGTTTTCAAGCTGATTATACATTTTATTACATTTGACTCCTAAATGAGTTTCAAACTAATTTCAATGTATCCTCTTCACTAGGCTGTTATAGATTTTTGAAAATATATTACAAACTAAACATGGATAAATGCGTAACCAGTCATGGAGAAAGACTCTCACATTTTTCCACTTAATTAACCGATTATTGGAAAAATCTTTTCAGTCAAGTTTGACCTATAATGGTCCAAGTTTTGGTGTTTTATGAGCCCATGATTTTGCGAAGGAAAGCTCAAATGCTTCCATTCGCATAATGATTTCACTAGAACTTTTGTGAACTCTGCATTGTCGGGTTTGTTTCTTTTGATCATCAATTGTACTCAAGAAGGCATTTTCTTGAAATTCATTTGTGTCTATCAGGAACGCCAAACTCAAGAAAAAATATTTGTAAAAAAATTAGACAAAATTTTGTAAAAACTATATTATAAATTATCTTTGTTCATATCTCATAAATGATTTACTAATTCAAATTCCATGAGGTTTTAATGGACTTCATCGAAAAAATTGCTCCACGAACCACTTGAAAAACTGTTATGCAAATATTTATTAGCCTTAAACTTGAAATGATTCTAGTTTATTATACATTAGAATCTTTTGGGATTTAATTAAGAAGAAATTGTCTAGTGAATCTTTTTCCTATTGATTTAAAATATTAACTCCAAACAAAAGAATTTAGTTAATGCAACGGGAGTAGTAAGCCTACGATTTTAATAAAACTTGAAAATGTTCCATTCATTGAAAATTTATTTCGTTTAATTAAACAACCGTCTCAGTCTATGAAGGCAACGCCTGATCACTTTTGTAGATGATGATGATGATGTCTATTTATAATGCGCCAGGGGAGCAAATGATGTTTAAAATAAAGTGAAATTGAGCAATGATTAATTATTTGAAGAGTTAAAGTGAAACTATGAAAAGATTAACGAGGCAACAGAATTCACTTGAGAAGCAATCCCTCAGCCACCTTTCCTCTGACTTCCTGTCCCTTCAGCTTCTCGAGGATGCTCAAGGCAAAGTCGAAAGAGGTGCCAGGTCCTCGCGATGTAATCAAAGCTCCATCCACCACCACCACATCATTTTTGTACTTGTAACCTGGAAAATGGAAAAGTTAAATAGATATAAAATTTGTCTTTAGGCAAATTTCATTGATTATGATGATGATTGTAGTAATAATGATGATAATCATGATGATGATGATGATGATGAAGAAAAAGATGATGATGATGAATACTAAATATTTTTTAATTAAGAAATAGTAACCTGCAGCTTTAATCTGTTCCTCAAAGCTTGGGTAGGAGGTGATGCTTTTACCAATTGCTATCTTGTGAGCAGCCAAGACGGTGGGAGCTGGCATTTAAAATTAACTAATATTAAAACATATTTATTTTAATAACACTAGCGCTATATAAAGGATGATAAATAATAGATTGGTTCTTACCAGCACAGATGCATGCAATTAACTTTCCATTTTGTTCCTGTCTTCTCAAAAGGTCTCCAACTAGGTTAGACTGAGAAGAAAGTATAACAAACTTGTGAAAAAATTTTAAAAATTAAAATAGGCAAGTTATTCCATTTTTAGAAGCATTATTCTTTAAGTTCTCCACCTTGCAAAGGTTCTGTGACCCTTTGAGACCTCCAGGCAACACAATCACGTCAAAGTCGTCTGTCAGCACACTGGAAAGACAGACGTCAGGTTTAATGACAACGTTTCGACTACAAGTAACCAATTCCTCAGAGCCTAAAGATGCAATCGTAACTTTAACCTTTTGATGGAAGAATTAAAAATCTTTGAAAATGATTTATATTATATTTATATTATATTATTTTATAATAAATTATTTATTGAATATTATAATGTAAATTTGATAAAATACATTGAAAATGTAATTCAGCAAGCTTATACTTCTCCTCTGGTCAGTACATCTGCAGTAACAACCGTCTCAATTTCTTCAGCACCTTCTGCCAATAAAATTAAAGCTTTCGACATAGCAAGATTTCAATAAATATAAAATATTTCTTTACTTGACTGAGGTTGGGTTTAAAAGTAGAACTTGAATTTCATTAAATTTGACCTTTTGAGTTCTATGTAGAAAAAATAATAAATGTGATTTATTTTAAAAACAAATTTTTAACAACTTTTAAGATTATACAAAAATTAAAATGTTAGTTTATTCTACAACTTATAATTAAAAGTTAATTTTACATTTTTCAAGCATAAAGTTTGAATAAAATCATTTTACTACGTAACTATCTTATTTTAAATTGATTTGATGAAAATTTTAGAGAAAAAAAAATGATTTAATATCTATTTTCTTGATAAAACAAAAAATAAAAAATAATTTCGCGATATAAGAACTCAGCTTCTTCACATTTCTTTGTCTCTTTTATAAACTTTTGATTAGGAAAATGTTTTAGGCCTTCATGTTTTCTTAGTTAATTATTACTTATTTTTAGAAAATATTTTAGATAATTTTTATCTATCGATTATTACTTCGTGGTTGAATGAAAAGGGAAGATTTCAGGTTTCCATTTTCATTTCAGGCTTGATAAAATCTTGGTGTCTTTTTCATGTGAGTTACTTTATGATTTTTAAATATAATACAACATCTTGAGGACGCCATTGAAGCTCTAGACTAAACAACTAAAGAAGATTTTCTTGAAATTAAAAATAAACTCTTGTCCACTGGATAGATTATTTACTAGTTATTAATACTCAATGAATAAGTCGTTCATCAGACACATCACTAATTCAAATCATTTTATATGTTTTGAAAATAAGTATTTTCATAATCTCTCAGATCTGAGATCTCTCAGATGATTGACATTTCAAGTGTCTAGTTACTAGACTCTAGTTGCTAGTCTTCTAGGTCCTAGATTCTATTGGTATTAACCAAAATGTTAATCAGTTCATATGAAATGTCACTTTTTTTTATATTAATAAATTAATAAAATAGTATAATAAGGTGTTTTTTTTCATATAAAGAAATTAATTAACTATACTTTTTGTTTTACTTTATCTCCTCTAAGTATTACTGTGAACTTATTATGCATGATCCTCTAGGTAATTAGCTAATCTGTGCATTATACACTTGCTAACTTCATAAAAAGTATACAATGTTTATCTATACATAAAATATCTACATTATGTATATGTATATATACAATTAAAAATTATTCAAATCATGTTTTTTGTGGTGACTAAATTAGGTATAATTCAAACTTTTTAATGATTTTATTTATATGTTTAAATTTTGAGAATATTTTTTTTATATAAATAAATAATGCGTTTAAAAAATATTGATTATGGGAAAATCTCATTTGATTCAAGCCATACTAACCTTCACTAAACAGCTGTTAGTTGCTCAGTTTTATAGGTGCTTTTACAGGATTTTAACCGTTTTTTTTAATATATTTTACTTTCAAAACTTTTAATAAAAAAAGATTTTTTGAAATATATTAATATACATTTATAGGTATAATATACTCTTTTTGATACTACGTATCACTGACATGTTCTTGATTAATCATGATCAGTTGAAACCCAATTGATAATATGCTCTGACGTCGACATGTGATTTACTCCTCACTCATGCTTTCAACAAAAGGAATGTTTTTTCGAGACGATTTCATCTTCAGATTAGGTGCGCGTGGTTTATGATTGTTTTCAAATGCCATAACAACTAACGAATGAAATAGAAAATAAAGTATGAAATAGACTGACTCAATAAAGGTTGAGTAATAATGTTTGAGTCTTTTCCAAAGTACACATTTTGAGATGCTTATCTTTTTAATAATAAAAAAGTCATTTATGAGCAAATATGTGCAAGGCATCAAACTTGTGTATATTTCAAGTAAAAATTTGATGCTAATAAAAAAAATCATGCATGATTCTTGTACAATTAGATGATTAATCAATCATTATTAATAGCTTTTCTCTTAAACATTTATGAGTCATTTAGCACATTCATTTTATTTTAAATATAGAAAATATATAAATTTTTAACATCATTATTATCTATATTCACATTATTTGTTTCAGGTGGCAGTTCCGTTTTGAGGACTTTGTAGGAAATTAAACAGTCCCTGAACAACAACCATTGCTGCTGAAACTACTACTACTCTACTACTACTAATACTACTACTACTACTACTACTACTACTACTACTACTACTACTACTACTACTACTACTACTACTACTTCTACTTCTATTACTACTACTACTAATAGTAGAACCTATTATCACCCTACAACTACTACTATCACCTTTACAGTATCTACCACAAACAAACAACAACACCACTAGTTGTTTGCTTTATAATGACAAATTAAAAGGTCGTCAATGAACCTCTCAGCTAGGCAATGAAGAAAGCAACTTGGCACATACGCGAACTAAATCATAATTTAAATCAACTATGATCAAGATATATTTCATATTCTCCTTAAAAAGTCTGCAATCTCTTCTATTTATAAGTCATTGGACTAAAAAGAGATTTTAAAAGATATTTTAAAACACTTGTTTGGAGTGGTTATCTGGATGGAAAATTAAGAATAGTGCTGACGCCTTCAAACAGTGGACATATCAAGTGACATGGAAATACTATTGAAAGGTAATTAATAATTTTTAAACTTTTACTTTTATTTGGAAATTATTTTATTTTCCGAATTATATAAATTAATTTAATGGGCTGATATTTCGTTTCAAATTGATAGATTATTCCATAAATCTATAAACTTTTCTTGGTTATTGATTTCGTTATATAAAAATTTATTTTGTTTTTGCAAAAGTTTTTTCATGAAAAAAAAGTTATTACAAAATTATTTTGTCACAATTACAGAGAAAAGTATTCTAGATGTACTTCAGGGCAATTGTTTTGTAGAGCCTTCCCATTCCAGCATAATGAGCCTCCGTGTGTGCACCACCACCATTGCCACTCCCCCCACCTTCGCCAACCCTACATTCACCAACTTTGCAAGCCTCCCACCACCACCAATACTTACCTCGAAAAACCTGCCAATCGTCTCTTCAAGCAATCTCTTCACTCCTTGCCACGTCTCAGCCACCTTCAACCACCACCACCAGCTCATCGTCACCAACCCCTCCGTCTGCACCACCCCCACCATCAGCACCACCCACCCGAGCACCTCAGACCTCCACTCCATCGACCACACCCTCTACAGGGGTGATGATGTGTGCAGTGCGGGTGAGGAGGTGATCGAGAGGGTGGACAGAGCCTGCAACAACAACTACAATATGCACAACAACAACCACCACAGCAACAGTCTGTACTCCAACAAATACAACAATAGCCAATCCAGTGTAGATAAGTACCACGACTACCATTATGAATGTGATAATGCTGCAGTCACTGCAAGTGACAGCACATACAACAGTCTCTTCAGCAAGAACAACGTCAACAACAACAGCAATCTCAACAACAACAATGACTACAATGACCATGCTGAATTAGTTGACGAACTTGTCTACATCCTTGAGGCCACTCCCCCTTGGAAGCAAGCCCCTAGTTACCTTGGCAACCGACTGCCAATCAGACAGATGTCTCTCTCTGATAGGCCGGTCTCGGCCTTTGAGCACTTCTCATTCGTCAATGACCAGGTCATTCTCGATAAGGTCAAGACAGAATGGAATGCTATTGGTCAGTTTGGGGTGGTTAATGGAATATTTTCTTGTCTCTATTGTCTATTGAAGATGCCATTTTGAAAACATAGTTAAATGGCTTCCTATCATTAATTCTTTTCGTATTTTACAATTCACTCATTGCTTTGATTATCATCATCATCACATCCTCCAGGCAATGAAGATAATGTCGACAACACCACCATCAACAAACTCAACAACCTCAACCCTTACGCAAGTGTTGGCAACAAGTCAATAGACACCAACAACGACACTGAAGCATGTGATATATTAAGCACCAAATGTAATAACCTTTCAAGCGCTGAGGCTCATGATGATGATTCCAAACATATCCATAGTAATGATCCTAGTATTCCTAGTAACGATCCGAGTATTCCTAGTAATAATCCAAGTATTCTTAGTTACGATGTAAGTATCTTCAGTACCGAAACGACCAATACTCCTGATAACGATGATCGTGACGTCAGAAGACTGCAGCACTGCGACAGCAGGAACGAGGAAGACACAATAACGCATCACAACAACGACATCTTCAAAAACCTCGCCCACATCCATCATCATCATCACCACCATCATCACCATCACCGCAAATTCCATCATCATCAGCATAACTCTCAAGCCATAGAGGCTGCTGCTGCTGCTGCTTCTGATGATGATAACGAGGATGATGATGATGCAAAAAAATTTAACAGGCTTTCTATTGTGTCAAAGAAAGAGATTGTAGAAAATAATCAGCATCATCATCATGAGCACCATCATCATTATCATCCTTCACCTCATCTACAAGAACTTGCTGATAACAGGCCTTCTGAACAATTTATTACAACTAAGTCACGTGCTATGAATATTAATAAGTCGCTCCATATGCATACTAATGAGCCTTCAAATCTGAACTTTAGTCAACTCGTCAACAATGTTAGGAAACGTGGAAAGAAGGAAGATAGTGGTGATAATGATGGCCTAATGAGAATGTTCAAACATGATAATGATCTCATACATGTCGTTATCGGCGATGATAACGATGTTAAAAGAGGTGGTAATGATGATGATGACGAGATAGTTTGTGACGCACATGACATTTCCACCTACCCCATGTCAAACCTCCATGACTTGACCCACAACCGCTCCAATAGAGGTACTGATGCTGATGATGAAGGAGGCATGCCACTCGGAGCTACTGGCGGTGATGATGATGATGACGAAGCGAGAGGACTGTACAGCTCAAAGCTTCTCGATAAATACAGTGATTTCCGTATCAACTACTACTACAACCACTGCCAGAATCAGCAACAACCACAACCTCATCATCACCACGACAACCAGATGTACGCGCAGCAGCAGGAGCACCTGCATCACCACTCGAGTAGCCACTACCACCACAGCAACAACTGCCACAACAACAACAACAGCCACCACCACCCCTTCTACTACAAGCAATCGGAATACGACAAGCAACACCACTTCACCTACGACGACGTACAATACCTCAACAACCTCGAACTCATCGACGTCTTCGACCGCGTCAACAACTGGTTGGCAAGCATTCACTATGACAACCAGCAACAACAACAACAACAACAACAGGATGCAGTCCCCAGTAACGAGTCGATGCAGAGTCACAGCTACCACGAACACAGTTTTCTTGACAACAGCGAACACTTGTCTGCCAGAGTTAAAAACAGAAATTCTTTCAATAATAGCTAGTTCTATTTTTTTCTTTTTCTTTTTTGCGTTCGCTTTTGCCTCAATGGCGGTTCATTGAATGTTTTTGATTGGTTATGCGTTTAGGGCTTTTGAACAGTGATAACTAATGATGATGTGTTGATGAGGATGATGATGATGATGGTTAAGATGGGTTGATGAGAATGATGAGGATGATGATGATGATGGGTTGATGAGAATGATGAGGATGATGATGATGATGGGTTGATGAGATTGATGTTGATGAGGATGATGATGATGATGGGTTGATGAGAATGATGATGATGAGTTGATGAGAATGATTGGGATGGTGTCGATGGGTTTATGTGATGATGATGATGGTTTTTAATGGGACTTGTTTTAGCTCTGAAAATCCATTTTCATCAGTTTTACTGGTATATATATTTTTCGCATTTATTTTGAAATCTTGTAATTTGATTGCAATAATTAATAAACTTTAAGGCTTCATCCTTGCTAACTTCCCTAACCATATTTTTCTCTGTTTGAATGTCATATACTAGTTATTATATTCATAAATTTTATTTTATTGACTAGTTGATAATAAGTCATACAAACCATAATAATCATAAATATCGTTTTTATTTTTAATATTTTATCAAAATAATCACAAAAATGATTTTAATAAGCGTATAAATACTCAACTTTTGCTCTTTCTTACAACATTATTTTGCTTCAGCATCTTCTTAGTGTATATATAGTCCTGAAACATCATCGGTATATCTTTCTTCAGAGAGCTCAATATATTAGAATATTTGAAATAATCAATAATGGCATAAATATTATTAATTAAAATAGGTATAAATATATCAAATATTATATTATATCTCTCTTTTTCTCTTTGGTATGCTTATTCCATTCAAGTAACCACTAACGTCTTCTGATTCTATTCCAGCTTTCTTACCTTCTGGTAATTTGCAAGCATAGAGGAGCTTAGAGTAGCTGTAGGAATCTTTATTGGACATGTGGTGCTCTCATGGAGTGTATTGTTGAAGCAGGACATGAATGGAAAGGAGGAGTGTGAGTGGGTGATGATGATGATTCAATAAATATGGGAGATGTTTTAGATGGGGTCGAAAGGTGTTGTACTAGTGTTTCGAAGGGTGCTCGAGTGGTCCTTACATTGTTGTGTTGCTATTTCAGTGAGTGGAGAAGATTATCGCATTTAAATCGAAACGGATAAAATAGAGGACGTGCTAGAGATTGAGCCATTTTGGTCGTTAAGCCTTAATGATTACCTCATTTGGGATGCTTCAGATGCTCTTGTTCGGTAGTTTTACAATAGTTTTTCACTCGACAAGGCAAGTTTGAAGATTAGGTTCATTATCGATTCTGAGAAAAGATAGCACAGGTATTGAGATACGAGTCAGATAGGATTGTAATGCAGGTGTGCGTGTACTTTGGCGTAAGATAGCAAGGTATTTCACAGGTGGCTGCATACTTGCCTCGTCTCGTTAGACTGCTGTAAATAGGATTTAGAAATTATTCTATAATTACTAATAGTAATGGCGTATCGCTGAAGAATTTATTCGGACATTTATGAAGAGTAAACGCATGAAGAATCGACATCCCTACTCGGTGAATCGCTTTGAATTACATGCAAGGTGTCGCCATGTCTTGTCGTCATCCTCGCCATCTCGACCAAACAACCCTCACGACGTATATTTTAAAATAAACCATCCATCGAATCAGCAGTGCCAATTTTATAGATGCAACTTGCCCTCTAATTTAACATTTCCAGCATGGTAATCCCACTTAAATCTTGAAAATTTTCAAACTAATTTAAACCCTTCAAGCTTGCAACCCACAAAATGCTTGCGTCCGTCTTTTATGGCAAGCAGGTCATATACATTCTCACTTACATACGCATCGAGTTCCTTCCTTCCTTCAATCAATCTATCAGACCTTCAATAAACTCAAATTTACTTTATTGAAATTTCAAAAATGACATCATCATCATCACCCTCCTCGTCCCTCTTCTCATCATCATCATCACGACATCTTCGTGTCGTCGTCTTCGTGTTGGTAGACACACTTCTCAGCGTACGGACAGTCTGCCAGTCTGACCTTCTTGCACATGTACTCGCTCTTGTCCTGTGTCTGTCGAAAATGGGAAAAAGTTTTGTTTAATTTTGTATTGATTAAATAATTTGAATCTATAAAAATAGCTTTGATGCATATTCAATTAATTGAGAGTTAATCTTATGAATAATTTGGTAACGGGTAGCCAAGTCGGCAACGACTCTCAGTTTGACCAATAATGAAAGGTCCTAGGTTCAAGCGCAACCAATGCCCTAGTAACCCAAAGGCGCAAATGAAAATATGCAATGGCCTGTAAGCCCTTTCGGATTATACGCCACTAGAATAATGCTCGTCGTTATTATTAATAATAAATAATAATCTTAAGTATATGTAATACTCGAAGCTGGTTCTTGTGTTTCTTGCCTTTTATTCTGACTTCTCCGTCTTTTTCCTTCCTTGTAGCTTTTTGCTGTGATAGAAAAGTAAAGATAAATTTCAAATTTGAGCAATTTAAACTTAATGACTCTCCACTTGAAAAATATTATTTTGTTTCCCCTAAACAAAACAATTATCATCACCATCACCCTACCAGCGCCACTACCCCCAAACCTTCGGTCCCCAATACTTTTGCGGGTTCACTTGCCACCTGAGCAAGCCCTTGGAGCGAGAAGGCGGATTGGCTAGTGGGTGGGGCGTAAAGTCAGCGTGGAATTTGATTGGTTGTGAAAGAATCCGTTGGGCGGGGCTTCCTTCGATGTTTCTATTTTTAGAAATGGGGTTTTCTTTCACCCAGCACCGCATGATATCCTGGGTGGGTGTGGTTGTGTTCCAATGAGAAATGCTAGAGACGATTGTGGTTATACGAGATGTAAACAAGAACTTAAATAAATGAGAATTGTAAAAGAAGCTGAGGACTCTGCAAACACACACCCAGACAACATCGGCTGGTGCGTTCGTCTTGACGGAGGTTCTGCAGGCGTGAGACGATGAGACTTTGTAGCCACCGTTCAAGATCGCTGATCTGTGCGTGGTGGTGTGGTGGTGATGGAGTTGAGTGGGAGGGTGGTGGTGATGGAGTTGAGTGGGAGTGTGGTCGTGGTCGATGCATGAGATTTGATTTGAGTGTGGTCGATGCATGATTGGTGCTGGAAAAAAAATAGATTCCTTTTCGAAATCAATATTAATTAGAAATACTAATAATCACTTAATCTAAAGTTCCGGAACCAACAACTACTACACCAAGCTGGAAACCCCCCAAAACTCAAACCACACCACACACTAAAACCAAAATCCGAACCTGAAAGCGATGAACGAGATGCAAGTGCAGTGCAGCACGGAACAGAGATGGTCGGAGTCGTAGTAGAGCGCTTCATCAATCAGCTCCTCCGCCACCATCGACAACATGCCTCGAATCCTCGCCTGCGTTGCCAACTTCGACAACTTGTCGCTTAAGACCTTACTCATGTTTTCTTCGTCTGTTTTTTGGTCTGAAATGTCACTTTTTTGTAGGTCGTTTGTTCCATTTTCTTTTGTTTTTTCTGGTTCTGGTTCCTTTTCCACACCATCTGTTTCACTCATTTTCTCTTTAAACTCCTCTTTACTATCCCCACCATCGGCATGTGCACCCTCCAAGCCACCCAACAACTCCCTCACAAAGCCCTCATGATGGATCGGATCTGACCACACCGGTCCAGCCATCACCATCCTCCCTCCACACACGCCACAAGAGGCTGAAATATCTGATGGCAGTGTCGATGGCGTGTACTTGTGAGTGAGGGGGGAGGTGGGCGTTTTGTGGCAAAGGGCGTGGAGGTGGAAGGTGGAGCAGGACGGGCAGTAGAAGAAGTGCGAGAGTTTCGTGCAGGAGTTTTTCACTTCCTTTTGACTCGTGAACACCTGCAACGATCAGGAAAAAAACTGCGAATCAATGAGCGAAACGAAATATACTAAAATTAAAAATATATTTATAAATATAGCAACCAAAAGAAGAATAAATAAATTCACAATTACCACACGGTCGTCAATGGCGACAGACCTGCACGAAGACACGGCAGTAGAAGTCCACAGAGAGTGACAACAGAGGCACAATGTAGCGTGAGTATCTGTTTGCATGACTCTCTATACTCCTGTGGGAGATGATGATGATGATGTAGATAATAATGATATGATTTTTGATGAAAATATAAAAAGATTGGAGGAGAGAAGATAAATAGAAAATTTCTCAAGTCGAGCTTCTAGAATTAACCATCAAGCAAAAAATCATTTAAAAAGCAATTTTCATTTAAAACTGACCAGTCGCCACCTATCCACCACCCACCTACCCACTCACCCATCTACCCACCCACCCATCTACCCACCCACCCATCTACCCACCACCCACCTACCGACCACCCATCTACCCACCACCCACCTACCCACCACCCATCTACCCACCACCCACCTACCCACTACCCACCTACCCACCACCCACCTACTCACCACCCACCCACCCAATCACCAATCTACCACCCAACCACCAACCCACCCAATCACCAATCTACCACCCAACCAACCACCCAATCACCAATCTACCAACCACCCACTCACCCACCCAACCACCCAATCACCAATTTACCACCCACCCACCCACCTGAGCATGATTCGCAGTGCGAGTTCATGGCAGCACTTGCTCCTCACACCGACCACTCCATACTTGCTGAAGCAAGTCTCTGCAGCATTGCCGCATAGAACCGCCATGTCGGTGCTCGTGATGCAGAGGGTACCTGCGTGAGTGGATGGATGGGTGGGTGCATGGTGGTGTTGGGATGGATGGTAGGAGGGATGTGTGGTAAGATGGAGGGATGTGTGGTAAGATGGAGGGATGTGTGGTAAGATGGAGGGATGTGTGGTAAGATGGAGGGATGTGTGGTGAGATGGAGGGATGTGTGGTGAGATGGAGGGATGTGTGGTGAGATGGAGGGATGTGTGGTAAGATGGAGGGATGTGTGGTAAGATGGAGGGATGTGTGGTGAGATGGAGGGATGTGTGATAAGATGGAGGGATGTGTGGTGAGATGGAGGGATGTGTGGTAAGATGGAGGGATGTGTGGTGAGATGGAGGGATGTGTGGTAAGATGGAGGGATGTGTGGTGAGATGGAGGGATGTGTGATAAGATGGAGGGATGTGTGGTGAGATGGAGGGATGTGTGGTAAGATGGAGGGATGTGTGGTGAGATGGAGGGATGTGTGATAAGATGGAGGGATGTGTGGTAAGATGGAGGGATGTGTGGTGAGATGGAGGGATGTGTGGTAAGATGGAGGGATGTGTGGTAAGATGGAGGGATGTGTGGTGAGATGGAGGGATGTGTGATAAGATGGAGGGATGTGTGGTAAGATGGAGGGCTGTGTGGTAAGATGGAGGGATGTGTGGTAAGATGGAGGGATGTGTGGTGAGATGGAGGGATGTGTGGTAAGATGGAGGGATGTGTGGTAAGATGGAGGGATGTGTGGTGAGATGGAGGGATGTGTGGTAAGATGGAGGGATGTGTGGTAAGATGTGTGACATGGATTGGTGAAAAGATAAGCTGGTGGAAGGGTGAATGAGCGATGAAAAGATGAATGGAGGCTTATGGATGGGGTTGGGTAGATTGGTGGGAGAGAAAAGAATAAATCCACCCCACCCACCTCCATCCACGACACACTGCACTGCGGCATCGAGGAAGGGCGTTGGTGAGCCATAGGGGTCAAGGTCTACCAGATCGAAACGATCCGGGAAGCTAGACACGTTTTAAATAAAATTATTAAAATAAAAATTATATTATAATAATGACAATAATAATATTGAAAAATTTTAAGTTTGATGTGACTTTGTTGTATAATGTTTTAGTTGAAACTTGTCAGTTACTTTGCATTCAATCTATCAATTTATTCAAAGCCAATGCACAAACCTCTTGTTCTGGTGCATGAAGAGGGATGCATCGCCACAATTCGCCTTCACCAACTCCTCAACCTTGTTCATGACGGCATTTCGTCTGACGTACTCCACAGCCTTGGCGTCGTAGTCATTGGCCACCACACACTGCACATTCGGAACCTGTTGTGTTGTGTTGTTGCCTGAAGAATCTGAAATATTATTTAAATTATTTTATTATTTAAAAATAATTTGATAAAAGTAAATATTTTATGAATCATAAATGCAATAATAATTTTAAACAATTAGTTTCAGTATATATTCAATTAAAATGAACCCACCTCGAGGGCAAACCTGACCGACCTGAGACCAGTGGCAGCCAAGGCCTCAAGGATCCTGATGCCCTTGTGAGCCTCAGCAGAACCATCATTCTTGCCAGCCGATTTCTTAATAGGTTTGTACAATTTATTTTAAAATATGTAAAATGGTTTTATTGAATAAAAATACTTTAAAAATCATTAATTTAGCGAGTCGATTATTTTAAACGCCTGCACTTTTAGATTGGAAGGGCTGTGAATGGGTGTTTGCAAGGAGAGTCTGGTGGCGACTAGAATGGTCAGATCCCTGTTGAACTCCTGCACTGGGTTATAGAAGACATTCTTCGGACTTTTAATCTTCGCCATACCTTCTTCCACCAACTTGTCTTCGCCATCTTGATCTTGCATTGGTTCGGAAGTTTGTGCATTGTTGTTCCAAATTTGAGGTTGTAAGTCACTCGTGGTGCAGTAGTTTGCTTCGGATGACATTATAATACAATTGTTTTCAACGGATTTCGACTTGTAAATTATTTTAAAACGTTTATGTATACTTTGAAATAAAATATTCGTGATGACTGATTGATTAAGGGGTTTTAAAAGGCAATTCATTCAAAGTAAGGATCTGAATTCACTTTTAATTTCATTAAACAGTTTAGTTTTTGACAAATATAAAATCAGTAGTCGTATTAAGATTTTAAATATTAACTACACTTTTATACTTAACTTCTATTTTTTAATGTAGTCAAATAATAAAACAGTAATTAGTCAAAGAAGGTTTTAAAATATTTAATATTATGAAAACTAACTTGCCCAAATGTCAAAAATGACAAAAGTTAATAACCTGAAAATGCTTTAGGAATTCAAAACTTACAAGATTATAATAGCTTAGTTTAATATGTGATATAGCAGTCTGGAGGTAAACTTTCCCGTATAAAATAAATCTTTAAAATCTTGAGTTCTGCAAATTCTTGAATTAATATTAAAAAACAACAAACTATTTTCCAATTTTATTAAAACTTTATTAAAAACTCCATCGAAATAAATAGATAAAGATAGAAAAGAAATCTAACAAAAACTTTTAAATTACTAAATGGATAGAGGCGTCTTAGGCGAAATAGAAGTAACATAATTTTAGGGGCAATATGGATCGACATGAAGAATGGACAATTGCTTGAAACGAGACAAAGTGGAATGTTAAAAGTATGGAGGTGACGATAGAAACAGTGAAATATATAAAACATAAGAACTTTAATTAAATTAATACCAGTTTTTTAGTATTTTTTCACGCGAAAATTTCGAAACATAAAATCTGGAGCAAACTGGAGTAACAACGTTTTTCTAGAAGAATTTTTGAGCTCAAAAACTTACCTTAACATTTTTCGTTTACCTTAACATTTTTCGTTTTATATTGAATTTTTTGAAAATACTTGAATATTAAAATTTTCAAATTTGATTCTGAAACTTGGTATTTAAATCGCCCATTGTGCTTTTCAGGACAAAAATAAATGAAATAACACAGTCAGAGCTTAAAATGTTTTTGGAAAAGTCAATATAATAATGATGCTGAAAACCCAAAACAAACAAAATAGTTTTTATAAAAGATACAAAATAAAGATAAATGATGGAACAACAACTTTGGTTTTTATTACAGGCGAGCTTCCTGTAGCAGCAATATGATGAGAACATTGTCAGACTAAAACTTCGATGGAAACTTGCAAAAAGGTTGAACCTTCACATGTTTTTGTTTTGTTGCAGTTTTGCGTTATTCGTTTTGTTTTTGTGTGCACATATTTTTCTCTGTGTATGTGTGTGTGTGTGTGTGTGTGTGTGTGTGTGTGTGTGTGTGTGTGTGTGTGTGTGTGTGTGTGTGTGTGTGTGTGTGTGTGTGTGTGTGTGTGTGTGTGTGTGTGTGTGTGTGTGTGTGTGTGTGTGTGTGTGTGTGTGTGTGTGTGTGTGTGTGTGTGTGTGTGTGTGTGTGTGTGTGTGTGTGTGTGTGTGTGTGTGTGTGTGTGTGTGTGTGTGTGTGTTTGTGTGTGTGTGTGTGTGTGTGTGTGTGTGTGTGAATTCTTGTGTTTTTTTAAACTTATGTTGTGTGCTTAGACACTTTTATTTTCACAATGTGTTCACCATTATATTTTGATTCCTTTTTTATTCATATGTTGTATACTAGTTTCCGTCCCAAAAACAATAAAATGAAAAATCATGCATGATTTACGAGGCGATGCATGAGACTGGTGAAAGGGGATTCTTGACGCATGCGTAGAAGAACGTGTATATCAAGAAAACTAAGAGGAAACAAAAAATATATATTTTTACGAAGAAGCATACAAACAAACAGACAAAAGTATACATAAAAACATTAAAACACACGAAAAGACATACAAAAATTGTGAAAATGAATTTATATATAAAAATTAAGTTATATAAATAATAAATTAAGGTATACAATGTTTGCAAACTCAAGTAACGATTAAAAACAGCAAAGCAATGTCGGATGAATATTCATGGTGAGTAGCGAATCTAAAGATATGAAGAAAGGAGCTCCTGGAGTGATGGAGAAACAAAAGCGGTTTTAGAAGAATTTCAAAGCTCTCAATGCAACGAACGGAACGGTCAACGTCTAGAAACAGGAAGACATCTCTTGAAATCATTAAACAGCTTTAAAATGTTATTCGTTATTATAAGAAAATTTTATGTAAATTGTAATATTACAAAAGTTCTTATGTAGAATACCTTAGATAAATGTTAAATATGAAATAGAAACATAAATTTCCAAGGAATAGAATTGAATTCTTTGAAAATACTTAACAACTTTTAATTTTTTTATATATTAATGCATAAAACATTCTTAAAACTCAATTTTAACACTTTTAATCTTGAAAATGTGTTTCACAACTTTGTAAAAGTCTTTTTAAATTGAAAATACTTTTAAAACTTCAGTTACCTATTTGACAGTTGAAACAAGGTTTTCCATAATTAAAACTTAAAACATTATTAATACACAAAAATTACTTGTCATAAAACATTAAAAATAAAAATGCAATTTATTTCATTTTTCCTCCTGAAGAGATGAATTTACAGATGAGTTTAAAACCGATGATAATCAACAAACTAAGTGGCTTTAATCTTTAAGGTGATTTAAGATGAGCAAGATTGAAAACGCCTGGTATTTAACAAGTTTACTGGCTCCGAGTTTTAAACTTTGAATTTTTAACCTGATTAGAATGTTAAAATGTATTCAATAGTTTAATTATTATTTTAGTAGTGATTTTATTATACTTTCAAGTTATTTATTAACATTTTAATCCGATATTAAAGATTAAAATACATTGAATTATGAAAATGGAATTTAATCAATTTAAAATTAATTTTATTTTATAAGGTTTATTGATATTCCAGTTATACAAATTCCCAAATTATAATTGAAAAATGGCTGTTTTATTCTTATTAACTTTGTTTAACATGTATTTTTTAATCTCTAAATGAACTAATCAATTTATCTTTTGTATTTATTTCAATATTTCCATTAAATAAACTAGTAGTACTGGAATAATTTATCTTGTCCCCGTTATCATCAGTACGATTATTGTTATTTTCATTTATGTTATTCTTACTATTCATGCTCTTCAAACTTATTTTGTTGATTTTGCTGATGTTTTTATTGTTATTGTTGCTAACCCGGTTCTTGCTCGATGTTTTATTGCATTCTTTGTTATTGCTGTGTATCCTTTTATCCTTGCCCTTTGACCCCTCACCCGACCCTCCACTCATCTTGCCTCCTTTTGAGGCACCACTTCTCACACCACCATGACTATTACTACTACTACCATGACCACCACCACCACCACCATTTCCACTACTACTACTACTACCACTGCCACCACTGCCACTAGTACCACTACTTTCGTTGCTAAAATTACTCATAGCACTTCCACAAATTGCCCTTCTTCCTTTTTTTAAAGCTTTTCTTTTCTTGTTTTTCGACATTAATCTGTTTAAGAGCTGCATGGGCAGGGGAAAGATGATGGTTGAGTTTTTTTCGGCCGAAATGGTTGCGAGGGTTTGGAGGTAGCGTAGTTGCAGTGCCGTGGCTGACTTGTTGATCGTGTCGGAGGCTTCTTTGAGGCTGTGTGCTGCTTGGTTTTCGCCCTCCGAAGCTATGATCTACAAATAGAAGTATTAATAATGACGGCTAATTGTATAGTGATGACTTATCGTCACAAGTTTCAAGTCTACTTGACTTGTAAATTGGTTAAGCCGCGAGTCGATACACATTCGGCCACCCGAAAAAAAAACACAAATGGTGGAATGGGAAGTTTTTCCAAAAGTTGATGGCAACGTGACGAAAATAATTTAAAAAGCTCTCATCTTTTTGACGAATATACTTTGTGATGACAGAAAAGTTGAAAACGTAATTTAATTTCACGGCCATTCATCATTCTTTTCTCAACAATCTGTTCTTTCCACTGAGCCTTATTTAAAATGAGGATTAAATTCTCATTTGATTTAATTATTATTTGTTGATATTTTATTATTCATGAAATTTTCAATTATCTTTTTATATTTTTTCTTAATTTGTTCATTGAACCGTCTTTTATACATTTTTTATGCACGCATTTTCGGCTAGGAACTGCTCTTAAGGGGGATCAAAAGTGAAATTAGTTCCACACTCGGAATAAGAATTATGTAAACTTTATATTTCAAACCAGGATGTTGATGATAATAATAATGATTTTTTTGATGGTTTATTAACTAAAAATATAATCATATGTGCACCGGTTTTTCAAATTTCGTCGCCTTAAAATTTATCGATCCATCATGAAACTATTGATTTGTTAAACGAATAATCTGAAATTAATCTTCCTTCTCATCCTCTCTCACCACTCAACGCCACTGCACCTTGGCTTTGGCTTCTCTGGTGGCTTCCGCCTCGGCTGCCATCGCCCGCTGAAGCTGGATCGGCAATCGGACGTCCTTGCTGCAGGTGCAATTTAAGAATCAATTAAAAAGTAATCAGAATAAAATCTAATATCGATAAAGTTGATTAATATGTTAATTTATTCATTAACTTGGGGAATTGGTACCTAGATAACTAATTAATTTGAAAATATTTTTTTAAAACTCTAAAGTTTTTAATCGACAAAGTGTGAAAGTCTTTTGCCATGACTGCTAATTTAGTACTAAAAATAAACAAGAAAATAAAAATTCACTTTAAAATAACTATAAAAAATAGATATAGGAAAAAAATTCAAATAAAAACTTTAAAACGACTAGAAAAATAGCGGCTTACATAAACCAATTAGAAAAATTGTGGAAAATTTCTGAGGAAGTGAAAATGGTCTATAACAGCATGACGTGACTCTTAATAACAATTTTGAATATTTTGTTTTTTATTAATTAATAAACGACAAAATGATCAAATTATTTTTTAATGGGTTCATATAACTTTATTTATTTCACAATTTCATTCTTCAGTTTTTCCATTTCGATGCCTTTAATTATAATAATTATATTTATTTATTTATTTATGTACTTTCAAATACTTTTGTGCATTATAAACTAGAGGTTTCTAGAGGTCTCTAGAGGTTTTGAATCTTTTATCAAATGTCATATTTTTATTTTATTTATTTATATGTCATATTTTTATTTTATATTTATTTTTATTTAGAAAACTAAAAAAATACAAAACAAATATAAACCCTCAAGATTATTTGTTTTACATCAAAATGCATTGCTTTCAGTAAACTGACGGCTTGAAAATATATCATAAAAATAATAATTTATCATTATTTTTTTTAAATATTTATAAAAATGGTATTTTATATAATTCTAAATAAAAAATTTTGGGTTTATAGTTTTTTCTGTTAAAAATTTAATACGTGGGAAAATAAATCCATCGTTTTCCAACTGTGCACCCTAAAATTTTCATTTTCCTTTCACTCAATTGACTTGGTTCGATCGTATATTTTCTCAAGTTCATTTCTTCGATATTTTTTAATAACTTCCTTTTGACGTCAATTAGTTTCACATTATAGAGTCATTAGAGTAACCTCCTCATCCTTTCATTCTTCCACCCATCCATCCATCTTTTGTACTTATCTCATGAATTACCTTCTTATTCAGTCGTGATTTATTCTCTCCATGTACAAAGCATCAATCATCTGACCGACTTGTGTGACAAAAATCCAACCAGTCCATTCACCCCCCCATCCAACCCCTCCATCCACCCATCCATCCAACCACTCCATTCACCCACCCATCCAAACAGTCCATTCACCAACCCATCCAACCAGTCTATTCATCTAACTATCCAAACAACCATCCATCCACCCACCCATTCCTTCCTATCTATTCAGCCACCCATCCACCCATCCATCTATCTACCCATCCATCCACCCATTTATTTACCCATCCACCAATTTATTAACCCACCCACCCATCCACCCACCCATCCACCCACCCACCCACCCACCCACCCATCCACCCACCCATCCACCCACCCATCCACCCACCCATCCATGCACCCACCTATGCACCTTTCTTCTCATCGTTAGCACAAGAACAGGTCTTATAATGACACCAAACACCAAATGATAACTCAGTTATCCCTTCCTCTTTCTATTCTTTTTAGTTTCATTAATTTTTATGTTGCAAATTTTATGAATTCCGTAGAATAATTGAGCTATTTAAAAGGTGACAATACGTCTTATTTAATATTTAGAATAGTATACATATTTTTTCCAATTATCTGAATTATTAATTCTTTATCTTTTTAATTTTCCAAGCTTATACAACAATTATATATTCGTATTCCATAACAGATCCATCAAACTTTAATAATTCATCTTATTTCCATTCAGCTTCTCTCTCGTTCTACTGGTAACTCAGTTTAATTCATCTGCATCTTTTCACTCCATCGTCTTCTTCAGATACTTTGAGTATCTCTTTGAATCTACCTTCTCAAACCATTCTATCTTATCCCATCTCATTCCAACTTATCCCATTTATCCATTCTTCAATTTATTCATACACTACGTAATTTGCCACATGCGCCTACTCTTCAACCTTTATTTTAAGCAGCTCCAACTAAACAATAATGTTTAAATTCTATCACACAGCTACACACTTTCTTCGTTTCCAACAAGTTACCATTCTGTTTCCACTCAATCTCTCACCACCCTTCTCCCACTCACATCTCCACCACCACCACCACGCACATCTCCACTACCACCACCACCACTCACATCTCCACCACCACCACCACCACTCACATCTCCACTACCACCACCACCACTCACATCTCCACCACCACCACTCACATCTCCACCACCACCACCACCACGCACATCTCCACTACCACCACCACCACTCACATCTCCACCACCACCACCACGCACATCTCCACCACCACCACTCACATCTCCACCACCACCACCACCACGCACATCTTCACCACCACCACCACGCACATCTCCACCACCACCACTCACATCTCCACCACCACCACCACCACTCACATCTTCACCACCACCACCACCACGCACATCTCCACCACCACCACTCACATCTCCACCACCACCACCACCACTCACATCTTCACCACCACCACCACCACGCACATCTCCACCACCACCACTCACATCTCCACTACCACCACCACCACTCACATCTCCACCACCACCACCACCACTCACATCTCCACCACCACCACCACCACCACTCACATCTCCACTACCACCACCACCACGCACATCTCCACCACCACCACTCACATCTCCACCACCACCACCACCACTCACATCTTCACCACCACCACCACCACGCACATCTCCACCACCACCACTCACATCTCCACTACCACCACCACCACTCACATCTCCACCACCACCACCACCACTCACATCTCCACCACCACCACCACCACTCACATCTCCACTACCACCACCACCACGCACATCTCCACCACCACCACTCACATCTCCACCACCACCACCACGCACATCTCCACTACCACCACCACCACTCACATCTCCACCACCACCACCACCAACACCACCGCCACTCACATCTCCACCACCACCACCACCACTCACATCTCCACCACCACCACTCACATCTCCACCACCACCACTCACATCTCCACTACCACCACCAGCACCACCACTCACATCTCCACCAACACCACCAGCACCACCACTCACATCTCCACCACCACCACTCACATCTCCACTACCACCACCAGCACCACCACTCACATCTCCACCAACACCACCACCACTCACATCTCCACCACCACCACCACGCACATCTCCACTACCACCACCACCACTCACATCTCCACCACCACCACTCACATCTCCACCACCACCACTCACATCTCCACTACCACCACCAGCACCACCACTCACATCTCCACCAACACCACCAGCACCACCACTCACATCTCCACCACCACCACTCACATCTCCACTACCACCACCAGCACCACCACTCACATCTCCACCAACACCACCACCACTCACATCTCCACCACCACCACCACTCACATCTCCACCACCACCACTCACATCTCCACCACCACCACTCACATCTCCACTACCACCACCAGCACCACCACTCACATCTCCACCAACACCACCACCACTCACATCTCCACCACCTCTCACATCTCCACCACTCACATCTCCACTACCACCACCAGCACCACCACTCACATTTCCACTCTCTCCACCATGATGCCCCAATGCTCGGTGGCATCATCCAGCGTTTCCTGCATCGAGTTCGAGATTGACTCCCTCTCCGACAGAATCTCGGAGAGGTTTTTCGTGCCCAAGACATTCCTGTAGTAGTGGAATTTTTTTCAATAATCAGAGAGATAATAGCTTGAGTAATATAAAAATAAAATGTATTTAATTTGAGCGAAAATGGTTTGAGTATTAGTTTATAAGTGTTGAATTGTGCATTAATAGCGTTAATTTGGTTGGGACGCTTCTTTTTTAGTGCTCTTGCGAGGGTAATAAGACAAAGATTGGGAAGATACGCAGCTTGAATGAGATTATAAAGAACCGAAAATGGACCAAGCTGGATTGGAAGTTTATGAAATTTTTTGTGATTTTATGAATTATTTTTATTATTTTAAAATCTAATATATATTTTTTTCTTTATTTTTTCAAACTCTAGAAATCAAAAAGTGTTTTTTATGAATTTAAAAACAGTTTTTTTGTTTCATAAAAATGTATTTGTGAATATATAAATGAAAATTTAATCCTGAAAAGCTGAAATGTAAAATTATTATTCTGTTCAGCCTTAAAAAACTTTTGAATTCCTTATCTAATTCCCAAATAAATAAAAAATATTTTCACAAATTCAGCTTTCGAGAGCTTTTGAAATTGAACAAACAAAAACTAATGAGCCTGCAATTTATTCAGTAATCAAGTTAACCCATTCACTCAAAAATTAAACCACCGATCCAATTACCCATTCATACAACCAGCCATCCAATTACTCATTCACACAACCAGCCATCCAAATATCCATTCACATAACCACCCATCCAATCAACCATTCAACAAACCACAAAACCACCCATTTATCCAACTATCAAACCAACCATCAAAGCAAGCCAGGCATCACAAAATTACCCAACCATCAAAGCAAGCCAGGCATCACAAATTTACCCAACCATCCCCCATTCACCAAACCATCAAACCACCTATCCAACCAACCATCAACAATACTTCTAATCAACTCTTGAATTAATTTCCTTCTTGCTGAGCAGTCATTCGCAAGCAAGTGCTCATCGAAGCGACCCACAGCACACAAACACTCCGATCGATCAGCATAAAGAGCAGTGGCCAGCTCAAAGCGGTCCACGCATGCGTCGTTCGAGATCATTTCTTCGATTAAATGTCCCGAAGCGAAATCGATTGATCCAGCCGTTCAATTAAACTTCTGTTTTTTGCTTCAATTAAATTCTTTTTTAGCTTGAATCTCAAAATGAATGTAGGTTTTTATTTTTTCGAGTAGTCTTTCACTAATCCTTCAAAGCACATAATCATTTTCGGTTCATTTATCGAATTTAGTAAAAAATTTATTCAATAACCTATTTGAAATAGCAGCAATTTATCCCATTACCAGTCTTTACAATTTAATTTTTCCATACGGTTTAGCGATTAAACTAATGAACAGTTTCTAAACTACGGACCTGAGAGTGGTTTGGGCAAGCAGGCGGGTGGAGTGGTGAGCGTTTTCGACGTTAGCGACCGAGACGGTAGCGTTGGAGATCCGGTAGTAGACGACTGCATCGACAGACACAGTCACGCTGTCCTTCGTGAGAACCTGGGTGGGAATGGAGGTAGGTGGTGGCGTGTTTTGGTGAATTAACTTCGGAAAATAAATAAATTTATGGAAAGTAAGAGAAATTTTGTCTTTTTGAAGTTTGGATGACATGGAATATTTATTCGATTCGTAAATCTCAAAAACGCTGCCTTTAATAAGCTTTTAAATCTGTTAAACTTTTTGAAATAATATTAAAACAAATTTTGTAAATTAAAAGAAAAACAAAACTTTTCAAACATTCTTCATTTGGAAAACTGGAAAAATCTTTTAAGATCTGCTTTTGAAGGACTCAAACGATCTGCCCACTAAACCCAATTTTGAGACTGCCTCAAAACTTCAAACTGAACATAATTGGATTTTATTGATATTTTATTTAAACATATTTTATTGAATATTCTTCCAAATACATAATAATTTACTTCTTGCGGGGGAACATCGAATGAAACTGTTCTGAGGTCCACCTTGGTGTAGCTTTCAATGCAGGGAAGGACGAAAAAGATACCTGTTGTGGGTGGTGTTGTTGTAGGTGGTGTTGTTGTTGCTGTTGGTGTTGCTGTTGGTGTTGCTGTTGGTGTTGCTGTTGGTGTTGCTGTTGGTGGTGTTGTTCGTGTTGTTGTTAATTTTTTCAGTGTTGGGATTGTTGGTGCTGATGAGGTTGTGGTTGGTGGGTATGAAGATCATATATTTTTTCGTTGCATTGTTTCTGTTATTACTATCAGGGGCACATAATATGTATTATATATGCACTTGAGTAAAAACAAAAGTTAGTTATAAGTTTACAAAATTTGAAACGCCGTTGAAATAGTTTTCAATGGTCAAAAACTGAGATATTTCATAATATCTTTGAAATGAAAACTATATAATCCTGTGGTGGAAATGTAAAGAAAATCTATAGGTCAAAATTTTGCAGTATATATAACTTTCGCTTTTTTAAATATTTTAAATTTAAATTTTTTTAATTTTTGTTTAGTTTTTGCATTTCTCTCGTCCCTTAACACTTTCTATGAAGGGTTAATTGTTGAGAGACAAATGATCTCTTCTGATATGAATAGATTTCTTTACCTCGCTGCAGACTTTTGTTAGAAAGAATTTATAATTCAAGTCAGAAAAAATTAAATGACTAAAATATAGTTTTTAACGTTGATATAAAAAAATATTTACTAAATTAACTCTTTTTGGCAAAAAATGTATTTTACATTTATTATAGTATTTGAAATGTCTGCAATTTTCCACTTTAAAAATCTAAACAAAAATTAAAATTTTTTGTTGTTGTAAAGAGCAAAAATAGCTTTACAATTTGCAGTTAAACTTAAAAAAATATTGAAAAGTGTATCGGACAATGCATGTGACGAATTGGGAGCAGATTAAACTGACAAGTATAATTCTGATTTACGCACAAACGATACCGAAAGATAACTCAAAAACAAAATACATAGTTATGAAGAATATATTTTTACTCCATTGAAATTATGGATTATAAATCAATTTTTAATTCATAGAAACAATGAATTAGAAATGAATTTGTAATTCATAGAAATTAAGAATCATAAATGGAATTCTACGTTTTAGTGAAGAATAATATTATTATAAAATTGCGAAAAAAGTTTTAAATAAAAGAAATGAATGGAGTTGTGGGATGCGGGTACATTGTAAATGAGGATAAATGAAGATGAATCGTCCCCATGGAAAAAAACACCAAAATGCCATTGCATTGTGCCGGCTATGTGGAGACTTATGCTGTGGTATCGCTGCAGAAATGTATCGAACCCTCAAGGAGGAATTCACATTTGGAAAACATTTATTTAGAAGTGAAACAGCTCCACACCAAATAACACTAAAAAATAGAATAGAAAGAGTCGTGAAAAAAGATGAAATCAATTCTAACAACAAAGGCAACAACAACAACAGTATCAACCACAACAACAACAGTATCAACCACAACAACAACAGTATCAACCACAACAACAACAACAACAACATGGCAACAACAACAACAACAGCATCACCAGGTCCTTTGGCGCCTCCTCCCAAGAGTCTTCCCAGCCTGAAGATGACCGCTCTCTCGTACTCCTGCACCACCTGTGTGTGTGTGTGTGTGTGTGTGTGTGTGTGTGTATGTGTGTTTGTGTGTGTTGTGTGTGTGTGTGTGTGTGTGTGTGTGTGTGTGTGTGTGTGTGTGTGTGTGTGTGTGTGTGTGTGTGTGTATGTATGTATGTGTGTGTGTGTGTGTGTGTGTGTGTGTATGTGTGTGTGTGTATGTGTGTATGTGTGTGTGTGTGTGTGTGTGTGTGTGTGTGTGTGTGTGTGTGTGTGTGTGTGTGTGTGTGTGTGTGTGTGTGTGTGTGTGTGTGTGTGTGTGTGTGTGTGTGTGTGTGTGTGTGTGTGTGTGTGTGTGTGTGTGTGTGTGTGTGTGTGTGTGTGTGTGTGTGTGTGTGTGTGTGTGTGTGTGTGTGTGTGTGTGTGTGTGTGTGTGTGTGTGTGTGTGTGTGTGTGTGTGTGTGTGTGTGTGTGTGTGTGTGTGTGTGTGCTTTTATGTGTGTGGGTGACAATCAATATTAGGCTATGAAGAAGTTTTTTGAAGAGTATTCCAACAAAGAGTAGCTAGTCTTCTTTCAAAATCAATGCTCTCCATTACTAAGATGCACTTTCCAAATTCGAGATACATTGACTAAAATATTCTATTAAAAAATAATTTTTATTACAAAAGTTAGAATAAAAAGAATTAATTTAAAGTCATTCATGTCGAATTTAAATTACCGTCTCAAAGCCCATTTATCTTCAACACAGACTTTTTTCTACCATATGTCTTAAGAGAAAAAAATTCAATTATAATATTTAAATAATTTTTTACATTTTTTTCCCATTTTCATTCTAAAATTTCTGATTTTAGTTTAATTTTTAAAACTTTTTGAAGTTGATTTCTAATTCTTTTCAAAAAGATATGTTGTAGCATAACTTTTGACACCAAAGCTTTTTCAAAAATATATAAAAAATTTATATAAAGTTTTGTATTTTATCTATTTTAAAATTTTTTGATCCTTTACAAATGATAAAAAAACAAAATCAATAAAATCATTGTGCAATCTCGAATAAATAGGTATGTGCCTTAATTAAAAGTAGTTTGCAAAAAAACGCAATTCAAAAGAAAATGATTTGAAAACTAATTTATTTCCCCAGTACACACGTAGTGGGGTAAGCCTCTGGTTCGGAAGCTTGCAAAAAATGTTTTCCATGATTTACCTATTTTCCTTTTCATTGAAGGAAAGGAATTACCCGCCTGCTCATCCATCATAATAACACTTTTTATAAATCATTCAGCAGCTTTCGGGATGCTTTTAGCGATTAATAAATAGATTATTTCCGAAACAACACCTTTCATCACCATGTTTGTTTAAAAATCTAAAATGTACACACTAAGTTTTTTATTTTATGACCCAAACACACTCAACCCCAAAACAGCACATCTAGTTGCTCAGATAACTTCACCTAACATCCATTCATTCAACACACGTACCTTGAGACAGACACACAAAGACACAGGCAGTGTCAAAAAGACGATGATCCAAGAAATCACGGTCAGTGCCCATCCACACACTCCCAACGCTGGTCTGAAGTCATCACCTGAGAGAGGAAGGTTGAAGAGGGATGATGGATAAATGGATAGAATGTGAAAAAAAGCAGAAAGAAAAGGGATGGTAAGTATTTTGGAATAATGATGAATAAGAAATGAAATTGGATGGTGAATTGAAAAGAAAAGTGATTTGTTGATAATTGAAAAAATGAAAAGTAGTGAAAACGGCGGAAATGAGTTTTTCTAAGAAAAATAGTATGAAAGGATAAGATTAAGGGAGATGAACTAAAAGATTCTGATTGATAAAATGTGAGAATGACGTGATGCAATAGGACTAGAAAATTCAACTTTTACGAGAAAAACAAGAAAATGTATTTTTCGTGGAGAATTAACAAAATAAAAATCGCATTAATCTTGAAAGATTTTCCAATACTATCTTTTACGATCTTCTTAGTCATTCAACCTTTTGATCTTTGGCAATTTAGGCTAAATGGATTTGTTGGAAACCAAAACACTTCCAAGACTGTACAATCATCAATTCAGAAAGAGTTCAGAATGCAATTTTTATCATTATATTAGCGTTGTTATTGTCACCGTTGTCAAGGAAAATACAATATACATTTTTCATGTCTCCAAAATTCTGGAAAATTCTCGGCGTTTATGAGTTTGCGTGTGTGTCCGTTTTTGTGTGTATATGTTTGTGTGTCTGTTTGTGTGTGTATATGTTTGTGTGTCTGTTTGTGTGTGTATATGTTTGTGTGTCTGTTTGTGTGTGTATATGTGTATGTTTGTGTGTGTGTGTACTTTTGTGTACTTGCTAGGATGATCCCTATGGAATGGTTAAGAAAAAAAGTATTCAAATTTTCTTATATTGTTCCAGTTAGCAAAAAACAATTATGTGAAAAAATATAACAGATTTCCGAGTTTATGAAGATCGCTTACGGCATCTTAAAATGGAATAAAAGCCTAAATCATCAAATATTTTTTAATCAAAACATGGATTTTATATGGATTCTTCTTAGAAACATTGACATGCCACTAAAAGCACATGTGTCATAAAGAAAACAAAAAATAAATAATCGATTACTATTCATAATGTCTCAAATTGACCTTCGAGAACTGAGCTCATCGCAGCCAGGTTGTTCTCTTTGGTGCATTCAATTAAATTAATTTAACAACTTGCGGTGGTCAAACAAAATTGGCAAACATTTTTTCCAAATCTTGGATAAAAGCATCGTCTCTTTCTGCTCTGTCGTTTACAATCACAAAGTCCTTTGCGATCTGATGGCTTTCAATAGCGACTCATCTTGTTTCCAATAGTCCTGATCCAGCAGAGTGTCCTAAATACTTGAAACGGTTTAAAATATTTTCAAAAATTTTCATAGATGAAGTTAAGCTACCTCTAAATATTTTTAATATCTCTTATATTTTGGATATTATCTTTTCATCAACGAATAAGAACTGTCTCGAGACAAAAGAAAACATTGATTCCCAAGGACCACCCCAGTGATTGCCTTCCACTTGCAAGTTGTTTTCATGAATTTACGAGTATTATTTTTTTTTGTTTTATGAAAATTTAATTAAACATCGAAGATTAAACCGAGCTTGAAAGATGAAGACTAGTTCACCTTGCGTGATCGATCACACTACAGTGTTTTTAAAATGTTTATGCGAAATGCAAAATAAAATGATTTATTTCAATCTAATTAAATGCATGAGTATTTTTAATTTCTCGTCGATGCAGTCTGTAATTTATAGAGTTCATTAATAACGCAAATCCCTTTCTCTAGGATCTGCATAGATGAGTCTCAGTTGTCTTATGTATATTATGCTGTCTGCCATGGACAGCCATAAAGAATGCATACAAGATGGACTGCATTAGATGCAAATGAGAGTTTATTGATAAGAATGAGAAATGTATTTGCCTTATCTATGACGTGTTATGCTCTCTTTTTCTGTCGAGAAATCTTTGAATTCTCGAGAAGTGACTTGGTGCGTGGGTTATTTAAAGTCTTTTTTCTTCTTCTTTTTTATTTCTTATAAAATAGCATGAAAAATTGTTTTTATTAAAATAAAAACTATTTTTTTAGCAGTGAACAACATCTTTCAAATAACTTATCGAAATCTTTTTTTTAAAGCATTTTGCTGTGGGCAGAAATTCTATTTACTGATCTATTTTTCTTCGTAATACACGTTTTAATTAGAATTTCTCGGAATGAGTTCTTGACAGCCTTAAAGAATGTGAAATTTATTCAAATGTGTTCTAATTAAGTTCATTAAATATCGACAATAAACATTTTTTGAAAATTAATATTTATGAGTGTATTTTCAATTTAATTGCCTATATAACGCCAAAAGCGTTTTGAAAGATTTTCAGATAATGAATATTTTTGATTTCAGGAAAATTTATAAACAAATTATTTAAAACAAAATGCTTTCAAGGTTTATAATACGTTTATTATACCTAAATTAAAATCACGAACCCTTCATTCATCTACAAAAACGCCCACCTGGCAATTTCAAACGTTCTCATCTAGCTCCAAAACACAAAAATACAACTCATGAAACTTTTTACAATAAAAAACCTAACCTTCTCATACTAACACGCCTTCGTTAAAAACCGAAATATGGTTCACTGATCGCAAAATTCCCTGACAATCCATCCCCTAAGAGGTATTACCACACACATCAAGCACACACATCAAGCACACACATCAAGCACACACATCAAGCACACATATCAAGCACACATCAAGCACACATATCAAGCACACATATCAAGCACACACATCAAGCACACACATCAAGCACACATATCAAGCACACATATCAAGCACACATATCAAACACACATATCAAGCACACATATCAAGCACACACATCAAGCACACACATCAAGCACACACATCAAGCACACATATCAAGCACACATATCAAGCACACATATCAAGCACACATATCAAGCACACATATCAAGCACACACATCAAGCACACATATCAAGCACACATATCAAGCACACATATCAAGCACACATATCAAGCACACACATCAAGCACACATATCAAGCACACATATCAAGCACACATATCAAGCACACATATCAATCACACACATCAAGCACACCACTTCCCACTTTGGTAATGGTAGGAAACCTTCCGTTTGGCAGTGGCGGCAAAGGCGCTCAAGCTCTCTGTTCCATCTGCCACTGCCACCATGTCCTCGCTGCTGAAGCTGCCGCGCATTGTGGAGGGAGGTTGTTGCAGTTGTTGTTACAGTTGTTGGTGGTGGTGTTGTTGTTGCAGTTGTTGTTGTGCTTGCTGTAGTTGTTATTTTGTGGCAGAAGATGAAGTATATTATTTTAAAGCTATGTAGCCTTTGTTGGATGTTTTTTAAATGTATGCTAGCCTCCGTTTGCAGTGGTTTAATATTTGAGCTGATCTGTAAGTCGCTTCAAAAGAGACGTATTGCCGGTGACAGTTGAAGTTAGTGAGATTTGACTGTTATTTGAAATATTTACAGACGTATTTGCTGGAATGATGGTGGTAGTTATTTAAAATACTAGTTGTGTTCAAAAACAGTGGTTTATTGAAGGCTTTGGTGATGTTTTAGTGTTCGACTCAACGGTTTGATGACACAGCTGAACCCCTTTGTTCTAGTTGTTCATTGCTTCGTTAACTTTATGTCTTAATTATTTAATTGTTTAGATTAAATAACTTTATTAATTGTTTTTTTTATGTTTGTTGTTAATTCTAATTCGTCAAGCTCCTACTTTTATCTCTATCTTGAGAATTGTTTCATGAAAAAAATCTTCTTGGTATTCTTGGCGAAGCCTTTTCAGATATCTTCAAAATAATGAATATTGAAAAGTTTTAGTTTAATAGTTTTCCATTTATTTTGCTTTTATCTTCTGAGGCTTTAGTAGATTAAAAGGCTAAATTTACGCCTCCCACACGCTTTGATAGATTTAATGGTCTAACTTTTAGTTTTCGACAGTTTTCCTATTTTGGATCATCAATTCATTAAATTCTCATTTTCGTTTTTTTTCTCAAAGTTTAAGTGTTTAGAGTTTTTTAATAAATATATATGAAATAAATGGAAATTATGAAAATAATGTACTTTTTTTAGTAAGTTATTCGGAAGTTTTAAATTAAGTTTATTCAACTGAAAGTATAAAAAAAGTGTTTAAATGAGAATTTTTTCTGGAGATAAATGAGAAGAAAAAAAAGAACCAATCAGTGTAGTATCATTACATTCATCGTGACTTACTTTATTATTATAGCATAGTTACAAAAACTTTCGTTTCAAAAATTCATCACAATAAGTCTTCAAAAAAGTACCGCCAGTTCGAGTTTTCACATGAAGCTCACATTCATCTCAAGGTTTTTAAAGAGTTGAAAAAAGCCGAAAAATAACTTTTGGTGAAAAATATTTTGCAAAACTTTTATCTAAAACTATTTATTTTAATAAAAATAAATTATCTTGATATGTTTATAAATTTATTTCAAAACCTATTTTTAACTTTTTTTACTTCAAACAAAAAATGGAGTGAAGCTTTGCAAAAATAAGAAACATTAAAAACAAAAAAAACTTTTTTAAAGTCTAAACTCGAATTTAAATATTTCAAACTGCAGCAAAAAAAGCCTCGATCGCTGCATCTAGACGCAGAAAAGCGAGAAATGTTCTGAGGAATAAATGTGCTTGCTTTCGAGGACGTTAAACGAGGCTATCTCCCTCTTGTACGGCCAGATGCCCAGTGGATTATTACGAGTGTATGTGGTATTGTGTATGTGGTATTGTGTATGTGGTATTGTGTATGTGGTATTGTGTATGTGGTATTGTGTATGTGGTATTGTGTATGTGGTATTGTGTATGTGGTATTGTGTATGTGGTATTGTGTATGTGGTATTGTGTATGTGGTATTGTGTATGTGGTATTGTGTATGTGGTATTGTGTATGTGGTATTGTGTATGTGGTATTGTGTATGTGGTATTGTGTATGTGGTATTGTGTATGTGGTATTGTGTATGTGGTATTGTGTATGTGGTATTGTGTATGTGGTATTGTGTATGTGGTATTGTGTATGTGGTATTGTGTATGTGGTATTGTGTATGTGGTATTGTGTATGTGGTATTGTGTATGTGGTATTGTGTATGTGGTATTGTGTATGTGGTATTGTGTATGTGGTATTGTGTATGTGGTATTGTGTATGTGGTATTGTGTATGTGGTATTGTGTATGTGGTATTGTGTATGTGGTATTGTGTATGTGGTATTGTGTATGTGGTATTGTGTATGTGGTATTGTGTATGTGGTATTGTGTATGTGGTATTGTGTATGTGGTATTGTGTATGTGGTATTGTGTATGTGGTATTGTGTATGTGGTACTGTGTATGTGGTATTGTGTATGTGGTATTGTGTATGTGGTATTGTGTATGTGGTATTGTGTATGTGGTATTGTGTATGTGGTATTGTGTATGTGGTATTGTGTATGTGGTATTGTGTATGTGGTATTGTGTATGTGGTATTGTGTATGTGGTATTGTGTATGTGGTATTGTGTATGTGGTATTGTGTATGTGGTATTGTGTATGTGGTATTGTGTATGTGGTATTGTGTATGTGGTATTGTGTATGTGGTATTGTGTATGTGGTATTGTGTATGTGGTATTGTGTATGTGGTATTGTGTATGTGGTATTGTGTATGTGGTATTGTGTATGTGGTATTGTGTATGTGGTATTGTGTATGTGGTATTGTGTATGTGGTATTGTGTATGTGGTATTGTGTATGTGGTATTGTGTATGTGGTATTGTGTATGTGGTATTGTGTATGTGGTATTGTGTATGTGGTATTGTGTATGTGGTATTGTGTATGTGGTATTGTGTATGTGGTATTGTGTATGTGGTATTGTGTATGTGGTATTGTGTATGTGGTATTGTGTATGTGGTATTGTGTATGTGGTATTGTGTATGTGGTATTGTGTATGTGGTATTGTGTATGTGGTATTGTGTATGTGGTATTGTGTATGTGGTATTGTGTATGTGGTATTGTGAATGTGGAATTGTGTATGTGGTATTGTGTATGTGGTATTGTGTATGTGGTATTGTGTACGTGGTATTGTGTATGTGGTATTTTTTGCCAGTTATTCTATTTAAAGTATTTTAAAAAGAAAGAAGCATGATGGGTTTATATGAAAACACTGTGAATGAGTGTGGCATGCTCTAGCACACTTCACACAAGAGCTCTATTTCCATATTTATGCTTTAGAAACAATTTTCTCAATCTTTTTATAGATTCGGTTTACCAGGTTTTCGTCATTATAGACCAGTCTGACTCATCAAGCAGCTTGAAGGATTCCTACAGAAGCGCTGACAGAATGAATCGTGAAAAGAAGACTTACTCGTTGTTTCCTCATCTAATTTTAAGCCGTAATAAATTTTATTTAAATTGATTCATTAAAAAATAAGGAAAATAATTTTTTTGAAAACCAATTTTTGAATAATTCCTTCTTCCTAAGAATTGTTTTATAGGATTTTAATTCTTGCACGATAATCAATCACAAGCTTCATTAGAAAAATCAATTGTTAACAGTTTGGCAAAAACTAAAATAGATCGAATAGAATTTTGGATGCGAAAAATTTAATCAAGTGAAAAAAACTTAAAATTCAAACCCCTCAAGCCTAATTCCAAAACAAACTAAATAAAAGGAAACATTAAAAAGCTAAGTCACATAAAAACAGCTAAAATCTGACAAAGGGCCAGAAAAACAATTTCCAAAAAGCTGAGAACTCGTATGTTGGTGCTCGTACAACGAGGTTCTCATTCGCAAGACCACGTAATATCCGTGTGTGTTACGCCCACCACTGTGTGCGTGCACCGAACACACACACTTGGTGCATGAGGCTTTGGATGGGGCTTGTTGTGGAGAAGGATTTGATGTTGCGGTGATGAGTGGAAAGATTCAGATGAAGTGGCTGCAAGATATGTTTTGGAGGGATGTAGATGAGCTGGCCATAGATTTTTAAAGAAAAACTACTTTTTTGGAGACCTTTACAGTTATATGGGAAGCACTTAGAGAGTGTCCAAAGTTTTGTGCCTCTAATAACTGACATATGAGATGGAGTTGTATTTGAAAAACTAAAAAAATTAAAAAGAAAGCTTGCGTGGAAATCTGAAGAAAGAAGCAAAAGAGAAGCTGAGAATGAAATACTGCTGTGACATTATCATGGCTTTTCAAGTTTTAAAGATATTTTAAGAGTTGTATTTATAGTGTTCCAAGTGCTAATTTTTAGATGCATTTGATTATCACATTTTAAAAATCTACTTTTATTACTTACAATTAGATTGAAATTTGAAATTTAAATGTTTGTGTATGATTTATATAAGATACCAAAACCAAAATAGGCATTTAAATATTTATTAATACATTTGAAACCAAAAAAACTCCAAAAAAATAAAGAACCGTTTTCATCTGGATGATAACCAACCTTTTTTCAATAAAACTTTCAGAAAGATTAAACGTTCATGAAAGAAAACGCATGCAATATTTCGTGTCGAGAACAGTGCGTTTTTTATTTTGCCAATTTGGAGTTTAACTGTCAAAGGAAACATGAGAGAGGTAATGAAATAGGAAATCAAGTACATTCATAGTTATATGTATTTATGAATATATTTATGTGTGAAGCATGGTTTATAGGACCGTCTGAGACTTAAATAATTGAAACCTTTGAACTATTGCTGCTGCTGCATATGCTAATTCCATCACAACAAATTCTAGTTTACAACTAAAAAGAACATTCATTGAAATCAACAAATCATTTCCTAATCCCACTACAACAACAAGGCAAAGCACAACAACGCCAGTCTTCACAGCATCATAAATTTACTCAACACTATCAGCGCATACATTTTCACAGAAAACGACTCGAAATATAAAAAATTAAAAAAACTGTATTTTTTTTTAACTGGTTGAAAAACATAAAAACAATAAATAATTTCCTACAAAAAAATTATAAATGAAAAACAATAGGTTAAAAAGAAATAAAAACAATAAATAACTATATATAAAAATAAAAACAAAAACAATGCAGTATGAAAATAATAATTTATAAAAAAAACAAATAAAAACAACGCAAAAAACCTTTATATAACTCATTAACTCCCATCTTCATAACTCAAGCAGCTTTTCAAAACTGCTTTTTTTCATTATATGCGACCTATATTTTCGTCCCGTCATCTAACTTTCCATTAATACAAACTTTCTACGCCAACGCCTAAGCAAATAAACTGTTCGAAGAATATGAAAAGGAGCGGTTGAGAAGAAATCGTCGAAAATGCAACCTGCAGTGACAATTTAAAAATCAAAAATATTCTCTTTTAAATGTATGGTTTTTAACGGCGTTTTCCTGATAGATTCACAAAGTTGCATTTGGAGAGTAAGTGAAAGATAAATCTTTTGAACTTCACAGAAAAGCCCAAATTTTTTTTAAAGTTTGAAACTTCAAAGACTGCACTAAAGTTCAAAGCGATTACAAAAGCGAAGAGTAATTAAGCAGCTTAAATAAAAGTTTAAATAAAAGTCTAAATTTAAAATTACTATTTTTCAAACGTTTTTTTTTGCATTTTTAAAATAAATCTGTGATGGATTTAAAATCATATTTTTCAACATCCTGAAGAACCGTGAAAGAATCTGTTGAAAAATTAATTTAAAAAATATAAAAAATCAACAAGTTTTGTATTTGAAAATAAATCTAAAAAAACATTTGTGTTTGAATAATACTTTTCTGAATATCAAATGCTAAAAAGTACAAAAAGAACAAACGAAGAGTAATGGCGATGAGGAGAGAGAACAAAGACGTGGGATAATGAGGTAGATTCGAAAAGCTTTGAAAAAGATCGTACTTGGATCCCGCTGATTAACAAAGAAAAAAAAATTCTTCGCAAATGACAAATATCAAACAAGAGAAAATAAAAATATGTTTGAATACAATAAAAAACAGGCCGTAAAACGCAAATTCGAGGAATATAAAAATATTCAGAAACCTTCGAAAAGGGCCATTCATATGCAATCCTGTGAAATAAAAAGACCATTTGCTCAAAATCATTTCTCAAGAGAAAAACAATCTTTCAAATTCGTATCAATTTATTGAAAATAACAATTTTTTTTATGTTCACAAAAACTAAAAAGTTTGTTTTTTATTAAAAAAGCAAAACAAAAACTGAATATTTGCTTAACGGAGTGGTTTGCCTCTCGGAGACGGGACAGATATAACTCAGACACTTCATGCCTGCAATGAGGTGCATGCAATGATGAGGCTGAAGAAGATAAATCGCTTTTATGTGTTTTTTTGTGTGTGTTTGTGTGTATTTGTTTCTGTGTTTGTTTGTGTGTATGTTTGCTCATATGTGCGTAAGTGTGCGCATGTATGTGTATTTAAGTGTGCAAATATTTGAATTTATGTGCATGCAAACGCTTGAGTGTGCAAGAGTGTGTATGAGGAGTTCCAGCATGGGGCACAGAAGAGTGGATTTATGTGTCGCTATCGAAGAGACTATGATGGTTTTCGCCTATAAGGGTCGTATCTTTCGTCCACATGTGCCTATAATTTATAGCCTATAATGTACACTGCGTATGCCTTTATGTGTTTATTCCTATGTTTTAAGGTATGTGTATGTGCAATACACATTGTGTGTGTGTGTGTGTTATTGTGTGTATATTTATTTGTTAGTATGAGTGTATGTGTAAGTGTGTGCGTATGTGCTCAATGCAGAACATGATAGATCGGAGTTATTGATCGCATCGATTATGGGATTGTCTCTGCGAGATGTAAAGTCATTTCTTTTGAGGTCTACTTTTTCTTTAGTGGAGTTTCCGTTTTTATGGTAAAGGTGTTGTTGTTTTATGTATGCGGTTGTGGTGTTGTTTTTGTTTTTTGTATGTGCTGTTGTTTTTGTTTTTTGTATGTGGTGTTGTTTTTGTTTTTTGTATGTGTTGTTGCTGTGTATGCGGTTGAGCGATAATTTCGAATCTCTATTTTTCAAAGTTTTCTGTTAATCTGTGTTCTGGAGGTGTTTGAAAGGATCAGAAGGAGCAGTAAGATGTTACTTCAAGGTTCCATCTTCATCTAAAGACTTGCTGGAAAAAACGTTTCATGTATAATACTTATTAATGCGGTTCTTTAATTTTTCCATGCTGTTCTTGTTTTTTTAGTTTTAGCTGTCGTTTTTCTTTTCATCTTCTTCTTAATGAGGTTTTTATTTATTTATTTTTGTATTTGAACTAAAACAAAAAAAATGGTCATGATTTTTCCAAGATAAAAAATAAATAAAAGATTCTTCCAAGAACCATAGATAACTTTAATTTGGCTCATGTATATAATATGTTTGTAGTCCATTATGCATGGGTAACAAATAACTTTTTTAAGGCTTGAAGATGTAATATCATTCGAAAAATACTTTTTTTGAATGATTTAGAACGACCTAGGGTTTATAAAATGAAGTTTTATTTATTTTGTTCAAAACGTATTTTTTTTATATTTGACATTTATTTTGTTTTGTGAAAAAACTGTGAAAATATTCATTGCAATTTAAAAATTAAATTTTTAACTGCTTCCTAACGTGTCGACCTAACGAAGTTTAAATAACTTATAAGTTGAAATTTATACTTTAAAAGTTATACTTTTTCAGAAGTTTTGACTTTTTTAAAAAAAACTAATAAAATTTTATTATATTTTAATTAAAAAATAAATTAAATTTTTTTTGCATGGAATTTTTTTTAAACTTGTATGGCTTACTCACTTCACTTTCTAAATTAGATTTGTCAGTTTTCATGCAGAAATGCATTCTTAAAAAATGAGTAGGAAATTTTAAAGCGCATTTTATTTTTCTTCAAACGCCTGCCATATCATAATTGCAACTTATGAATCTTTTTATAAATATCGTGAAAACCATTGTTAACTTCAAAACTAAAACGTCAAAAAAACGAAAAATTTTCTTCCTTCAATTTTTTTTCTTTGTTCTGAGGCCGAGCCGACAACGACTCCTTCATTATCCAAGCAAGTTAGGGATTTTGTGCAGTGCAATGGGCTGCTGGTGTTGAATCTTGTTGCAAATGTTGAAAATCTTCAATGCTGAGAATGAATAATTTGTCTCCTTCTTCTCTATTAAGTGGGAGTCGACGAGGACTGCAAAGACTCTTCACGCCAACTAATTATTTCGGTTACTACTTATAAAACACTCAACGGCGTTGGTTATAGTAAAGTAAGAAATAAATTGTATATAAATTGTAAATAAATTTATACAAATATTTTTTAATGGATAAAAATGTGCAAACTTCAAACCTTCACCTATTTACTGAAGTCCTTTATGATTTGTAACCAAAATTTGATATTTTAAACCCAACTTTGAAAGATATAAACACGTTTCCGACTTAATGAAAAACGATTACGATCGGTCCATAGTTATAAAAAACGCACTTTTATTTTTTAAGTTTTTTTTAAAACTTCAACAAATTATTTGTAAATTTCTTATATAAGGCTAGTTTGATGCATTAATCAAATAAAATCATAATCAAAACTAGTTTTCTTAATTTTAAAACTGTTCATTTTTCAACTGACTCAAACTCGATTAAGAGGCAACTTTTTCATTTTGCTTTAAGACTTTTCTAAAATATATTCTAAGATATTTCACCCTTAGGTAACTTCATCCTTGCGATCGTCCAGAAGAATTGTACAGAGTGTATGCTGGCGATTTATATACGAAGGATCCGAAATGCGTGCACAAAAGACCAAGAGAAAGTGAAATGAAGAAAGGGATGATTAAGAAATCATTTGGAAGGAAAGTTAAGTATAGAGAAAAAAGAAAGGAATATGGATTATAAATAGAAAGCATTTAAAGATGCCACTAAAGTTTTTCTAAGAAACACTCTTCACAATTTTATTACTCAAAAATAAAACAGAAATAGTTTCAAAAGCTTCATGAAAATGACTGAATAAAAATAAAAATATATTTATGTAAACGTATACATTTTTGAACTCCAATACTTTTATTTTGTGAAAACAATTGTTTTCAAAAGTAAAATTACTTTTGGCAAGATTGACAAGTGGACTTCGAGAGACTGACATGAAAAATGAAGTCAGATTTTTTGAAAAATTTTACTTGGAAAAGTAGAATTAAAAAACTCCTTTTGACATTATAATGTATTTTGTTCATCTATCATGTTTACTTTTTTTAATGAGAATTTTCTTCTTTTCAAAATGTCTCTAACAAATTATTTTAAAAAACCAATGAGCGTAAAAAGCATCGCAAGCTGACTTACAATGCAATACCACGACGAGTATTATTAACGTGGCGTAAACCCGAACGATCTTCACAACTTTTTCATATGAAATAAATTTTTATTTTAATAATGTTGAAAAAAAAATTTTTATATTATATTTGTTTCATTTAACATTTTTCTTGTTCTGGTGCCTACAATAAAAATATTTATTTATTCTCTCACTTTTGTTTCTGTTACACGCACATCCCTATCACAAGCGTATCTACGTCATTATACAGCTTCGAGATGCTTAGTCACGGTTGCCATGGTGTTCGCAGTCTGAAGAAAAGTGTCAAAAAGACTCAAATAAATGCCACATCGATTGACTGTCGCGTGTTTAAACTTTCCAAACACCATAAAACTCACAAATCATACACAAAAACTCTTTTTTGCGTAAGCAACGCCTCAAGTATTGTGCTTTTAGTGCTCTTTCATATAGTATATATAAAATTTTCATAAAATCGAACCTATATATTATATATAAAAGTTAGAAAATATCAAATTTAAAAGCAAATACTTTGGTCAACTGAGCTCTTCAAATTTCAGCATTAAATTTTAAAAAGTCTGCGTGTTTTGAATAAAATTTAGAAGTATGCACGTTCCGGTCCATATTGGAATAAGTCTGCACAATGAAAGTTTCATTAAAAAATATTATATTTCAAAAGAGTCTAACCAAAACTTTATTCTAGGAATTCTTGGATGGCGCATAAAAGTAGGAATTCTTATAAGTCTTATCATAAAGTATCTGTGACGCAGTTCCATCCCTATACGGGACAAATTTCTATGCGACAAAAAAATATTTGTATGTAAGAAAGTTTCATCCAATTATTAATGATTTTCTATGATTATTTTACTTTTGAGCCAAAACTTTTTCTACACTTTCTTGTAGTTTTAAACGTTGGTTATATGCGCGTCTCGGGCTGAATCTATTGAAAAATACTTAATATATATATATATATATATATATATATATATATATATATATATATATATATATATATATATATATATATATATATATATATATATATATATATATATATATATATATATATATATATATATATATATATATATATATATATATATATATATATATATACATATATTGGTTAAATAGCAGCTTGATAATGTTGAAATAGAACCACGAAGGAATCCGCAGAATAAGAAAGCAACTTTTTTATGTTAAAATCAAAAAGTTTAAATTTTGAAAACAGTATTGAATTTAAATTATGTAACTGATAATTATTGAAAAACTGATTTTAGGTAACAAATCAATTTTTAAAATTTATGAACATTTGGTTTATATATAAATTTTTCCAGAATTAATTGGTCTATGCCCTAAAAGTAAATCTTACTTTGAAGGTACTATTTAATCACGCAGTTCACTCAAAAAAAAGAATTAGTTTCTATTACCTATAAATAAATATAAAAGTGTACTTAAAGATTTTAGACTTAAAATACTATTTTAGAATTGCTGAAAAATGAGTGAAGAAGATGAGACTGTAACCAAATCTTTTGATGATCTTGGTTTGAAAGATTGGCTGGTCAAACAATGTGCAGTCGTTGGAATCAAAAAGCCTTCTCCTATCCAAATGAACTGCATACCAAAAATTATAGAAGGTTGTTTTTTTCATTTATCATTTGGGACTAATAAAAATTAATTTTATAACTTAATCATTAGGTTTAGGATAATTCTTTTAAATGTTTTGGGGAAAAATTGATAGTTTCATTAAAAAATTCAACATTTTTTTACTGTCGTTCAGGGCGAGATTGCATTGGTTGTGCCAAAACAGGCAGTGGAAAAACAGCAGCCTTTGTCCTTCCCATCCTACACACCTTATCTTCAGACCCGTTCGATTTTTTCCCAATTTAAAATGCAAAAATTTGAATTATATATAATTGCATTTGATTATGAAATCATTAAGAATATTCACTCATTCATCAAAGATGAGAAAACATAATCTCATCAACTTTTTTCCATCTTCCCAGCTACAGCATCTTCGCTCTGGTGGTCACTCCCACCCGAGAACTTGCACACCAAATAGCCGAGCACTTTGCTGTCCTCGGCAAGCCAATCAATCTCAAGATAGCTGTAGTCATTGGTGGACGAGGTAGGAGGAAGGTGTAGTATAGTGCTGAAAGAGTTTTAAAATAAATATGCAAATGAATAGATGGTGAAAATTGAAAAAATATGTTAAACACCAGATTTATTTTAAAAATATTGTAAAAAAAATAATTTATTTTGTTCCATTCCATCAATCATTGAGACTTTATTGAAACCTCGACAGACCTCGTGAGGCAGGCTGCAGAGCTGAGTTCGAAGCCTCACGTCGTCATAGCAACACCGGGCCGACTGGCCGACCACCTCACGAATGGAACTGAATTTTCACTCAAGAAGATCAAATATCTTGTGTGTGATGCAAGGCTCTTGAACTGATGATGATGATTATTTTTTCCCGTATCAATTCATATATAAATCTTGGGGTTGATTATGAAGCACAACCAAACACCCACACACAACCAAACACCCACACACAACCAAACACCCACACACAACCAAACACCCACACACACACACACACACACACACACACAACCAAACACACACACACAACCAAACACCCACACACAACCAAACACACACACAGGTTCTGGACGAGGCTGACCGTCTCTTGGAGGACCGGTTTGGAGATCAACTCCAGTGCATCTTCCAACACTTGCCACCCAAGAGACAAACACTCCTCTTCACTGCTACCTTCACTGGTGTGTTTATGTGGGGGGGGGGGGGAGGGTAAGTGGGTAGGTGAGTGAGTGATAGGATAGGAAAGTGGAGTAGGAAGGGAGTTGCTTTATAGATTCTTTTCCTATAAATCCAAAAATCCGTCCATAAACGCACCCATCTATCCAACAAACCTAACCCACTCATCCAACAAGAACCCACCCACCCACCAGATGTAATCAAGAAACTGCAGGCCACCTCTCCGAAGCAGCCCTTCTTCTGGAAGTCGAAGGCCATAGTGGCGACCGTTGAGAACCTCGACCAGCGTTTCCTGTTCGCGCAAGGTGACGTCAAGGGCGCGTACCTTGTGCACGTGCTGGACGTCTTTGTGCGTGAACGACCCAGGAGCAGTGTGATGGTGTTCGTGAAGACGTGCAAGTATTGCCAGGTGCTCGCCATTGTCCTCAAGAGGTTGGTGGTTTTTTGGGAAGGGGGAGGTGGTTACTTGGGAGGGTGGTTTTTTGGGAAGGGGGGGGTTGCTTGGGAGGGGGGGGGTTGCTTGGGAGGGGGGGGGTTGCTTGAGGTGGGGTAGTTTGGTGCTTGCTATTGCTGACTGACATGGCTGGATGTTGCCGCATGGTGGCGATGTTGGCCGCTTTAGTGGAGTTAGCTTAGTTTGTAGTTCGATAGCTTAGTGTTTAATCGAATTAAAATCATTCACTCAAAGACTCGGTTTTGACTGCGTTCCTCTGCACTCGCTTCTGCCACAACGAACCAGACTCGACTCACTCGCCAGGTTTGTTTCTTCGATTAATTCGTTTTCGATCATATTACTCGTGTTTTTAGCCTATTTTATTTCCCCGTTTTAATTATATTCCTTTTTTCTATCAGAATTCTTTTTTCCCTTCAATTTATGCTTTCATCGTTTTAACAAAATAAACATTTTCAGGCGAACGTAAAATATTGAACTTTTCACTAGATTCAAGAGTAGTCAGTCACGAATTCTCGTCGCCACAGACGTCGCCAGCAGGTGCTTTGAACAGAATGGAGATTTACTTTTAAAAGTTTATTTTTCATTCATTAAATATTTCCCAGCCGCATTCAAGTATAAATATCATGTTACAATTTTTAAATTTCAAAATAATGTTTTTTTTTGACAAATTAAATAGATTTAATCTCAATCTTACTATCAATCTAATCTATTACACTTTAAAAAATCATTTCCAACCGTTAAAACCCCAAATTTTCATCTTGACGAACCACCTTTTGACCCTCAAACAACCACTCTCCAATCCCCCACCAACCACCCCACACCACGACCCATCAGGGGCCTGGACATTCCGACGGTCGACCTGGTGATCAACGACAACGTGCCCACACAGGCGAAGAACTATGTGCACCGGGTGGGTAGGACGGCGAGGGCAGGCAGGGGCGGCATGGCCATCACCATCGGGACGCCACACGACAAGGAGTTGTTGGATAATGTGGAGGAGTATATAGGTGCGTGAGAAGGTGGGTGGGTGGTTATGAGGTAAGATGGACTGGGTAAGAGAAGGGTTGAGGAAGGATTTTTCGGGAGATTTGAGATGAAACTCTTCTACCCATGCATCCACTGATTCATCCGACTACCAACCTACTCACCCATTTGTTCTTTCATCCACCTCACCCATCTATCCATCCATGCATCGCCTTTCCACCCATTCATCCATGCATCATCTTTGCATGTACCACCCATCTATGCACCCACACAGGCACCAAACTGCAGTCACACCACATCGACGAGGAAGAAGTGGCGAAGATTGCTTTGGAAGTGAGACTCCTCACCAGTGAAGCTGAGATCGTAAGTGCTTGGGATGTGCCGGATGGGAGGGGCATGGTGGTGGAGGGGGGTGGTGTGCTGAAGGGGAAGGTGATAGTGGAAGGTTGCTTGGGTAGGGTGGCGTTGTGGATGAGTGATGATAATGCAAAAACCATTATTACCACTGATAATGATTCGACGATTTTACTTGAATCCTTGGTGATTAGAGCTTGGAGGAATCGGATTTTGGTGAGAAGCGGGAGATTAATAAACAGAAACAAAAGTTGTTGAACGAAGACCACTCAGAGGTGACTTTTGGTGAACTTATTAATTTTTCTATTAATTTTTATTTTACTATTTCTATTTTTTGCCATTAATTTAACATTCATTGATCATTGTTGATTGATAGAAATCGAAGAAGCAGAAGAAGAATACGAAGAAAAGAAAAATTGACCAATCACTATGATATCTTTTTAATTTTTTTATATTTAATTATATTTATTTTTCTTTCTTTTGGATCTTTAATATTTGAGAGTATTTTTTACCAAATAAACGAGAAAATGTATTCTCAAAATATATTCTTTATTTAATTATTATTTTAATATAGTTAAAATAAAATGAGTTTAAAAAAATATTTGACACTCACTCGTCATGGAAAAAGTCTCAAAGTTGTATTCTGAAAGCTTAACGAATGTAAGCTAAAATTGGAATTCGCTTGAAAGTTCGAATCAAATGAAATGTGTCATTCTTTTTAAATTTATTAAACAAAAATTAGTTCTTCATCATAGTCTTTATACCGAAAAGTATTTGAAATGATTTTTCGTTCCTTTCTTCACTCGCACTTTCCCTCCTCTCCCGACAGGATGTTGCCAGCCGTGATGCTGCAGTTGCCGCTCAGACACTGGTCTCCCTCGTGACAGTCCCCGCCTCTGTGTTGTCGTTGGTGTTGTGTGGTTGTTGTTGGCTTTTTGTGTTTTTGTTGCCTTTGTTGTTGTTGGCTTGTGCTGGTTTGATTTTGTTTTTGTTGAGATTGGATTTATGTATTGGTTTGGTGGTGTTGTTTTTTGTATTTTATTTGGCGTTGTTGTTTTGTTGTGATAACAAATACTATTTATAGAATAATTCTATTTATTTTGTCGTTCTGGGTAAGCAGTGGATAAAAGTTATGCACTTTTAGTTTTACAAAATAGAGTTAATTTATTTAGAGTAAAATTGCAACAGCCTCACCTTGGTCTTTTGTGGTCGCACAGACCATCAATGTACGCCATTTTTCCTGAAAAGAAGATAAAAGCCGTGGTGGAAAAATTAAAAAGAGCTCACGACTAATTTAATAAAGGGAATATCCTATTAAATTTAATATACAATTAATAATTTATTAGTTATAACATTATTATTACATTTTTATAATAATGATATAATCATCAAAATAATTACTTTAATTAAAATAATGATATAGCGTTCACCTTTCTGGCAAACAAGACCAGAGCAACACTGGGTATCCTTTTGGCATCTCTCCTGTCTGCCAATGCAAGTCACACACTTTCCATCCTGCGTGCATTCATCGGGTGCTTGCATGCTTCAATGAATTGGTGGATGAAATAATTGATGGAAGCAATACTTCACGCGTGGATTAGTTATAAAAATCAATGATTAAATCGAAATTATTTTTCTATTCTTGAGACGATGCAGATGAAAAAATGTTACCACCGTCAAAAAATAGAAAGAAAAAAAACAATTATTTCACAAAAGAGAAAGAAAAATTTAAAAAAACAATTAACTAATTAAATATAGTTATGATAAGAGTACAAAGTATTCTGAGTACCTTAATCATGCTGTAACCATCGACCCAGTAGCACTGCAGCGAGCCACAGCACTTGATGATGCCAGTACACGGCTGGTGCAGTGCCTTGCAGTCGAAAATGCCTCTCTTGCTGCGTCTTACGATACTTGAAAAGGCTTTCTTTTCGTCATCTATAAAATTGTTGGAAAAATCAAAAGGTTTAATTAATTTTTCATTGAATTTAGTTATAAATGTTATAAATAAAATATTAAATAATGTTAATATTCGAGCGCTCTTGAATTAATTAAGAAGCACTATAGAAATTTATTTGATTGATTAATGACAAATATCTGGCAATAAAGAACAAAGCTCTTATTTTCGAATACGTACTGGCATAGCACACTACAACCAACGCAAGCAACAAAATAACTAAGACAATCTTCATTTTTTAAAGTCTAAATCAAAGCGGCAAGGTTCTTAGTTCCTTAAATACCTTTGCTCGTAGTTACTTTATTACTTACTATAGTACTTACTATAGTACCACAAATACATATAAACAATTAATAATAAAATAACCTTCGAACTTTGTATTGTCTTAAATCATTCACTTGTGTCAACTCAAGTTATATTTTGTAATTTTCTTAATGTTTTAACTGGAAAATGAAAATGGATTTTGAATTTAAATAAATTTCTCCAATATATTATTAAAAATGCATCACAAACTCAATGTTTTTTAACTTAATTCTTGTAACAATAATCATTCTTTTTACATCTTTTCAATCAAAAAATCAAAAATTTTCTTTAACATATAATTTTTGCCGTACTTAGAAAGCTGCAAAAATTGAAGGGTGAATGAACTATCATATGTTTTATTAAAGATACATTAAATCTCAGTAGAAACCGACCGAAACTCGGTTTCAGTGCCGAAATTGCCAATTATCTTAGCTTCGGCAATTTTTCGGTTTTGGCCAAAACTTATTTTGTAATTTCGGCTCAACTTCGGTTTCGGCCGAAATAGATCTCTTATTGGCCGAAATACTTAAATTGGTGTTTTTTATTTAGTTTATAGGATATATCTGTGGATCTTCAATCGAACTCGAACTATTAAGATATCGTGGTTTATGAGTGTCATAAGACTAATTGTTCGAATAAAATATACAAGCATTTGGAATTCTAGATATCATTGCTAAGAAAAACACTGCAAATAAATCAAAAGCACGAGAAGATTTTGCTTCGATTCCTTAGTTCAAAAATAAACGTCGTTGAATCCTATTTAAAAAAATTTTCCAAAAAGTTTGTCTGACCAAAACAATTTGGGTTCATCACCCTTATGGGATATTCACGACAGAGTTAACCTCACCAGCCAAAAAAACGATGATGCTGCCAAGAAGACGCCTGAAGACGATTGTCAAATGAAGGCATATGTTAAAATAAATTATATAACACACATAGCACAATGTCTTGTCAAGCGAATTAGTGACTCGAACTTTGGTAAGTTAAAAGACCATTCCATCGCTCTCACTTTCAATAAAGACCAGCATTATTGTAACCCAGTTGAGCTTGAAGGGCACAAGGGTTTAGGAAAATCGATCACACTACCAATCGCTCAAGTCTCGAATTATTAACCACTTGACCACTTACTTTTTCGAATTAAAATTTGAGCATTTAAAGAGTTTCGTCCGATTGATAGTATGCATAAATTATGCATAGTACAATAGGCCAAAAATATTATATTAAATCCTTGTTTCGAAGGTCGTTTTCAATGAACAAAAGCAAAGTCTAAACTTTAAACATATTTCACATAGTAGATTTTAGACTAAATATTCGCACACGTACACCAAAGCACTCCACAGGCATATCTAATTTTTTAAAATAATTTTTTACTTTTTTGAAGCTAGGCAAATCTATACCGCTGGAGTGGCTCAAATCCCCATTTTAAAAAATCAAATCTAATAATTAAATATTGTTTGGGAATGTATAAATCTAAATCTTTAAAAAATGTGGCTCATTTTTCACGCCAAATCAAATCTTTAAAAAAAATAGTATAACAAATTTGTTAAATCATTTTTTAAACTTCAAGAATAGATCGCTCAATTACAATCTTATTGAAGAATCTTCTTATCAAATGTCATTCTTTGTTTATTAAGACCACCATACAGATAATGATGTTGTTTGTTTGAATAACCTCATTATATGTGAATTAATGAGTTTTTTAAAGTTACGTTAACAAAGATTTTTGAACCCTTATTCCAATTAATTAAATCATTTTCCAAGATATAAGTTATAAATCTCAGCAAATCCAATAAAATTTTAAAATTGAATTTAATTCTGATCAAATCACTACAAAACACATATACACACACACACCCACGCCCACAAAAAGAACTTTATTGATATTAAAATATAAAAAATACATGAAATTGAATTAAGTTGAAAATATAGCGAAATTAACAAAATAAAACAGTTTAAAGAATTTGAACTAAATCATTTTTAGACTTAACGAAGGCAACTAAAATAAGTGCGATGATCAGCTAGAGTACTTTTCCACCTGCCCGGAATACTGCAAGTTTACAGACGTCTTCATAAGTTTGGTGACGACGCTGGCATGCAAGCCAGTCCTCTGCTTGCCCACGCAGAAAAACCTCTCACTGGCAGCCTTGGTGGCTGGAAGGCACAAGACACTGGCAGCAAAGTTGCCCAGGATCGGGAAGAGACCTTCGTTCGTCCTCCACCACTCCAGACATTCCATGCCATCAGGCGCCAGTTCGAACGACTTCAAGTACAAATCCACTTCGTTCCTCACCAAGTTCAAGCCAAAGTCACCCGTTCCTCCAGTGCTCACTCTCAACCGCATGCGTTTATGCAGCGAAACATAGGCGCTTTCTTGGTTCAACGACGCTTGAGTCGGCACCTGCACCACCACATTCTCCATCGCCTTGACTCGTTCTGGGTAAAAGACTAAAAGGTCATTTTGTAGCAAGTCCCACAACTCAGTCTGCATGACGAGAAAACTCGTGTAAGTTGGTTGGACTGCTTTGATGAAGTTGGTGTCGGTGCAGGTCCACGGCAGGCCCTTGAAGACCGGGTCCAGCAAGCAAGCTGCCCACCAGGTCTTGTAGACGTGCTTTTGGTCGCTGTTGAACGTATCGAAGTACTTTTGAGGACTCAGAAACAGAAATTGGTGCCTTCGACGTATATTCTGCAAGAGGAGGTCCTTGTACGCACTGGCGGCATCGGAACTAACATGGCTGCTGAATGTTCGTTCCAGCAAGTCTGCAACTGTGGGAATGATGGCGCCTGATGTGACATTCGAATCATTTTCGAGAATGTCCATCGTTTCTTGGAAGGGTTTCAACAGCTTTGACATATCCTCCGCAAACTCCCATTCTTCTTGAGTAAGGTTCTTTGCCCTAACTTCTAGAATCCTTTTATTTATCGATTCAGAAGAATCTTGCATCATCAAATCAATCATTGGCTTCATTTTGATTAAGTTATCAATTATAAGGTACGTTGCAAATCTATGCGTGGTCTGTCTCTTAGCCACCAGCTCACTGTCATCACTTGCTCCATTCTTCTCTTTCAATAATGCACGCAACCGTTTATTAAGAATAGCAGACTTGCCCAGTGTTGCGAGCAGTATCTTTCCCTTCCTAAGAACTCCTTCTGCATTAACGCTCGAGTGATTTTCATAGCCTTTCTCAAACTCAAGGCTTTTGTGGGCTTCACAAAACATATATGCACTTGCTAAATCATCATCATCATTATTATCATCATCATCAACTGCATCATCGTCATCGTCATAATCGTACTTCAAAAACTCCAACATCAATTCCAAACACTCTCTACACTCCCAACCCTCAAGTTTATCTTTTTCATCTTCCTGCAGACTTTCATTCAGAGCCTTCACGTCGAATATCGTTTCGACAACTTTGCCACTGTTTGAGTCCACAACCACCTGCTGCAGAGAAGAAGCCACACATGGAATCACACGAATGTTGAAACCGCTTCCATTCACACTTCTCGCAGCCTTCACACTCCTCCACATTTCATCACCATCATCCGCTACATAATTTATGTACGCCTGATGGCATGGAGAAGTTGTAGCATCTTCATTCAACCAGCAGCTGAACTTTTCGTCTGAATCATTATTGCTCGTGTGGTTAACTGACGCGCAAACACGTTTGAGGCTCCAATTGTTGGTGATGCCTACTTCGTGGATTGCTAGATACTTATCTTGAGTTTTTGGCGTTGACCAGGAATCGACTGACCTGGCGAAGAATCGAAAATGTTTACGCCTGTTTTGGGCAAGGTTGTTTTGTTGTGCAACCAATTTCATAGATTCTTTACGGATGTTTTTTTCATGAAACCAAGATGCTTTAGTTTGGAATCCGATAGATTTGAGGATGTCTTGGTGGCAGGCAAAGACGGAAAAAGAGATCAAGTGCCGGATGCATGCTGTTGCCATGGACTTCTTCAAGTTCCTGACTTTCAAATCGCTCAGGATGCTTGCTTTTGAAGAAGCAGGCGTGAAGTCCTTGATTGAAGGCTGATCATTAGACTTAATCTTCATGTCATGTATCTCCATAACTTTGAGGTAGTCAGTCGGATGAGTCTTTTTGAAATGCCTCAGTAAATTTCCATTGAATATACCTTTTGTGCATTTAACCTTAAATTTGCATTTATCTACTTTGCAAATACCTATTTTTATTCCGACTTTATTACTCCACTGGAACTCCTTTCTGATAGGGTGTTCAGTGGCACGAAGACCTGTGTTATTCCTTTTTCTACTCATATAGTTTGTATTTTTTGACGAATTCTTTTCTTCTGAAGCAGAAGTTTCGGTTGCCGAGATGTAATCAACATCGTCTTTTAAATAAAAAGTTCCATTCTCTTCTTTGATAACTGTTTTTATTAAAATGTCATTTGGATTTTTTCTACTTGACTTTGTAGCCAAAACCGAATCAGAATCAGTCAAAGCGCTCATAACAGAGTGAACCAAATCAGCTTGAATCAAATCCATTTGACGTAATATGAGAGATTCAAATCAGATTTAAATAATCTCTAAATTATTCATTTTAAAACAATTCTTTTAAAGCTACCGATGAAATTTCATACGCAAATTTGAGTAATATTATATTAAAGTTTGAGTACGAATGATCGGGAAATATATATGCATAAATGTTATTTTTTTAAAGAATATATGCATTCATTGGTTCATACATATATTTTATATATATAGTCATATATATCTTTGTGTAAAGTCACATTTATTTATGTGTATAGTCATATATATCTATGTGTATAGTCACGTATATCTATGTGTATAGTCACATATATTTATGTGTATAGTCAAAAAGAGCTACATGCTGTACACAAGTGAACGCTGACTCAAAAAGTTAAATAATTTTAATTTGATACAAAGAAATATTGTGTAGGTGAAAGAAATAAGATGGTAAATTCTCTAAACTAATATATCAAAAAGTAAATCAAGTCAAATCGGAAAATGATTATTTATAATTTAAATCAAATTGATTTGATCAACTGAAACATGTATTTTGGAAAACTATATTGAAAATAATAACTCAAAAAAATAATATATAAAAAAAAACTCAAATCAAATTGAATCCATTCGACAAAACAACTTTAAATCGAATCTATTATTTTTGGAGTAAGCAAGAAAAGAAAAATATTGAATAATTAAATAATTAATTATTTCAAATTTAATATTGACATTTCATCATTTAAATTATTGTAAAATGCTTTTAAAAATTTCATAATTTGAGGCTTTTTAGTTATACCGCTAGAATTGCTTTTATTTTATTTGTATGATAGTGTGTACAGGTTTGAAGTTTTTAAAATATGGGTGATGAAAAACCATTGCCATGGGGTTTAAAATCAAAATCACTAGCCCCTGGCTCCTTGAAGGTTTGTAGCGTCAAAGGAATGTAAAGGAATCATGTAATAAGTCAACTAGCATTAATGAAAAATACATTTAAAAATAGATTAAAATGAAATTCAATGTTAAAATAAAAAGTTGCATAATTTGCTGGTGTAGTTTCAGTATAAAAATTATTTATAATCTATGAATTGATCTACCATGAAAACTAAAATGGCAACAATCTCCTATTCACATTTCCAAATTGAAAGAATAATAATTTTACTCATTGTGTGCAAAGGGCTTATCGGACAACAAGCTGAAGGCGTTCAACATAGGCAGCATGAACCCCACGAAGGCCCTGACCAGAAAGGAGATGGATGAGATGAGGAAAAAGGTTCTTGAGGAGCCTCTTTTTATGCAATCTGCGTCTTGTTTGCATTCTCTTTTAAAAAATAATTATTTAATAATATACTATCAATAATAAAATCCAAAAAATATATCCCAAAACCATTATCCAATTTGCAAAATGCTTCTTTCCAAAACCGTTTCCAAACCAAACCTCTCTCTCATACAACAGAAGATAGAGCAGGAAACAGAAGAGGTGTATAAGGAGTTCGTCGAGACGTTTGAAAACACGGACAAGGGCATCAGCAGGGCTTGGGTGAAGGGAGGTATCGCGAGTGATAAAGGTGTGTGTGTGTGTGTGTGTGTTAGTGTGTGTGTGTGTGTGTGTGTGTGTGTGTGTGTGTGTGTGTGTGTGTGTGTGTGTGTGTGTGTGTATGTGTGTGTGTGTGTGTGTGTGTGTGTGTGTGTGTGTGTGTGTGTGTGTGTGTGTGTGTGTGTGTGTGTGTGTGTGTGTGTGTGTGTGTGTGTGAGTGTGTGTGTGTGTGTGTGTCTATGTGCTTATTAAAACTACTCAAATAAAACTTCTATAAAGCGTTTGTCATCTGCTCAAATATTCACTTTTTAAATAACCAAAAGCAATCTAATTTTAAAATTAATTCTTTATAAAATATAAAAATCTTCAAAAAAAAATGAATAAACTAAATAAAATATGGCCAAAATATTGAACACAGGCGAGAAGAAGGAGGGGGCTGGGAAGCTGTACAAGCCAGTGAGCAAGTTGCTGGAGAAGAAGGGGTTGAGTGTGGAAACTCCGACTCTGAAGAAGGAGGGAAAGCATGAGAAGCCCGTACGATGGGGGTTGATTGTTAGTTCGATGGGGTTTAAATTGAGGTTGAATATGGTTATAATTTGTCGTTTAATTATGCTTTAATAGATAATTTAATTATGCTTTAATTGGTAGTTGAGTGTCCTAAAATTTCCGAAGATTTTGGTATTTCATGGTGATCGTCATCACTGACACCACAGCCTTCCTTGAAGAAGAAAGGCTTGATGAGTGCTGAGAGAAAGAAAACCAACCTGGAACTCTTTAAGGAAGAACTCAAAATGTTAGCCATTTAATAAAAGAAAAAGAATAATATTAACTATTAATGATAATTAATCGTGATTAAATTAATTTAGTTGAGTGCAATTGGCTCAAATACACCATTGCATCACCATCATTACCATCACCATGATAATCATCAGCATCATCATCATCACTCCCACCAATCAGAATCCAGGAAGAAAGGTCAGAGAGAAGGAAGATCAAAAAGGTGGCTATATGAATCCTCATTTCTTGTCTTTTTCTCTCAAGTGCCGCTAACTTTGCAAAAAATGGCTTCTTTGAAGATATCACCACAAAAAACATTTCTATCACTACGACCACTATTTCAAAAATCATTACCATCACCACAATCATCACCACCATCACCAAGACAATCACTACCACCACCCCCACCACTTCCACACCACCACCACTACCACCACCATCACCAAGACAATCACTACCACCACCATCACCACCACCACTACCACCACCATCACCACCACCACTACCACCACCATCACCACCACCACTACCACCACCATCACCAAGACAATCACTACCACCACTTCCACACCACCACCACTACCACCACCATCACCAAGACAATCACCATCACCACCACGAAGGACCTGGGCCTGGGAGCGGACGACTTCCTCTCCTCTCCGATGTTTGCCAAGACCAAGCCGCACCTGCTCTCCTTCGACAACGAACCCATCGCCACCGGCATCTCCATGGGCGTCATGACCACAGGTGGGTGTGAGAGAGGGTGGATGCGGGCAGAGTGGAAGGGGTATGGATGGGAGGGGCTATGGAGGGGGAGGTATGGATGGAGAAGGGGGGTATGAAGAGGGGGGGAAGTGATGGATGGGTAGATGGAGTATTTTCGGATTTTAAATGAATTATCATTGATAATTATAACTTTAAAATAATTAATTTCATACTTTTCACTATTTTTCCACCACCAACAACCACAACAACATCATAATCAAGACGACGACCTGAGACTTGGCATGTACAACTACGACAACGACACACAAACCACCAACATCTACCTGGGGAACCTCAACCCTAAGGTGCTCGGAGGTGTCTGGAGGGGGGGGGGGGGGGAAGAGGGGTTGGCAGGTTCATACTGGGCGGTGCATAGGGGATTGGTTAGGTGGGAAATTCAAGTGATACAAATTAATTCTTGAATATTACTCTTTGTTATTATTATGATTTAATTATTATTTGTATTTATCTCCTTGACCACCTCCTCCACTACAACACCCACCGCCAGATGACTGAAGTGCAGATCTGTGAGGTATTCGGCCAGTATGGCCCTCTGGCGTCTGTGAAGGTGGCACCACTGCTAATAATAACAACCATAATCATAATCATAACAACAACAACAATAAAAACAATAATAATAATAATAATTTTTTAATCGTTGAGAATGCAACTTTGAAAAAAAAGAAATTTTCACGAATAATTTTTTATACAACTTTTTATTCTCATAATAATAATTATAATAATAATTATAACACTAATATGACTAATAAAAAAAACAAAAATATTAATAATAAAAATAATAATAATTACTATTATTCTTATTAGGTGATGTGGCCTCGGACAGACGAGGAGAAGTCTCGTAATCGCAACTGTGGCTTTGTGGCCTTCATGAACCGCAAGGACGGAGAACGAGCCCTCAACAACCTGCAGGTGTGGTGGTGGAGGGAGGGGTGGTGGGTGGTGGTGGAGGGAGGAGTGGTGGAGGGAGGGGTGGTGGTTGGGTGGTGGTGGAGGGAGGGGTGGTTGGGTGGTGGTGGAGGGAGGGGTGGTTGGGTGGTGAAGGGAGGGAGGGGTGGTTGGGTGGTGGAGGGAGGGAGGGGTGGTTGGGTGGTGGAGGAGGGAGGGGTGGTTGGGTGGTGGTAGATGGAAGGGTGGTTGGGTGGTGGATGGAGGGAGGGGTGGTTGGGTGGTGGTGGATGGAGGGGTGGTTGGGTGGTGGTGGATGGAGGGGTGGTTGGGTGGTGGTGGATGGGTGGTTGGGTGGTGGATGGAGGGGTGGTTGGGTGGTGGTGGATGGAAGGATGGTTGGGTGGGGGATGGAGGGGTGGTTGGGTGGTGGATGGAGGGGTGGTTGGGTGGTGAAGGGAGGGAGGGGTGGTTGGGTGGTGGTGAATGGAGGGGTGGTTAGGTGGTGGATGGAGGGAGGGGTGGTTGGGTGGTGGATGGAGGGGTGGTTGGGTGAAGGAAGGGAGGGATGGTTGGGTGGCGGTGGAGGAGGGGTGGTTGGGTTCTGGTGGATGGAGGGATGGGTGGTGGAGGAAGGGAGGGGTGGTTCGGTGGTGGTGGAGGGAGGGGTGGTTGGGTGGTGAAGGAGGGAGGGGTGGTTGGGTGGTGGATGGAGGGAGGGGTGGTTGGGTGGTGAAGGAGGGAGGGGTTAGATGTATGGCGCATCAGAGCGATGGGGGTTGGATAGGTGGTGCAGAAGAGAGGGATACAAATACAATCTTTTAAAAATTCACAACACCATCCCAATCACCACCACCACCACTACACCACCACACCAGGGCAAAGAGATCATGGACTTCGAGATGAAGTTGGGATGGGGCAAGTGTGTGGTCATCCCTCCCCACCCCATCTACATCCCCCCTGCCCTCTCAGAACTCACCCTACCACCTCCCCCCTCCGGCCTCCCCTTCAATGCACAGCCAGTCAACGACTCTAAGGTTGGGTAGATGGGGTAGGGAGTGGAGGAAGAAGGTGTTTTAAAAACATTAAAAAAGATCCGTTTGTTGAAAATGTTGGGCTTGGTGGGGATGTAATTAACTCTGGGTCTTTCAAGTGGATCCAGGGTTTGATGATAATATTAGGAATTATTATACCTGAGAAAAGATCCACGTATTGGTTGTAAAATGGTGGAAAGAATTAAGTTTCAAAAATGATTTTCGCTTGATAAAAATAGTGCTTCCAACTCGGACAGAACCTAGAAAGGTGTCTGGTCAAGGTGGTCATACCAACAGAGAAGTGAGCAAAAACAATCGAAAAAAATAATAACTAATCACGCTCAATCCTAAACCCCAAATCCCATCACCTCACCTACACACCCATCTTCACAACGCTCATCTATTCATCCATCCACCACCAATCAACAAATCTTGCACCCACACCTCACCGTACTTTTCCCCATCTCTCTCGCTCACCCACACCTCACCGTGTATTTCCCCATCTCTCCCGCTCACCTTCACCTCACCGTGCATTTCCCCATCTATCCCGCTCACCTTCACTTCACCGTGTATTTCCCCATCTCTCTCGCTCAGGACTCTCATGTGCGTGATCCATCGGACGATCGAGTTCGTCGTGCGCGAAGGACCCATGTTCGAGGCGATGATCATGAACCGAGAATTGCACAATCCACTCTTCAGGTGTTTGGAGGGGAGGGGGAATAAGAGGTGAAGGGGAGGGAGGATATAAGAGGGGGTGTGAGAAAAGGAGGAAATAAGAGAAAGGGGGTTTAAGAGATTTACAAATAGAGTCAGTATTACACAGACATTTATGTAGAGTGTGCATAAATGGTGATTTACCATGCATACAGATTCCTCTTCGAGAACAAAACACCTGCGCACATCTACTACCGTTGGAAGCTCTACTCCATTCTGCAGGTGGTACAACGTCAAGGCCATTCATACCGCTCAGGCGATGTCATCTCCGCCGTTTTAACTCGCCAGCCTACCCACCATCTCGCCACTACACCTCGACCACTCACCATCTCGCCACTACACCTCGACCACCCACCATCTCGCCACTACACCTCGACCACCCACCATCTCGCCACTACACCTCGACCACCACCCATCTCGACCACCACAGGGCGACAGTCCATACTCGTGGAAGGGCGATGAATTCCGGATGTTCGAGGGTGGTTCGGTGTGGCGACCACCGCCCAAGAACCCCTTCTCGCAGGGCATGCCAGAGGAACTCATCAACGACCGCTTCAAGAACGCTCCCAGCTCGTTGCTCGCGAAGGAGGGCAAGCAGTCGATGTTGAGCGAGAGTCAGCGAGAAAAGTTCGAAGACATGCTGCGCGCCATCACGCCCGAGCGGAACAGCGTGGGCGACTGCATGGTGTGGTGCATGAAGCACGCTGAGTACGCCGAGGAGATCGTCGACTGCATCAGTGAGGCGATCTGCCAGCCTGACATTCCCGCCCAGACCCGCGTCGCCAGACTCTTCCTCATCTCCGACCTGTTGCACAACAGCTCCGCTCGCATCTTCAACGCGTCCTACTTCAGGAGATTGTGAGTGGGGGGGGGGGGGGGTGTGTTTATGGAAGGTGGAAAGAGTGTCTATAATATGTTCAATAGGCCGTAGTAGCTAACTGTATATTGTGTCCCTTCCAACGAACTTCGAACACCACAACAACTACACACATTTAACAACAACAACAACTCAAACATCATAGTTAACAGCCACAACATCAACAACCACAACAACAACCACAACAACAACCACAACAACAACCACAACATCAACAACAACAACACAGCTTCGAGTCTCGCCTGGCAGACATCTTCAAGACGATGAGAGACGCCCACACAAAGATCACTGCCCGTCTGAAGGCTGAGCAGTTCAAGGTGCTGATGATGATGATGATGTCGATGATGATGAGGATGATGATGATGATGATGATGATGATGATAGGGATGATAATGATATTAACTAAATGTTTTACGTGATTCGCCAGGGCTCGCTTGCCTAGTGTGTTTCTGTTTCCAATCAATTAACTTTTATTAAATTATTATTCATCGCTCAAAATCATTTCCAAATGTATCATCTTCACCACCATCATCATCACCACCATCATCATCACCACCATCATCACCACCACCACCCTCATCACCATCTCCACCACCATCATCACCATCATCACCACGATCATCATCATCACCACCCTCACCACCACCACCACCATGATCATCATCATCAGCAAAAGGTGATGTCATGCTTTCGTGCGTGGGAAGACTGGACGGTCTACTCGAACGACCTGCTCATCCGCCTTCAGAACATCTTTCTGGGCCTCGTCCTGCCCAAAGGGGTGGAACTTCCGGTGGGTGGAGGATGGAGTGGGTGTGGTGTGGCGTGGGGGGGGGGAGTGGGTGAGGGAGTGGGTGATGGAGTGGGGGATGGAGTGGAGTGGGTGATGGAGTGGAGGATGGAGTGGAGGATGGAGTGGGTGATGGAGTGGGTGATGGAGTGGAGAGGGTGGTGAGTGAGTGGAAGGTTTGTTTGAGGAAGAGTTGGGAATATGAGGGTGGGTGATAATGGTTGCAACATTTTTGTTACAAAATTTTTGTGGAGAAATATGTCGGCAATTCATGGGAATTGCTCGTAATAAATTATCTCGCATCAATTACTTCGGCGGAATCATCAAGAAACGTTTATTTACAAAACTAGTCGGTATACTACGAAAGGTTTTGAAAGAAACTTATTGATCTAAATGACGAATTGTGAGAAAAAATTCCCAATTATTCAGTGAGTATTTCTCCAGGCATTCTTTAAAATTGTTTTTTAGCAAAGTATTTATCAAAAATATAATTAAAAACTTATTTTTTTGTGAATAACACAAAACAAGCATTCAAAAGAGCTTACATTGCTAAATTAAATTTTTTCAAAGGAAAAAATTCATTTTAATTAACTCTTTATATAATTCAAACAAATCTTCTTTATTAGAAAATTTCAAAAGCTCTTTAAAAAATTCAAATAATTTCAAAAAATAATGTAGAAAAAACATAAAATGTTCTCGAAAACTGTTTTCAACGCAATATTCTTCCACTTTCTTGGGCGAGAAGTGTCGCATTGGAGTGTTTGTCGTGTCATAACAGCATCTCCGTCACGATTAGGCCACCAGACATTAACACACACACACACACACACACTCACACACACACACACACACACACACACACACACACACACACACACACACACACACACACACACACACACACACACACACACACACACACACACACACAAATAAACACACACACATACACAGGCGGACGAAGAGGGAGACGAAGAAGAGGACGTTGACGGCATTCCCTTGGAAGACCTTGATGGCATTCCGATGGATCAGGCTAGCACTACTATCAGCACCACTGCTGCTGCTGATAATGATGCTCCCACAAACTCCACCTTTTCCATTGTTCCGTACAGCAACGATAGTGATGGAGGTACGTTTTCATTAGAATTAACTTTTAACTCTTATTTATCTCAGCATTTCACATCTTTATATCTTTCTACGCATGCACTTTTAATCAATAAATCAATGCATACAATTTATCTTTAATTACCTGTTCATTCACTTGCATTCATCCATCCATCCATCGCAATTCATCCATTAACCCATTCACAGAAGCACCGACGGATGGAAAGACGAACAAGCCTTCATTCGTTCCTTCCAAGTGGGAGGAGGTGGATGAGAACGACCTTGAATCGCAAGGTCAAGGACATATTTAAAATTTTCATTATAAGCGATCTTTCCATCATTTTTCAGTTTCCTTTTGGTCATCTTGTATGCACAAATAATTAATATAACTTTAATTTTTGTGTGTCCATATATTTACTTTGTATATTTTTTCCATCATTAATACAATCGTTACCACCTCATCATCGTCGTCATTATCATCATCATCATCAACACACTACCGTCATCATCATCACCAACACACCACTTCATCATCATCACCGTCATCATTATCACCACCACGACTACAGCGATGACTGTCTCAAAGTGGGACACACTGAAGCAACCAAAGGACAAAAGTCTGGTGGGATACGATGAGGAGGAGGAAGAGGACATTGATGGAGTGTTAGTAATGATCTTTTATTGTTTTTGTTGTTGACGTTGTTTTTGTTATTGTTGTTGTTATGGTTGTTATGGTTGCATGATTAATCCAAATTTATGGATCTTCAGACTGTTATATGTCTACAACTAATTGTTATTATCGTTGCAACATTGAAAACCATCAAATCCACTGCGACTATTCACACCTCAACAACTACTACTACTTCTACAACGACAGGCCAGTTGACGATTTACCTACATACAACAGCAACAACAACAACAGCAACAACAACAACAACAACAACAACAACAACAAATTAGACTTTGAGGCTTTGTCTCAGAAGTATGAGAAGCATGAAGCGAAGAGGGGAAAGTTGAAAGAGATTGAGGTGGGTGGAGGGGTGCCAAGGGAGTGGTGGTTTATTCAAGGGGTGCTGGAGGGAGAAGAATATTCTTCTCCACATTATTACACACCACTTCCACCACACCATACCCCCCTCACATACCATACCACGCACTCCTCATTCTTCACCTTACTTCGACTACAGCACAACCTATTTCCACCATACCCCACCACTTTTAAACACCCCTCCCCCTAGATGAAGGTCCTACGCTACCAAGATGAGTTGGAGGGAGGGAGGGCGGGTGCAGACAAGAGGGTGGTGGCTGAGAAGGTCAACGAGTACAGACAAAAACTTCTCAAAAAGGTGAGTGGAAAGGGTGGGAGCAGGGTGGGTGGAAAGGGTGGGAGCAGGGTGGGTGGAAAGGGTGGGAGCAGGGTGGGTGGGCTTTTGAATAGAATGGAAAGGGTGATAAGGGGGGGGGGTTTGATTATTGGTAGTAGGGTTTTCAGAGTTTTTATTCCATTTTTATTAAGAAACATTCCATAATTTGAAGGACTCTCTTGGTCAGTCTTCATTTACACTCGTAATTAAAATGCCAAGATGGAAATTTTCGCACCAAAAAAAACTTCAAGCGAAAAAAAATAAAAAAACTGTTTATTTGTCTTTTGCTTACAGGAATTTTCATCGGAAAGTGTTGAAAAGGCGTCGTCATCATCATCATCATCACGAAAGTCTGAAAAGAAGGGGAGAGATAGTGATGAGAGGAGGAGAAGGAGGAGGAGGGATTCTGATGAAGATGATAATAGAGCATCGTCCAGAAATAAAGTTGGTTTTAGATACTTCTAATTTAATTGCTATTTATATTTTTAAATAACCACTAAATTGCCTACACACCTCACACAACCACACCACACACAACCACACCACACACAACCATTCCAAACTACACAAATCACACCACACACAACCACACCACACACAACCACACCACACACAACCACTCCAAACTTCACAAACCACACCACACACAACCACTCCAAACTACACAAACCACACCACACACAACAACTCCAAACTACACAAACCACACCACACACAACCACACCACACACAACCACACCACACACAACCACACCACACACAACCACTCCAAACTTCACAAACCACACCACACACAACCACTCCAAACTACACAAACCACACCACACACAACAACTCCAAACTACACAAACCACACCACACACAACTACACAACACACACAACCACACCACACACAACCACACCACACACAACCACTCCAAACTACACAAACCACACCACACACAACAACTCCAAACTACACAAACCACACCACACACAACTACACCACACACAACCACACCACACACAACCACACCACTCTCACAGGACCCCACCTCAAACGACGACTCAGACCACTCGAGTCAAGACAGCAGAAGACACAAGAGGAGGTTGCCACCATTGCAATCCTTTTAAAGTTGTCTTTCACTCACTCACTCACTCCATCCTCACACCAACTCCCTTCCACTCCTTTCATTCCTCCAATTCTTCTTTCACTCTACTCTTTCCCTCACACCACTCCCTCCCTTCCTCCACTCCCCCCCACTTTCTCTTTTTCTCCACTCTCTCCCTCCCTCCACTCCCCCAACTTCCTCCTTCTCTCCACCCCCTCCTCCACTACACTCCCCCCACTCCCTCTTTCTCTCCACCCCCTCCTCCACTCCACTCCCCCCACTCCCTCCTTCTCTCCACTCCCTCCTTCTCTCCACTCCCTCCTTCTTTCCACTCCCCCCACTCCCTCCTCCACTCCCTCCTCCACTCCCTCCTCCACTCCCTCCTCCACTCCCTCCTCCACTCCCTCCTCCACTCCCTCTTCCACTCCCTCCTCCACTCCCTCCTCCACCCCCTCCCTCCACTTCCTCCTCCACTCCCTCCTCCACTCCCTCCTCCACTCCCTCCTCCACTCCCTCCTCCACTCCCTCCTCCACTCCCTCCTCCACTCCACTCCCCCCACTCCCTCCTTTTCTCCACTCCCTCCTCCACTCCCTCCTTCTCTCCACTCCCCCCACTCCCTCCTCCACTCCCTCCTCCACTCCCTCCTCCACTCCCTCCTCCACTCCCTCTTCCACCCCCTCCCTCCACTCCCTCCTCCACTCCCTCCTCCACTCCCTCCTCCACTCCCTCCTCCACTCCCTCCTTCTCTCCACTCCCCCCACTCCCTCCTCCACTCCCTCCTTCTCTCCACTTCCCCCACTCCCTCCTCCACTCCCTCCTCCACTCCCTCCTCCACTCCCTCCTCCACTTCCTCCTCCACTCCCTCCTCCACTCCCTCCTCCACTCCCTCCTCCACTCCCTCCTCCACTCCCTCCTCCACCCCCTCCCTCCACTCCCTCCTCCACTCCCTCCTCCACTCCCTCCTCCACTCCTACCTCCACTCCCTCCTCCACTCCCTCCTCCACTCCCTCCCTCCCTCCACTCCCCCCACTCCCTCCTCCACTCCCCCCACTCTCTCCTCCACTCCCTCCCTCCCTCCCTCCCTCCACTCCCTCCTCCACTGCCTCCCTCCTCCACTCCCTCCTTCCTCCACTCCCTCCTGCACTCCTTCCCTCCACTCCTTCTTCCACTCCCTCCCTCCTCCACTCCCTCCTCCACTCCCTCCTCCACTCCCTCCTCCACTACCTCCCTCCTCCACTCCCTCCTCCACTCCCTCCTCCACTCCCTCCTCCACTCCCTCCTCCACTCCCTTCTCCACTCCCTCCTCCACTCCCTCCTCCACTCCCTCCCTCCTCCACTCCCTCCTTCACTCCCTCCTCCACTCCCTCCTCCACTCCCTCTTCCACTCCCTCCTCCACTCCCTCCTCCACTCCCTCCTTCACTCCCTCCTCCACTCCCTCCCTCCACTCCCTCCTCCACTCCCTCCTCCACTCCCTCCTTCACTCCCTCCTCCACTCCCTCCTTCCACTCCCTCCTCCACTCCCTCCTCCACTCCCTCCTTCCACTCCATCCTCCACTCCCTCCTCCACTCCCTCCTCCACTCCCTCCTCCACTCCCTCCTCCACTCCCTCCTTCACTCCCTCCTCCACTCCCTCCTTCACTCCCTCCTCCACTCCCTCCTCCACTCCCTCCTTCACTCCCTCCTCCACTCCCTCCTTCCACTCCCTCCTCCACTCCCTCCTCCACTCCCTTCTCCACTCCCTCCTTCACTCCCTCCTCCACTCCCTCCTTCACTCCTTCCTCCACTCCCTCCTCCACTCCCTCCTTCACTCCCTCCTCCACTCCCTCCTTCACTCCCTCCTCCACTACCTCCTCCACTCCCTCCTCCTCAGGTCATCTTCACGAAGTCCTCGCAGACGAAGATCCAGATCACCCAGACATAAGAGCGCCAAAAAGGGCAGACGATGATGATAATGACGATGATGATGATGATGACCATGATGGTGAGGGTGATGATGATGATGTCGATGATGATGGTGATGATAAAGATGATGATGGTGGTGATGATGATGTTGATGATGATGATGATAAATGAAATAGTGATAGGAATACAATTTGAAGGACTTCATTATTAAGAAAGGATGAAGGTAAAGTATTTGTGGGAATTCCAATTAATTAATTTATATTAAACCTATTTCTTCGAGTTTTTATTATCTAACTGTTCTAATCAATAATTTATAGCAAAAAATAGTTTTTTATACATTTATTTTATATATAATTTCTTAATAGAATTATTTTACATAAAAGCATTTTTTAAATCAATCTTATTATTTATATGAAATAAAAACTAGATTTTCGTATTGTTTAGGCACGTGTTTTATATTTCTAACTTTTCAAGTCTCTTCTTTAATTACTTAACATTTAAACGTGTATGATATGCACTGTATATAGAACAGTTGGAGAGTAATAGTAATGATTAATGATATTTTCAATATTATGTATTTAAATTATAATTATTTAATAATTTGTTTTTTGATGCCATTATTCTTTGTTTTCAAAATATAAGGAATTGCGTCTTCAGCGTTTCCTGAAAAACCTATTTTAAATAATACAATTAATTTATAATTAGTACATTATCTGAATAATTTGGGCGTGGTTGAGATCTCGGTGTGGTTTAATGAAAATACGGGGCAAGTGTGGATAAAAAGTTGCTGGACGTGGGTGGGAGTGGGAGGAATGGCTTGAAGGCAGAAACCTAAAAACTAGGAAAATCCTCTCATCAGATAATCTGAATTGATTAAGGATCTGAAATCGAACTGTTTGTATTTTGGTAGAAACATCCGAATGTTATCTCAGCCGGTATCTACAGTGGTATGAATTAGGGAAAAGGTTTTCTCGTGTGAATTGTGTTTTTGAGTCATAAATACCAATTCAGAAAATAAAAGGTATAAATAAATGTTCATTTGTGAACCTAACTAAATATTTTTATTCGATAAAAATGTGGACTATAGCGTAAATAGATTGAATTATACATACAATTTATATACAACAACAAGCCTACATTCATCAATACAAATAAGCACACATGCACACGTACATATGGGGATTCTATTTTGGGATGCGTAGCTTACTTAACGAATGGAATTCTTGCATGGAGGTGTGGGGAGTCAATGTGAGGTAGTTCCTGAAGCTTGGTCGAGTCGGAGAAGCAGGAAATGAGGATTTTGTGTGTGTTTATGTGTTTTTGATCAATTATTTGTTTGTGTGTTTTGATGATTTATTTAATTTTAAAGTTTGTTTATGTATGAGTTTTTTTAAAGTTGTTTATATATGTGTTTGCTTGTGTTTTTTGCTTGAATGTTACTTATGTGGGTGTATGTGATTGGTATTTCCAAAAACAATTGTTTTTTTCGCCTCAAGTTGTTAATTTAAATTTAAATTTTTTCTCTTATTTTCAATTAGTCATTGATTTCCAATGTATAATTTATCAAAAATGTATTTCATTTAAACTTGAAATATTTAAATTTAAAACTAATGTATGCGTTTTGCATTCTGGAAGTAGCAAAGTAGATGATTAAAGCTCGAAGGCTTTAAGCTTTGTGACTGACTGCCCAATGATTTATCAGCTTCCTTGGCGTTTTCATTTTTAACAAAAACTTCCGAATTATTTCAAAAGAAACAATTTTTTGTGCATTTCTTCCCTAAAATAATTTAAATTTAATATTCTTCCAAAGTTGCTTGTTTTCAAGATGCTCATAACCATATTACCTTTCAGTGCGTATCTCAGATACAATATACCTATCAAGTCCTCTCAAAAATCTCTTGACATTCGTCGTAAAATCCAACTTTTTTTAGTTTAAAAAAATTAAATCAAATTTTTATACTCCTTGCCCTTTGAGCCTTGAGAGAACAACCTATCAGAAACTGCATACCATGAAGGCTTTAAAAATAAAATAACTTGCAAGTTAAGAAATTCTTCATAATAGAAACTGATGAAACAGTAGTTTTCTTGCATAGCTTCATTACAATATTCACAATAGCAATAAAAGAACTCCAAAAGAATCCCATGAAATTGATAAAAAGCGTTTTACGATAATACGTATTTTCTATCCATTTTCAATAATGTATGCCTAACATGTTGCCTATAGTTGTTGCTTATACATTCTTTAACATTTTCCCATTTACTCTTTTTCGATTACTCTACATTCTCCACTCTCTCCCCTCTCCACACCCATCAGCATCTCTCCTCAGCAATCCTCCACAAGCAGCAGAGCAAGTTATACTTTACGGAGGTATATCTCTAACTTGCAAGAGTTTAACGCTCAATCTTGAGTCCCGTTTCGATCTTCTGATTCTGATTCAGGCCGCCACCATCTCCGCTCTCACGCCTCTTCAGTCCTCAAAAGCACCGAATAGTTTTCATCCGCTTATTTCGAATACTCACCCTCCCGATCCAAGATGATGGCCGCAGGAACCATGGAGACGATCAAGAAGAAGATGCAGATGATGAGGCACGACAAGGAAAACTCCGTGCTGAAGGCGCAGACGCTAGAGGAGAAACTCGCGGAGCAGAAGTCCCTGAACGAAGGGGTGAGTTGAAGGAGGGAGGGAGTTGGAGGAGGGAGGGAGTTGGAGGAGGGAGGGAGTTGAGGGAGGGAGGGAGTTGGAGGAGGGGGGAGTTGAAGAAGGGAGGGAGTTGAAGGAAGGAGGGAGATGAAGGAGGGAGGGAGTTGAAGGAGGGGAGAGTTGAAGGAAGGAGGGAGTTGAGGGAGGGAGGGAGATGAAGGAGGGAGGGAGTTGAAGGAGGGAGGGAGTTGGAGGAGGAAGGGAGTTGGAAGAGGGAGGGAGTTGGAAGAGGGAGGGAGTTGGAAGAGGGAGGGAGTTGGAGGAGGGAGGGAGTTGGAGGATGGAAGGAGTTGGAGGAGGGGTGAGTTGAAGGAGGGAGGGAGTTGGAGGAGGGAGAGAGTTGAAGGAGGGGTGACTTGAAGGAGGGAGGGAGTTGGAGGAGGGAGAGAGTTGGAGGAGGGGTGAGTTGAAGGAGAGAGGAAGTTGGAGGAGGGAGGGAGTTGAGGGAGGAGTGAGTTGAGGGAGGGGTGAGTTGAAGGAGGGGTGAGTTGAAGGAGGGAAGGAGTTGAAGGAGGGGTGAGTTGAAGGAGGGGTGAGTTGAAGGAGGGAGGGAGTTTCAAGGTGAGGAAGGGGCTTTGAGGCGGAATAATATAGTGACGAAAAAGAAATATTTGAGTGGAAGGCTTTGCCAAAATGTAAAAGTTAATGAAAAACTTAAATTAATGATGATCATGTTTAATCTAGGCTGACTCTTTTTAATGAAGACAGAACGTTTGAGAATTGCGTACATGGTCTTAAATAAAATTAAACTTTTTGAAAAAATTATTGAGAAAAACATGAATTTAGCTCTTAAATATAAAACCTACCATCACCTTGGTTTAAAATAAATATTAAAAACTCTGATAGCTCTAATTGAATTCAAATCGATCAGATCAAAAAAGATCGTAATAGAACTAAACGAAAAAAACAAAAATGTCAAACCAATAATTCCTATTCTCCTTCCACAGCAAGAGGAAGAGATCCAGAACCTGCAGAGGACGATCGCACAGTTCGAAGGAGAGCTGGATGAGGCGCAGACGCACCTTACCGAAGCCAACACCAAACTCGAAACCACCGAGAAACAACTCACCAACGTAAGGGGGGGGGGTAGGAAAAGGATGGTTCATTATAGAATAAACTCACTATTGTGTCGAAAAAAGAAATATAATTGAACAAAACCCACAAAGAAAAAATAAATAACTGATCGCATAATTCTTTTTCAAGCAAATACTTATAAAACAATAGCAAATGCATGAAATTATATTAAACAAAACTTAACAAATATAAACTGCAGGCCGAGGGTGAGGTGGGTGGCTTGTCGAGAAGGATCAGTCTGTTGGAGGTGGACTACGAACAGACCGCCGTTAGGTTGTCCACTGCTTCCGAGAAGCTTGAAGAAGCCTCCAAGATCGCTGAGGAAGCTGAGAGGTGAGATGTTTGTGCGAGGTTCCCTTGAGATTATAATTGTTAAGTAGAATTATTATTTTCTTGAAATCGGTAAGTCCCCAAAAACTATTTTTCTATAATTTCTTTCAAAAACTTGATGGTTCAAAACATTAAAAAAAAATAAAACTTAAAAAAAACAATTGTAATATTAAAAACATTCCAAACCTACCATAATAATCCAAACCTTTCAAAACATTCCAAACCTACCTCTCTCTACACACCCCTAGAGCTCGTAAAGCGTTGGAGAGTCGCAGTTTGGCCGACGACGAGCGTCTCACCTTCCTGGAAGACCAGCTCAAGGAAGCCAAGTACATCTCGGAAGACGCCGCTCGAAAGTTTGACGAGGTTTCCATGGCCCTTACCAGCAGTTTTCAAATCTTTATTAAAGTTTTTCAAGTTAAAAAAATGTTTTTTAATTTTTTTTTATGAAAAGTATTTTTAAAACCAAAAAGTTGTTATTAAAACCATTTTTTTAATTTCAAATAGTTTAAAAAAATTAATTTCTTGCGCAGGCTTCAAGGAAGTTGGCGATCGGCGAGGTTGACTTGAACAAGTCCGAGACCAGACTCGAAAGCGCCGAGCAGTGAGTCGATAAAATATTATTCATTAAATAACCTAATAAAATATTAACAAATAAATGAAATTATATAATAAATAATATTAAATAAATATCGAATTTTTTCTTCAGTATGGTAAAAACTATATTTCTTTCCTGCCATTGACATATTTTCCTTAAAACGTTTTATGGTAGTCGTTATTCCTGCTCTTAATAGAGCGAAGAAGTTAGTTTACGATCGACAATGTAATATTCCGCATTGCTCTGCATGTATTATTAACAAAAATATCGACATTTATAGCATTATAACGGAATAAATAATAAACCAAGAAATATGTTGCAAAAACATTTATACCACCATGACTACTACAATTCCAACACCAACAACGTTACCATCTACAACATCACAGGAAGATTGGAGTGTTGGAGGAGGAATTGAAAGAGATCGGCAACAACATGAAGGCTCTTGAGATTGCCGAGCAAGAGGTGCTGTTGTTTGTGTTGATGTTGTTGTTGTTGTTTTTGTTCGTGTTGTTGTAAAGAGAAGTTCTTGTTTATAGTGTTGGTAGTGTTGTAAAAGTCTCTGTTTTGTGAGTGGATTCACTATTATAAAATTGTTGCTAATGCAATTATCTGTCACGTCATTGTTTGATTTATTCCAACAACTGTTTAACACATTAAATTTAATACAACTGTTCCATCCACTTAATCCCATTCCTCCACATCCCACCACCACCACTGCACTGCATAGATTTAATCTCATTTCCCAAAACCCGATTCTCCTCCCACCACTGCAGTGCATCCAGCGGGAGGACAGCTACGAAGAGACCATCAGAGACCTCACCCAACGCCTCAAAGATGTTAGTACATCTCCTCTTATGCCCCTCAATTTCTGCTTTTAATTTATAGTTTATTTATTGCTACATTATAGATAGTTTTATTTATTTAAATGTTATTTTTATGAATATTTTATTGTGATTTTATTTAGATTTCAATTTTTTATTTGATGGTTTTAGTCAATGCGGAAGAAATATTTCATTCGACTGAAGGCTAATCATATTTGATTAAAAAACTTAAAATATATAAAATAAAACACACTACTTTTGAATATTTTTCTCATCAATTATCCTATTTAATTTTTTTTAAACTACAAATTTATAAAGGCACTCGATAGATCGAGGAATATTGACTTATCTCAAGAAACTTTGGTCGCAGGCTTAAACCTCTATGACTTGTGTACACAACAGTAAAATAGATTCTCATAGAGGTTTTGATGGGCAGATTGAGTCGGTGAATGGATGCATCAATTATTTAAGAAATTAGATCTGAAACGCTACTGTGTGCTGGATCTACGTAAAATGATGTTTGGAGTCCACTGAGATGGACTTATAAGGATTTCTTACGAATATAAAAAATGAAGCTATTAAGGATGAAAATATTGTGGTATTAATAAGTAAAATAATTAAAAGTTTTATATTAATCATAAACACTGATAATTACAAAAATATTTTCACCATTAAAACCTCTGGTTCCATCCCAAAATGCATCCAGACCCTATCTAACTATAACGACTTGAAACAAACTTAAGTTATGCTGAAACGAGCAATAAGCTAGGGCAAGATTCTCTAAGGAAAGTTTTATTAAGGCTCAATCATTATAACTCAAGCCTCCCATCTAGAAATATTGCGCTATAAAACTTCAATTTGGCCTGCCTATTAATTCGAATATTAAGTTAAGATAAAATAAAACATTTTGAACTTATTTACAATGAGTCCTTTATTAATTGAGTAAAATAGGACTTAAAGAAATTTTTCATTTTTTTATTTTATAGAGGTTTTACATTCACTATAGAAAGAATTGCTATAAGAATTTTTATTAGTAATATTAATTATTTATCGATATTTAGGATTAAATGTATTTATTTAACATTTTTATTTTAATGCTCTTCAGGGTATGCCCATTATTTTCAAAATAATAATTTTAAAATAAAAGAAGAAACCTCATTCAAAGAATTTACACGTTTTCGTGTACAAAACACTTCCATGCAAATTCTTTTTCCAATATATATCCATTGATAAGTGGTAGAAACAATTGATTGTGCAATAAACATTGTTTATCTACATGAGAATGTATTAACAAAACGTATTAAAAAAATTAAAAGTTCAAAAAAATAATTTCTCGGTTAAATAACTCAATACAGATATATTTACAATTTATAAATTATTTTATTTTTCATTTTTATAATTGGATTTATATTTGGTTTGATTTTTATCGATCCATCGGTGTCCAAGAATTTTGCATGTTTTTTTAAACAATTGTTTTATTTATTAATTCTTTTCTTCAATATATATAAATATATTTTATTAATTTTTTCATATCCTATAGCTCGATCTTGATAGCGTTCGATTATTTTTCTTTATCTTCTTTGTATACTTGCAGAGTTTCGTAAACATCTAAAAGAGAATTGCTTTTCCCTCAAAGTACCTGCCATTCTGTTCTCAAAATATATATTGTACTTATATTTTAGCTTTTAGCTTTTGTAAACTTCAACGAAAACAATATAAATTCTGATTAATTCAAACAAAGAATATATCAACATATTTTCAATCAGTTTTTTATGATATAATCAGTTTTGCTTCAGAAAGACACTAAAAGTTTTTGATCGTTCAAAACTTAAAGAAGAACAAAAGAGTAGAAGGGGCGAGGGTTAAGAGCTGAGTTATGGCGAAGGCGACCTTTGCTCCATTCCTGCCTAGATATTGGAGCAACATTACTCAAAGGGAACACAAAAAATACCAAAAGTAAACTTGAGGTTCTGGGAAATAATAAAAAAGGAAATGAAAATTTTGGAAAAGAAATTGAAAAATATTGTAAAGGAAATGAAGTTGGCCAAGAAATCCTAACTCACGTGGATCAAAAAAGTAAAAGTTAAATAAGAAATCTTGAAAAAAACTAAATATAGACATTTGTTTTTTACTTTTTCTTAAAAATCAAATACGTTTATCAAATTTTTGTCTTCCAAAAGTCTATTTAAAGAATTTATTCATTTATCAAAAATTGCGTTAAATTGTTTTTTCATTTTTCATGATATTTTTAAGATTACTTTGAAGTTTTGTTGCATACTAAATTTTATCTTCTATTTTCTGCTGAAAATAATTAAATTTTTTTCACCAACAAATAAATATTTAAATTCATTTCTTCAATAAATAATTAGACCCAAATTTTTTTTAATATACTCATAAATAAATTAAATAATTAATCTGACAATTAACTAAAAATTGAATAAACTATTAAATCATTATCCAGGCTGAGAACCGTGCCGCTGATGCAGAGAGGAACGTCTCAAAACTTCAGAAGGAGATCGACAGACTGGAGGGTATGTTCCCATGTTCCCATGTCTCCATATTCCCATGTTTCCATGTTCCCATATTCCCATGTTCCCATGTTCCCATGTTCCCATGTTCCCATGTTTTCCCTCTTTTGCAAGCATTACACCCTTCAACTTTGCACTCAAATATTTTTGGTCGTTTAAACGCCTTTCAACTTCACAATATTTTAAAATATTAAAAAAACATTTCTTGAATGATTAATGTCTCGAAAAAATGGGGTTTACGCCTCACGTTTAAAGCTAAAGCGGTCATTTACATATTTTAAAAATACATAAAATGTTTTAAACGCATAAAAAAATATTAAAATAAAGAGCAACCATACACAAAAACAAAATTATAAAAACTACAAACACAACACAACAAGACACCAACACAACACTAAAACACAAAACAACAACTACAACACAACACAAAACAACTACAACACAACAACACTAAAACAAAAACAAAACTAAACACACGCCAACAGACGAACTGCTGCAGGAGAAGGAGAACTACAGAATGATCAGCGAGGAGCTGGATGGAACCTTCTCGGAGTTGGCCACCTTCTAGACTCCCACGGCCGCTTCCAAGCTTTCTTTCATCGCTCTATCATTGCACACGAGGTGTCGTGCTATATAGGCTGGTATATATTTTGTTTTGGGACTTTTGTGCTAGGAGATGTAATGGGGTGGCGAGGCTTTTCATGGGCTGTTCTATGGTATAGATATATGCGAGATATAGTTTGTATAAACATGATTTATACAAAATTTATGGTGTATATCAGATAAAAATAAATGGTTTGTGTGAAAAAGCTGGTTCAAATCAAACTTTGTAAAAAATAAAAACATATTTTATTGAAAAAAAATTAATCTACTGTATTCTTAAACGCAATCGAAAGTATCCTTTATACTTCAAGGTATTTCAAGCAAGCATTTTGGGTTGAAATTGGCGAACTATATTTTTGAGAAAAAAAAATCGTTAATTTAAATTGTTTATTTTTGCGAATCAGCAACCGATATTCAAATGGCTGTATCGACTTCAATTATTGACTGAAATAAAAAGCAGTCAGAGTCTGAGCCGATGTGTGTGTAGGTTTTTTCATCTTTTTTTGGAGAGAAATGGTGTGTTTAATGCTCAAAGTGTGTGTTTGCTAATGTGCTCGAGTACGTATAACTTGGTCCCTACATGGAGTAGTATCTTGAATAGCTTCTCGTATGAAACTATTGAACTAAAAGTTGTAGAGTTATGTCAAAATCCTCGAAAGTTTCAACTCAACAACGAACATCATAACCAATCACGAAGAAACTCAAGAAGGGTACAAAGAAATCATGCTGCTGCACGTGGAAAAACTAAAAAGTTGTTATGGACAAAAAAGAATAATGGAAGAATAATCGAAAAAAAACAAGTGGAGCAAAATAGAAAATATTAGGTGTTTTTGTGTTTTTAATGTTAGTTTGATGAGGATTAAATGTTGGAAAAGCAATTGGCAGCTGGTTGGCTGTTATGGCCACCACGTGAGGTCTGAGACAAATAAAAGATACTTTTGATACATTTGTTGGATTCTTCGTGCGTGATGTTGTTGTTGTTGGTAGAGATGTCGATGTTGTTGTAGGATTTGTCGTCGTCGTTGGTGTTGTTGCAGTTTTGATTCTTAGCATCTACGTTGCTGTTGATGTTTTGGTTGTTATTGTTGTTTTTGTAGATTTGATTTTTATGAAGTATTTTATTGTCATCACTGCTGAAGTTGTAGTTGTTTCTGAGGGTGAATGGAGTGTTGTGGTTAATGAAGTGGCAGTCACTTCCAATGTCTTTGTTGCTCATGCTGCTGAAACGTTTGGGGAGGGGCAGTTGGTTGGAGGGGGTAGAAGTCCTCAGCGCTTTGAGGTCGTGTGTTTGATAGTGATGGTTGTAGTGATGCGTGTGGTGGTGGTTGTGGTGAAGGGATTTGGAGTCTTCAAGCTGATTGGCAATCCTATCGTCGAAGTCACTGCCACTGAAAGACAAATCACGGTGGTTGCTTGCGTGATGACAGCAGTACGAAAACTTGGGTTCAAGCAGCTTCTCGAAACTTTCCACAGGGGTTTGATCGAGCAAGTGATGGACTGACTGGCACATTCCTGTTTCCATGACGACGCTCTTGTCATCTATGCTGACGTCATCCTTTTTGAGGAGGGACTCGTTGTTGGCTGATGAAGTCAGCTGGAGAGTGTTCGCATCTGTTTTGTTTGATCTTCTCTTCTCCCTGGCGTGGTTACGTGAGCAGGGTGTAATTAAGACAATGTTATGACTTGCTTATGATTCAGTTATGACGTACTTATGACGTAATCAACGAATAAAAAACTCTGTTATGGGAAGATAAAAAAATGTTTAAACACGACATGCGTGCTTGTTTGTGTGTTGAGATGCATCGGATGGCGTAATAACTATGCTACAAAACAAGCCACATGATTGAGCATTGAAACAATGGTTAAAAATTAGAATAAAAAACTTTCATAAGAAACATTAGGTTGGATGAACCATCATATATAACAATAAAAACTAATTATAAAAAAACAGGAAAAAAATACATAAAGCATCAACAACACACAACAGAAACAACGATAACAACAGAAACAACGATAACAACAGAAACAACGATAACAACAAGAGCAGAGAATAAGTACAGTGGCGACCCGTTTACGCAAGGATGCAGATATGAGCGCCTCAATTTGCATATACAATATGCTCCGGCGAGTTAAAGAATCACCTCGTCTTCTTTATTCCCGCCAATTTGCATATCTTTGCCTTATCTATTGGATTCGAAGTTGATATAAGAAGGCTAATTAAATTTAAATGTAAATTGGATTGGCCGTCACAATTAAATCCTCCTTCTAATTTATTTTGTTTCTTTTGTATTTCCCTTGGCTGCGTGTTCAATGTTTCAGTTGGATGTTTTATGGCAGTTAAAATAGGCGGTGATTTTAGGTAATATGGGTTAACACCACCTGATATGCCACTTTATTCCATTGCCGTACATCAATAATAAAGTGGAAACGCAAAAAAATGTTTTTGAGAAAAAATCTTATCGTATTTTAATAAAAGTGGAAAAAGAATTTATTTTTTCGATAAGACATCTAATAAAAAAATGGAATTAAGTTAGAATAATTGTAAAAAAATAAGTTATAAAAATGTTTTTTTTCAAGATTTCTGAAAAGCTTACTGAAAAAATTATGTGTTTTACAATACTTTAATTTATTTTTATTTTTTAAAATTTGTTTAAAACTAAAATTGTGAAATGCAGACTTTCAGCACGTTTTTAGATTCTTTTTGAAAAGTTTTTTTCGCAGACCACTCTAATCGCATGTTTTCTTTTGTCGAATTTCAATTGATTTTATTGTAGACATAAATTATATTGTCCAGTGTTGCATTGTGTCTGTTTCAAAATGTGCACCATGTTTTATTCTTTACACTTAATTTTATTTCTGTGTTTTTCCAATGTTCTTTAATCTAATAGCTTTGTCTTTTTTTATTGATTAAACAAAGTATTGAAGTTTAAATAGGCTACATAATACAGTCGCCTTTATGAAGAAACGCTTGAAGATTTTGAGATTGTTTTTATGTAAGATGAAACAGTTCAATTATTTATCTTAAAATCTTTTTAGCGCCACAGATTTGTTTCTTTGCAACTTCAAAGGTGAAACTTGATCAGACAAATGAGACAATTATTGCGACTCTCAGTGTTACTAAAACTGTCATTTATCGTAACAATGAATTGAAACACAATTCAGAGTTTAAACACACATAAGTATGACTAATAAACTTATTTTTTAATTATATGGTAACAAGCAAAACTCACCAATGGTGGTAGCAACACATTAGAGCCACCATGCACACCGCACATGACACCACCGTCATCATCGCACCCATCGTTACTCCTGGATGGTTGGAGGATGGATGGATGGATGGATGGGGGAGGCATGGGGGATGGATGGATGGTGGGATGAATGGTGGATGGATGGCTGGATGGATGGATGGTGGGATGAATGGTGGATGGATGGCTGGATGGATGGATGGGGTAGGGATAGGAGATGGATGGATGGATGGTGGGATGAATGGATGGATGGGCAGAGGTTTTAAGGAAGATGAATGGGTAAAAAATGAGTGGTTGAAAGTGTTTATAAAGAGAAGAATAAATGGATATATATAGGAGTCAAGGGATGAATGTATTGGTTGATAGATGGATTGATGAAGAGATGAATGGGTGGGTAACAAAGTGTACGGGTTTTATAGGTGAAAAATGATTAAGTTGTCTGTTTGTTGATTATTGGTTGAATACTTGGAGGCTGCTAGAATCATCAAGTTGTTGAACATTTTGCTGTTGTGTCATTAGGAGTTGTGTGGCTTAGTTGTTAATGCAAAATCATCCAACAAAAATATCAGAGTGGTTTTTAAAATCCATCGATCCATACATGTGGTTTGTGCCCAAAAGATTTGCGAAGACATGCCGAACAAGGCATTTCAAACTGGAGTTACTTATGTGACAGGTTGGACGTTGAATAAAAGAGAACATCGGTTGGTTGGAAGCCATAAAACACAAGTCAAATGCATGGAGAAGTATACTCTAACGAATAAGAAATTGGCAGGATGAAATAAAAAAGTAGAAAATAATTTGCTGTTCAAAATGATGAGATAGCATTATGTGGGTTGAGGTAGGAATGAAAAGGCTTAGTGATGCATGCGAGATTATAGACTGGAAAAGGATTATTGTATCGGAAAATGAATGATTTTTCAGACGAATCTAATTCTAGGTGATGAAAAAGTTGTTTCAAAAGAATTCATTTAATGAAAATATTATTTTTTTAAAATGTAATCTAGTTTGCTTGAAAAAATGTAATCTTTTTTTCGAAAAAATGTAATCTTTTTTTTGAAAAAATGTTTTTCTTTTTTCTAATTAAAAAACTATTTTAATATATAAGAATAATATTGTCATGAAAATGAAAAACATAGGATATAAGTATTTGAATAATAATAAATAAATAGGTAAATAAAGAAAATAAAAATTTAATTGCGTTTTAATTAGAAAAAAGCATACGTAATGCACATTTTTTTGATCAAATAAAAACCCGTTAATGTTCAATACCCATTAGCAAATAGAATAAAAGCCTGCCTGGGCAAAGGAGCTACAATAAATTGGAAGAAAATGAGATAAAATAAAAATTTAACGACATTAGTATATTAACAAAACAGGATAAAAGTTATATAAAAAGTATCAACAAAAGTTATATTAAAAATAAAAAAGAGTTGTATAAATCTGTTCAATTTTTATTTTATTTTATTATTTATTTATTTTATTTGTATAGGCTTCTAATGCAATTATTTACAAAGCATATTATCTCAGGGAAACGAAAGAATAACACGACAATAAAGAATATTCTTTTGTACCTTCTTATTACAATTATCTTGTAAACAAGTGTAAAATATTTTTACTTTGATGTTATTATTATAATTATTTTTTATAAATCTTTTCACTACAAGTGTTTTTTTTAGTCTGTAAAACGAATTTTTGCTATTACTATTATATTTTCACCACGCTTATAACTATAAGTTATAGTTTCGTTGCTGTATTGTATTCTTTTAAATACAATATTTTCTATTTTCTTTCAACTTAACACCATGCAAACAATACAAAAAGAGTGACAGAAGATATAAAACTTAAATTAGAATTTAAAAAAGATTAGCTGCGTATCGATGCGTTAAATCCTCTTAAACATGCACCCGAGGCTCATCTTTGATATTGCAAACAATTAAAACACAAATTTTTTTCCTATAAAATTAATAAGTTAATGACAATTTATTAATAATAAAAAAAGATTAATTAATCATAAGGCATGTTTGTCAGAAGTTGATTGATGTGATCAAATAAATGACCCATAACCCCTTAATTATTGAACTAACCTTGATACTAAGTTCTGAAACTTTTAAAATGTGAAAAAGTTTCACAATTAAAATGAAATTAAATAATAAAACTGGCAAGCTCTCATGAAATGCACAGTCACGATTTCATATATTGTTTTTTGAGACGAACGATCGGCTGAATGTCGAATCGTCCATAATCTCGAAGTCGCCACTGCAGTTTTTTGCGTTTTGAAAAAGTTATGCAAAAAGAAATTATTCAGTTTTAGAAGATAAAAATTATTTTTTGTCGTTTTTTACAGTCTTTTCTTTGTAAGTTTACGTTCAAGAAAAAGTATGTAGCTATAAATTATCTTCCTAGTAAACTTTATTTTTTTGGTCTCTGTGTAGACTTCAATCATTTGAAAGCAAAATCTCTTTGCGATTGTTTTTTTTTCCTGCCTTTGTTTTGAGGTTTTTGTGTTTCCTGAAGAAAAAAAACTTTTTCGTGTCACAAGTAATTTCAATTTAGCGACTTTTAAATTATTCTTCTACACAGTTGAGAATCCAAACATCACGTAGATTTCCTCACAACAATTTCTTTTTTCTTAAAAAAAGTTGTTTTTTTTTAAAAAACATTTTTCGAATCATTTATTTCTTATAAATTACTAATTTTTTGAAAAAAGTTTAATACATAAAAAAACTACCCTGTTTTTGAAAACTATTATTTTTTCAGTTTTATCTTTTTCCAAAACAATTTTCTATTTTTCTTGCAAAAAACACATTATTTTTTGTCGAAAAAGTTATGTGCCGAATTTAGAAGCTGAATTGTGCAGGAACGAGATTGAGGTGACGACTTGCCGGTTTCTGCATATAAAAGACACTTTAATTCACTCTAAAGTTCTCCGAGACTGCCAATTAACTAATGCAAATTCTCTAATTAAAAATCAAAGAAAGTCAAATAGACTGTAGACAAGTTTCGTGTTTCAGAGTTTATAGCGAAAGTATCTTTTAGATCAATTTCTTTCTTTAAATATTTAAATTGAGTTGAATAAATAATGGTTACTTTTTTTAATGAACTTTAAAGATAAAAAGTATATTAAATAACTAATTAAAACTCTTAAAAAAATGAACAACAAAAACAAATAATTAAAAAACGAAAAAAAGATTTTAAAGTTTTCAAAAAACTTAAATTTCAACCTATGAGTGTGGAGAGAGAAAGCTTCGGAGACTTGGGCAGTATTAATGCCTTTTCCTTCCTTCCCCTGAATGGGTCCTTTGACAAATTCCCTGACAACCTATTTGTCTCCAGGTCTGTGGGAGTCGTCGATGCTTTAGCGTTTAATAAAAAAAAGCTATTTTAATACTTGAATTAATTCGTTTTTAACTTGATACTACTTGGAATCTTTTAAATAATATTTTACAAGTAGCTCTGCATTGTTTTACACTAGTGAATAAAAAATTTTAGGTAATTTCTTAAGATTTAAGCTAATTTAAAGTTTCATAAAAATAAAGATAAAATTGTATTTTTTTGTAAAAAGAAGAAATAAATGTAGATTAATTACATTGATTGATCAATATAATCTTGGTCATTTATAAAATAAGCACACATGGAATCTAAAAGATATTAACGAAAAAACAATTTGAAATTAATCTTAAAAAAACTTAATAAAAAAAAACAAAAAAAAACAAAACAATTCATAGAGAGAAATACGATCGGCCTAAAAAATAATTATAGAACAAGATATGAAAAAGTTAAAGAAAACTGCGCTATTATTGCGCTATAGCACCAACATCAAGAACACTTTGGGACTTTTTTCATCGCAACGGACATTCCACTACTCCATCAACCACCACCACCCCAACTCACACACCCTTTTTCAATCTACAAACCAGCAAAATGATTAAACCTCTAATTCAACGTTTTTCTTTCGTAACCAAAACCATTCTTCGACTGAACATTTTTTTCTCTTTACATCTTTTAAACTATTATTTATATTGTAAATTAGTAACATTTGAGTTTACATGTTTTTAAAGTGGTTTGAATCCCCACAACTACCATAAAACACGCCCCACAATTTCCAAACCACCATACCCCCCCCCCCCCCACGCCCATGACCACGACCTTTACTAACCAAAAGAAGACGGAAACGAGTGAGATGAAGACAAACACTCCGGGAATCTGCCCACCCATCTGAGAATATTCATTAAAAGCGTATTAAAATAGGAGAAAATATATTCCATAGGAATGCATTATTTTAGTAAATATCTCTTTAAATATCCATAAATTACGAATTTTATATAGAAACTAGTGAAACACAAGTATTTTTTGACAAACAAATTAGCTTTGTCAATTTAGAAAAAATAAATATTTTTTTAATCATTTCGCAATGGAACACTGTAGGAAGATTCATTTGCTTTAATTAAGAAGGATCGATGTTGCTTCTAATTGGAGCAGAATGGATCCGTTGTGTCTATAAAGCTAGTCATCATTCATTATTTATCGCATTTTTTGGATTTTCCAGGCATAAAAGAAAGAAATTGTTTCAAATGTGCGAACAGATTAAAGGAATATTAATTTATAAAAGCCTCAAATGATCCGAGTAAGAATCTATTTCAATACACGCGTCCATTTATTTTAATTTAAATCGCGTTTGTTTTAATTTTAGAAAGCACAAATATTAATCCAAACGGAAATTTTGGAAAAAAAATAAAGAAAAGAGTTTAAAAGAAAATAATTTTTTAAACTAAAGTTTTAAAGAAGTAGTGTTTCGCTATATTCTTTTTCACAAAATTTATTTTCTATAAATATTTTATCGAGACTAATTTCTTGAGGTAGTTTTAAACAATTTGAACCTCGTAGACACAAAGACAAACTAGCTATTTGGCATGTGGTCATTAATCTTTTAAGATACACATACACACACATAGGCCGAATCAAACATAAAAGAAAACTATTTTAAAAAACCGCATACATTAACAATATTGACACCCATAAACAACACTCAAACATCCGCACCTATGCTGAAACACATGAATATGCGAATTAAAGTTGTGTTCGTCATCGGTAATGCTCCCTTCAAGGCAGTCACGCCTGCTTAAAAGTTCACTGACTTTTTGAACGTTCGTAACTCGCACACGCATGCACACTTGTTTCCCATCAAAAGCATTTTAAAATGTCATCTTCATCATCCCCATTTAACACCTTCCCTTCTTTAACATCTTTTCCTCTTTTCAATCTCCCAGCAACCTTCTTTTTTTCTTCATTTTCCACTTTCCAATACACTTCTTTCTTCTTTTCTCGTTTTATTTTCCAATCTTTTCCCGCTATCCTGCACCTTCTCTCCAAAAACCCGTTACTCTTTTCTCCCATCAATTATTTCTAAACCCAAAATTTAAACTTTTTTCAAATATATAATTTAACAAATTCTAATTTTATATTTAAAAAAACTAAAAATATAAAATCTTAAATATATTAAGAAATTCTGAACTTAAGCTAGTCACCAATCAACGATTTGCAAGCCCCAATCATCTCAGGTCCTAGTCAATTTATATAACCCTTCTTCTCCTCCTTCACCCCTAAACATTTAAAAACCATAGCAGCTCTCTCTTTTACATACTTCCCAATTACAACACCCCTTCCCCAATTACAGTACCTCCTCTCCAATTGCAACATCCCCTCCTCAATTACAACACCCCCTCCCCAATTACAACATCCCCTTCTCCAACACACCCTCAAAACCCCTTCTTTCCTTTCACCCACCTGTCTCCCTCACACACCATCGTGGTGACAGTGGAGGGTCCATATAGACACGTGACATTCGCCATGATGGAGGTGCGGCTGATGGTGTAGGTGGCGGTGGTGTGGGGAAGGAGGTTGAGAGGGTTGCAGAGGGGGGCAGGAGAGAATGCTGTGTGGGAAAGTAGGTATTCATGATGGGAGAAGAGGGTGGGTCGTTGTTTGATGAGATTTTTGATGATTTGATTATAATTATTCAAACCTTGAAACCACCCAATTTATTAATCCCCCTTCCATCAAATATTGAGTGATGATTACATTGTATGTTTGTTTAATAATTGGAAAACCCCAACTAATAAAGATTGATTGACTGATACAATTGGATAAAAAGATAGGATTATTTGGGATTTGCGTGGTTTTCATTCAGAAAAGGAGATGTTTTGCATAATTGACTGATGGATACGAGGCATTAAAACATCCATCGGGAGTGCTTTCGTTTTATTGCCTAGAAGCAATCTATTAAAAATGAATTTATAGCTTTTTAACGCTTAAACGTTTCATAAATGTCTGTGTTTAAATGCGTACTTTGACAGGAAGCTAAAAGCCCACTAAACCCCGATTGCACATAAAACAACGGGCTCTTTACAGATTTACAGATTCCAGGCTTTTATAACCTCAAATTGCTTTTTATATGCTTTTCAATAAATAAGATTTTTAGAATTCAGAATATGCACGCGATAGTTTCTTTAAAGTTTCATTTATATATTTTTTTCTTGAAAGTATTTTTTATTGAATGCCTTTAGCTCATGGTCCCAAAGCTCTTATTGGTTAAATTCATGTTAAAAGTTCATTGTTTAAAAAAAATAAAAATCCATTTACGTTTTAAAAAGTAGGCACATTGTTAATACACACATGTTTCTTTCTATTATCATTTATCAGCTGCACCGTCGCCATTAGCAACACCAACTTACATCACTTCGGCAGCCCATTCAGACGAACACTCGTAGCGATGACCACTCTCTTTTAGTGTGCAGTCGCCACGGCAATATGCAACGTGCAAGAATGAAAATGAGAAAGTAAGTAACGAGCATACACACTGTTCCACCATCATTCCCACCGGCCCTCCATCATATTTTCTTAGCAATCGTCTTTTTTCTCAGCATCGTTATCATCATCACCATCATCATCCGCGTCATCGTCATCATTACCATTCCCACCATCATCATCACCATCATCATCACCGTCATCGTCATCATTCCCACCATCATCATCACTTTCTACCTTATTCCGCCTTACTCTCCCGTTAACAATAAGCCAATGGAGTGCTGTAGAGTGCGGATGATGTACTGTCACAAGGTCAGGAGGGGAGGTTCCCGCTTAAAGCTCGCCTCCGCAACCCCGCATCCCTGCTATTATTCCTGCAAGACTCGCAAACTCAATCACCTTTACTGCCTTCGTGACGTTTTTAGGTGCCGTTTAGGTTTATCACTGAGTAAAGTTAAATGATTATTCTGTAGATATTGCTCGTTTTTTGTATATACAACAAATCATTTATTACAATTTTATTTAATTGTTGTATCAGTTAGTCATTTCAGATTTAATTTTTGTAGACTATGGGAGATCACTATGCTTGAATGCTTGTGAAAGAGTTTTTCAAGAAGACAGCAAAAACTTTAGACATTAATTAAAAGTCATGAGGTGTGCGCATGAATATATAAAAGGAAAAAGATTTTTTTAATGAGAAAAACTGCTAAATAATTGCTTGAAAGTCGAGAAAAAACATTGTTTTAAAACGGCATTTTAAAACAAGTTTTTCTTTTGAAAAGAAGGTTTTTGTAATAAAAAAATGCAGCAAGACACATGGACGATGTTTAAAGTAATAAATGGCTTAAAACAACAAGTGATCAATAACAAAAGCTTAACAAAAATAATTTTTTTTTTATTCATAAAAAATACTTGCATTTGGGTATGCAGCATATTTTAGGGCATCTAATTGTATGAATAGTTTTTAATCCAGTTATGCAAAAGACTAAGTGGTTGCGTGCACAAAGATGCATTTAATGGAAAAGATTCAAATAATTGTAAATAAAAATTTGCAATTTTTGCATGTCATAGAACAATGCAATGTCAAGCCTGAGTAAAGTGGCATAAGGATAGAGAGCTTTGTACTATTAGACGAAATGCCAAGCTTAATACTATGTTTAATGCCAAATTGATTGAAAATAAAAGTATACAAAAATTATTTAGTTTTGAATCTTTTTATAAAAATATTTAAGAATAAGTCTCCAACTCTCATTGATTTGTCTTATTGGGTAATGCTTGTTTAATCTTTTCGTTATTTATTATAATTATTTATAAAAATATTCAATATAAAAAATATATTTCGTAAAACAAAAAACATCATATTTTTCCAATTGAAGAGATTTTCCAAACTACCTATAAAAACGTCTACAAAATACATGAGCTAGGCGCGTTGGGAACTAGTAAAAGAAGATTCAAAGCGACGTAACGGAAAGTCCACAGGCGTCATTTGACATTGCCTTGAAACGAACTCTACTTTGAGCAGTTTTCGCTTCTCTGGTGCCTCGTTTGTCACAAGAGTGGAGTGTTCCTTCGAAGAAATTGTCATCTGGGCTTTCAACTTCGTGTTGAATCGTTGATACGAGGCTTGGTGTTGTTTTTTCCTGCCTATTTCAGTGACAATTCAGTGATATCTCAGTGATATGAGCACGTCAACCTAGATTCATACACGAGTAAGCATTCGTCCTTTCATGTTAGTTTATTGTGGTTCTTGCTTTCACGAGGCGGTTCCACAGTTCTCTCCTCGCCAGCTACAAGGCGATGGCAGGAATCGAACTCATCTCACTCGAAGCGGCTTCTCGCGACTCAACCACTAAGCCATTTCAACCATTTTATATTTGATATTTTTCAATTGAAGATTTATTGCTGTTATGATTGAAGATATTGATTTTTTATCGAGGTTTTTATGGAGGTTTTTGAAGAGTTTTAAAACGTTCATAAATATTGACCAGAACCTTTAAGACTTTATTTACTGAATTTTTAACTAAATTGAAAACAAATTTAGGATAAAAACATACAAAATTTTTTCAAGAAACTTTGATAGAATTTTTATTATTAGTTGTAAAATAAAGTGAGATATAATAATTAAAGACTGATTAAAGAGGCGATTAAGAGGGAGTTTTAAATGTAGTGGTTTCAAAACCAAATAATTTTTTTTAAACTTAGTGGATGAATTTTTATAAAATTCTCAATTAAAAAAAGAAAATAAAGAAACTATTTAAAAGTAAAGTAGATAAATCATTCTATTTATTATTCAGATTGTTCGGTGGCTGCGTGTGTAACAGAAGTCAGCTCAGCGTCTTTCATTGTTAATGCTCAGAATTGGAAAAAAAAACTTTTTTAAAAGAAAATTATTGATAAAAATGACCAATAAAATAAAAATATAAGCCTATTACGTTGAAATAACTTTGAATTTCGATGTGTTCGAGCTTATCCGAAAGTCCGACTTGAAAAAGGTGAAAATTGAAAAAACAAAAACTTAAATATAACTGAAAAATTGTATTATAAATTTTTTTTAAATACTTTTAAAGCTAATGTTCTTATTATCCCAATGCAAAAAGAATATCAAGGCTCTTTAAAAAATTGACTTCTAAAAACAAAAACCAAAATATTTATTCTAAGGATGAAAGAACGTTTAAATTTCAAGTTTAGTTTTACGTAAAACAAAATGTCTCTAATAATTAAATATTAGTTATTTTTAGCACAACCAACAGCCATTATTGGAGCCACCGCAATTAGTTTTGCCTTATTCATTAATCGAAATATTCAAACTCGAAACCAAAACCAATTTTTAAAACGCTTGTTAATCCTCCATTAATTATTATAAAAATCTTGCAAATGAAAAAGTACTTTTTATGACAAATATTTGTTTACTCAAAATAACTCACGTTCAATATTCACGAGAAATCCGCGATGGGGGAGGGTGTTGAGGGAGGAAACGAAGGTGAAGATGATGGGAGCGTCCAGTGTCCAGTCTTGCCTCCCCATCACTCCACACTCTTTGAAAATTTCCAGCATGGGGAGAGGTGATGGTGGGTGAGAGGAAGAAGAAGATGAAAAGTGGGATAAAGGAAGAAAGGAAGGAAAAGAAGATGAGGATGAGGATGTATGTTCAGAGGAGGATGAAGATGAGGATGTATGTTCAGAGGAGGATGATGAAGGAAAGAGAGATGGGAATTGAAGCCGACTCGTAGACGAAATTTGAAAAAAGTCCTGCAAAGAAAAAATAATTTATTTGAATTAAGTTTAATCTGGAAATGTTGTTTTTAAATTCTAAAATAAATTTTCCAAGTTTTGTTTTTTCAATTTGAGAAACGAATGAATTGTTTTGTATCAAGCAAGTTAGAAAAGACAAAACTTGATAAAAATTATAAGGCCTACGTCGCATTTTCCATTTCTCTTCACATCCAATTCGAAGTCGTACAACGTTATTTTGTAGCGCCTATTTTTCTCACTAATTCCGATCGAAAACGTGCAGTTTTTGTTAAGTGGGTATTTCTTCGGGTAATGAGGACTCGACAAGTACAGGCTTTTGTGACTTTTATGCAAGTTTTGTATTTTTCTTTGGAAGATTATGGAAAAATTCTGATAATGTTTTGATTGTTGCAGTTGTATGGAAGGAGGTGCCGTTGGTGGTGATGATGAGGATGCTGATTGTGATGATGAAGAAGGTGAAGAAGGAAATAGGGATGAGGAAAATGTTTCAAGATTTGAGTCCAATTCTTGAATCGAACAAATTTTTTTGATGTGCTGGTCTGGTGTTGAAGGTTGCGTGAGAAGTGAATAAAATGATTATTAAGGAATTTATAAAGTTGAATAATATTTTATTATGAAAAAACTTTTTATTCCAAATAACTTGAAATTTTACAACATTTTATAATGAAAAGTATTATAAAAAACATTATTTGTATTTTATAAATTGGTACTCATTTTTATTTTAACCAGACGGGCTTTAAATAGGTGAGTGTTAAAATTATAAAATATAAATCAATAAAAAGAGAGAAAAAAATCTTATTTCAGATGTAAAAATATTACAATTAGATTAAAAAACAATTTTCTAAATCAAAATAGACAATAAAGGCGGAAAAAGAAGTACAAAAAATCTTACAAAAATTAAATAAGATCTACTCATGCCTAAATCACGACTACCTAAGTTGATAATGGAATTAAACTAGAATAACTTTTATTGTATTTTTTTAAAAATAATATTAAAGGTGTAAATTAAATTGCTTTACATGAGTATAACGAATAAATTTTAATAAAAAATATTCAATACTTAAAACTAAAAAAGCTTTTTAGAAAACATGGAAATAAAAATGGTAGATGTCTAATGCACCTTGCACACAGATGAACTTGACAGTCATGAACTCATCGTAACCACAAGGATCTCCAAAGCGGTTCTTTTCCACTCGCACCTCACATCCCTCCTTCCCTGCACACGCCCTGTTCACCTGAAAGAATTTTAGAAAGTATGAGAAAGACAATCAGAATCAGAAAGTGGAAATAATGAATAATTAAAATTAAAAGTTGGAAAACTGGATGATTAAAATCATAAAAATCTGTAAAAAAATTATTATCAAATAACTCTAAAAGCTCAAAATAGCCCTTATTTAAAAGCCCTCTGAAAATAATATCACAAATATTTTTTCGCTAAAACTAGACTTTTAAGACGCACCCCCCAAAAAGCCCAAAACGCACCTGAAAATGCACGTTGATCTCACAGACGTTGGAGGCGGGCACGTGGCAGACGGAGGCGAGGTAGGAGTTGTTTCTGCCATAGAAGGCTGCAGTCACCACGATGATGGAGCCCTGGCTGCAAGAGGGCGTCAGACGAGAGCCGTAACAGCCTGACATTTCTAACGATTTGTCGCTCAAGACTGTTTTTGTTTCTGGGGAATGATAAGGTTTTGAAAATTGTAATTAATTGAGTGGTGTTGAAGTTCGACGGGTTTACGACACGTTTATAATATTCTTCGTTTTATTTTATTTTATTACAATAGGTTTTAAAATACGAGTTAAAGTTAAGTGCATAATGGATGCTAATTTTGTTTGTAAATTGTAGAGTAAAAGAGACTGGCGCGTTGGCCGTAATAGTATAGTGGTTAGTACTTCTCGTTGTGGCCGAGACAACCCAGGTTCGAATCCTGGTTACGGCAGCCAGAATTTTTACTTTTTTTGTTGATAAAAGCATGTTGTTTTAACGGTATAATTGTCTTCCAATTTTTTTCTGTCAAATTAAATAAGATTAGATTTTTAAAAGATAAATTTTTTTTCTTTCTGGAGAATGAGAAGGTTTTGAAAGTTTTAATTGAGTGAAAATGGAAGGTTAATAAATAGTATGATGGATGCTAATTTTGTTTGTGAATTGTATATTAACAGAGACTGGCGCGTTGGCCGTAATAGTATAGTGGTTAGTACTTCTCGTTGTTGCCGAGACAACCCAGGTTCGAATCCTGGTTACGGCAGCCAGAATTTTTTATATTTTAAATTTATTTAATAATTTTTTTTGCATTAATTTTAATTATGTTTTAATTTAACGGTTAATTTTTTTCTTATTTTAAAAGACAAACCAAATAAGGTTTTAAAACATAAAAGAATAACTCAACTCTAAAAAATAAATAACTCTTTCGAAAAAAATCTATTAATGTTTTTTTTCTTCATATGACTAAAGATGACTTTTTGCAGCTAGAAAAATAATTAAATAATACAAAATATAAACTTCCCAAATTTAAAAAGACAATTTTTAGTCCGGATAAAAAGACATTGGTGTTGTGGTTGGCTTGAAGGGCGAAAGATAAAGCGAGGGCGTGCTTTGATCGATGGATGGTTTTATCGGAACGAGATGTTTGCCTAGATAGCGGGAACACGAGTTTGTTAATAGCTGCTTCGAGTGCCGTTTTGATGCGTGTATAAATATTGCCGTATCTTGATTTGATCGCCCACCACCCTGGCAAAGAGGTGGTGGTTTAGCTCATCGTTTGGGGCTTTGATGTTATAACATGGTTTCATTACAAATTTTGCAAATTTTCAATTTTTGTTTTGTAAATACTCTTTAGAAAATTCTTATCTTTAAAACGAACCTAATAATTCAAGAAGTTTTTGTCGTAGCATAGTGTCAGCTAGTATTTGCATGCGATTTTCTGGTTCATTAGTTATTTCATGGTTTGCGGTGTGGTTTATAGAACCTAGAGTGGGGTCAAAGGGCAAAGTGGTCTGAGTAAATGAAGCGAACACTAAAACATTCCCTTGTGACTTCTAGTCAAACTTTTACGAGTCACCAAAATTATCCAACTACTAGATCCGCCAATCAATTCTTTCATTGCTCTTCAAATTTATTTAAATATTCATTTATCTTTTAATGCGTTTACTCATTGAGCCTTTTGTTATTTATTTCTTCATTCATTTATTTATCCGTCCTTCATTGTTTCTTTTACACTTCACCTACTTTTTCTTTCTATTCAGTCATCCATGCATTCCTCCATCTTTCTTTCCACCCAACTTATCGTGACACAGAACACGAGAGTGTTGAAAAAGTTGGAAAATTTAGGGAAAAATATTTTTGAAACTACAAATAGTTCTGTGGATTCCATGCAATGAAATTTTGCGTGACAGCCTTCGACACACTAATCGAGAAATTTTTATTTGAGAATCTCATTGCCGCTTTTCATTTGCAAATGTTGTCGTTTCTAAGACATGTTTTGAGAAAACCTGTTAGGCGCCGCATAAATCCTTGGAATGAGAAGAGAGGCCTGGAAAGAAGGTGTGCTGGAGGTCCGAATTTACGACTTTCAATAAGAGAAAAACTCCCAATGGATTGTGAAGATTAATAAAGATTAAGTCAAAAGACATAAACTGTCGTTTTTAGAAATTGTTTCAATTTATTTTCGGTTAGTTTTTTGAATTTAGTTTTTCTTTTTCAAAAAGAATTCGCTTGTAGAATTTTAAAAGTTTAGTGTAAATGATATTTTCAAATTATTATCTAAAGAAAATGTTTCGTTAAAAAGTAATTTCTAGAAAATGTTTTCAAGTTAAAACATAATCTTAGATTGATATATTTATTTCCTGTCATTTCAAAATCTTTTATTAAGTAACTTTAAAATAAAAACAGGACATTTTAGAAATTAAAATTAATTGATGAGAATTTCACTCGAATTTTGTTTCATTTAATAGAAGGATTCAACAATTTTTATTAAATCATTATTAATTGGAAGAAAATTTAATTTATAAATTTCTTGTGTTGATAAAAATGAAAGAAAATACTTTAAAATATCATTAAATATGATTCATTGGGTTAAGACAACCTCCAAAACACTCAGTCAATCTATCCTTCAACATCGCATAAAGCCAAAAGAATATAAAAAATATTTTGAAAAATGTACAAAAATGATTTAATAGAATATTGAAGTATAAAAAATAATATTAAAAGTGCTCACTAAAAAATGTTCTATGTAATAACTATGAAAAGAACAAAGGTTGAAAAGAATTCAAATTGATTTATGTCTTCATAAATCAATTTAAATTAAGAGAAATTGAACATTTTTCAATTTTGGAGATCAATCATTAAAATTTTTTAAAAAAATCATTTTAAACAATTTATACAATATATATAGATCATAAAAATGTATATCAAAGTAATCTAGAAAAATCCTATTTATAAAAAATCTTCAATTTTTTAAAATCTTCATAAAACTGAATAAGTCATTGAAAAAGATATATAGGCCCACTAAAAACATACAAAATTGCATATCTTCCATCCAAGTTAATAAAGGTTCAATTCAATAATATAAGGTTTGATAAATTACAACGTGACCAATAAATGCTCTTCGTATTACAACACTAATAATAAATTAAACATTATTTTTCTTTAATTGTTCATTCACAATTTCTCTTTTTCTCAAAAAACTTTATGTTAGCTTTCAAGCATATTTCGTTAAACCTGCGTGGAAAGACGTTCACTGAGTAATAAAGCAAAACAATGCTGATTTATGACGTGTGAGGTCTGTATGTGACAGATGCTTTCGAAGGGTACTTATTCAGAGAAAGCTGCTTTACAGGTGCCAATAGTGTGGCGACACGGGGATTTAAGGGTTCTCATTTGTGCCTTCACACTTAAGATTGACTAGTAGAGTGTATTTTCATTTTTTAAACATTCATATAATTTGTTATACGTTTTGAAATGTGAATAAATGCGATTTTAACCTTTTATGATCTATTTATAAAGTTACAAATTCACTAAATCATTTTTTTACAAAATACAAAAAATAAATATTGAAAAAAGTATTTATAAAGCCTAAAAATAAATTTATTACTTATTATCTTTTTTCAAAATCAAATTTAAAAAAAGTAACCTTGGTCGCGGTTGACATCCCAGCAGACAGTGAGTATCCACCATTGCAGCACTAACAACAACCTCAAGAACCTCTCCACAGATCTCATCGTTCAATGCAAATAGCTTTTCAATGCGACTCAATATGATTTGGCACAAAACAATACCATACAATAAATTCAATGAAAATATATCATTATGTACAATGTATTATTATACAATGAGTGCAGCTAAATAATACATTACGCTAAGCTACGAAACGATACAATACGATAAAAAATGATACAATAAAATTCACATTTTTTTTATATTAAGTATCTGTAAATTTATCATTTTCATTTTTTTGAACTTTTTCAAAATCTAGCTTCATATTTGTTCTTTTTAAAATTTAATTAGATTTTCAAGTGTCTAAATTCTTTTTCTTGTACTTCTTCAAAATAATTTAAATGAAAAAATTTGAATTATTAAATTTTCACTTTATTTTTTATTATATCTTAACTTTTTAAAGATTTACACAACTTTGTTTTAACTTATTTTGCTAAACTTTCGAAGAGTTACGCAACTTTTGTAAAATTATTTTTCAAAACTTTAAATTTTTAATTGAATTTTTTCCACAAGAGCTGAAAATTTAAATTAATTAAAACCTTGAAAGCACAAATCTTGAAACTCTTCTTCTTTAAAACTCTTGAAAATCCTTTTGTAGCTGATTTTAGTATTCGACTGATCAGCTATTCAGTTGCAACTTAACAAAAGTATCTTTTAACTTTTAAACAACTCTTTGAAACAAACTAAAAATAAGAGATTTCTTTTGAACAAGAGCTTGACACACATTATATAACTCTGGTGTCGTAGTCATCTTCTTATACATACGTGCAGAGGAGAGAAGATGATAACAAAGGAAGCGAAGGAAAATATCGCAAAAATGAATGAACAGAAAGATGTTAAAATGGGGTGAAAAGATAACTGAGTTATATCCGAAGGTTCATTTTGAAACTAATTTTCTATAAGAAACAATAAAATAGTAAAAAAATGAGAAGGAATAAATATAAAGTGAATTTTCCAACGGCGGAAAAACGTCATAGATCTAACATTTCGTGTTTTTCTCCAAAACAGGAATTAAATCAAGTGTCAGAAAGTCTCAAATCTTCGCAGAAATAGCAAGATCGACATGTATGATCGATCCGAAAGCAACGGGTTAGAAATCAAATTAATCATCGACGAGCCCTTCAGAATTATAGGACCTGTACGCATCCTTTTCATAATTTTTATTTTTATTTGGATAATTAGGGTTTATTAAATAGGTGAATTTATAGAACAACTTTCAAATTATACGCTTTCAAGTTGGTTTTCAATATTTAAAAAAGATTATTATCAATACTTCTGATCAACAAATGCTGGAATTATTCTTTGCGTTTTGGTAATAAATAAAAGATAAAAATATAAAAATTATTATGTAAAAGTTTTCTATATCATCAAATGTCCTTTTTTTTTTATTGTAAAAATAACAATAAAATCAGAGCTCTTATCATTTGCGATAATCTCACATTTCAACAAAAACATTGTTGGACTTCACATAACTGATCGATCGGCAGAGATTCTCCCAACTTCAAGAAAACGAAATTATTCTCAATATCCCGAATTGCTTCCCTATGTTGAGAAGAGAGATGTCTGGATCGATAGGTGGATCGATGGCGGCTCTGTTTATAGTATGTTTAATGGTCCCTGGTGGTCCTGCCTTGACCCGTCTTGAGAAAGTCCCAGTGATAAGCATCTCCAGATCGAAATTGAGAATATTTGTTGTTTTTTCGCATATTTTGTCTGCATTTTTAATCTAAATCCAATTTTGATACTTTATATTCGTATTTCATTCTTGCTCTCAAAACAATTTGTTGTATTGACTTTTTTATGCAGAATTTAATAACCTGGATTTATTGACAAAATTTATTCGACATTTTTTTATTTTGAAATTCGAGAAAATCTATTATTTTTTACATTTCAAGATTCTCAGGCCGCTTTCTCTACAGATCTTTATTCCAAAAACAAAATGACCTCTCAAATTCTCAATACTAATAACACGAAATTCATTAATACAACGCAAATCATAAAATCAAATCCATGATTCAATATTCTTTTCTAGCCAATCTTTTTCTTTCCCAACATCAGCCCCACCAGCAACAAGAAGCTTTATTATTATTAAAGACCAGAATTGGCAGCAATTTGATTATTTGGCTCCTTGAGATCGTCTCAGCGTGTCAAAAGCATTTTATGTAAGCATTTGAAACCTATTTTTCGGCGTAGTTTCCAATTTTGATCGAAAGGTTCCAAATCTTCATTGAATGATCATTTTATTGTCCACTTTAATCTCCATTTTGTTCTGATTCGGTGTTATTTTACAATTTAGCTTCTCTTTTGTTAATGCATTTGAAAACTAGTTTTAAATCTGTTTCAAGCCATATTTTTTGCATTTATCTTTGATTTTATATTACTGTTTAAAATGTAAAAAATTTTTATATTTAAATACTTTAAATCTTTTAATAAAGAAAACTTATTTAATGAAAATATAAAACTAATGTGAAAAGTTTTTTGGATTTTCATTTACGCTCACGAATACTTTCCTTTCTAGCATCTTCTGAAAGTTTTAAAGATGGTGTGTGTGTGTGTGTGTGTTAATGTCTGGTGGCCTAATCGTGACGGAGATGCTGTTATGACACGACAAACACTCCAA
>OX030958.1:7388625-7551125 GCA_943735955.1 Piscicola geometra | reverse complement strand
AAATAGGAGCTTTTATTATTGATTTAATAGATTTATTAATATAAATATTTGTATAAAATTTCTATTTCTTTTGAAAATTTCCAAAGAAGTTAAAATGTAAAAAATTATCAAATATATACTTTTTCCACTTTTCTTACTTCTTTATAATCGCATTCACTTTTTGAAAAATAACTGGTTTGAGATCAGTACTTAAAATCTTCTTAAATACAACTATTTCCATCAACTTTTGAGTTTTTTACACTTAAATCTTTTAATTATAATATTTAAGTTGTTAAAATAAATACTATAAAATCTCTGAAAAAAGTTTACAGCTTACTCTTAAAATTTAAGAATTGAAGAATTTAAGACTTAAATTCTTCAATCAGAAAATTAACACAAAAAAGTATCTAAATAATCACAATATTAAAAAAATACTTTTAAAATGCCGACATTAATTCTCGTAGACACTTCATTGTCAATGAGTAGGTTTACAAACGATGGTGAAACCAGCATCAGAGACCTTGCAGTGGTCGCTGTCAACGCCTTCATCGACCACCTGTCACAGTGCAATCCTCTGGAATTTGTTGCTTTGGTAGCTATTCTATTTTTTAAATTTAATATAATAAAATGTAATGGTTTTGTAAATATTTTATTTAATCAATTTCATTATAACCACTATACTTACCCCCAATCCAATTTAAAACTGATTCAAACCACCATCACCACATCCTAGTCGACGTTTTCATCCTCTTTCAACCTTCTCATCCCATTCACAAGAGACCACACAGAGATTCGATCCATTCTCTCATCTCTCCCTGAGGAGGTTCGGGAAAGTGGGAGGGAGAGTTTATCACAAACATCATCATGACCACCATTGTTATCACAAACTCATCACCTTCATTATCATTTGATCCAATTTTCATCATCACTACCATTTCACCACTATCACTCTTTCATCTTACCACATCATCATCATCTCATCATCTTCACCTAACCACATCATCATCATCTCACCACATCATCATCATCACCTAATCATAATAACCACCATCATCATCATCTCACATCATCATCATCACCACCACCACCACAGGACAGCACGAGTCTGAAGGGTGCACTGAGGGCAGCTTGTGCTTGTTTGCATCTCGAGTGGGGCCTGCTGCTGCCCACCCAGGTGAGGAGGAGAGAGGGGCAGGTTGGGTGTTGAGGGGAGGGGTGGGTGTTAGATGGATTTTGGAAAATTATGTAGTGGTTGCTAAAGTGGGTTAGACATTTTGGAAGTTTGATGCTTGTGAATATTGGAAGCAACTTTCATTTAGGAAAAATTATGTACAAATAATATACAGATCTTTTTGGTTTGATGAACAATAAGTTTATTTATTTATTTACAAATTCATATTTATATTCCTGACCATGGCATTCGAACCCACACTAGATCTTGCTGATAACTGATGCTGAGGAAGGTCTCGAGATGGCAGAATTGGAAGAAGATGATGATGATGATGATGTGCTCCTCATCAACAACACTTGCCATCTCTTCATGCTCAACCTCTCTCCCAAACCCCCTCACTCCCTCTCCACTCCCACCATTCCACCCTCCCTCACCAGCCTCTTCACTCGCTACCTTCCATCTCGCCATCAAGTTCACACCCCTGACCACCCCCTCAGCACCCACACCGTCTCTTCCACCACCACCACCCTCTCCTCCAACCACTTCTCTCCATCTCGCTTTCTTCTTCGCGCTGGCAACCATCAGTCCGATGTCAATGTTTTCCCACCTGTCGTCAGCCCTAACAAGTATATGGCCTCGAGGATGATGATGATGATGATGATTGGGTGATGATGATGATGATGATGATGATGATGATGATAATGATGATGATGATGATGACGATAGGGTGATCGTGATTCTATCATCAATAATTATAACAATCTATTCATTCGACTAAATCTTTTTTTAGGATATAAAAAATGTGTCTGTTATTTTATTTTAATGTGCATAATATTCACAATAATTCTAACTTATCATCTCCCATAATTCTATCCATCCATCATGCACTACCACCCTCTTGCCCACAGACAAGCCTTGTGGAACGAGATGGTGCTGTGTGGCTCACTACTTCTGTCTGACCTCTGCAACCCTCCCTTCCACTCCAGACACCTCGTCCTACCCGTCTCTGGTTGCTTGCTTGCTTGCCTGACTGTCTCTCTTCTTATCATTCTGCTTATATGTGTACTTGTTTGTCTGGTTGTTTGTGTCATCTTAACACTATCATGACCACCATCATCATCATCACCACCAATATCGCCACCATCATCATCATCAAGACCGCCACCATCATCATCATCAAGACCACTCTGACGAAAAAGAGAGCACCGACAAGCAGGCGACCTTCACAGTCCTCCTGCACGGCAGTCTCAAGGTCGAAGGCATGCTCGCATTGGTGCAAATCAGGTGCTGATGATGATGATGGTGGTGCTGATGATGATGATGGTGATGAGGATGATGGTGGTGGTGGTGATGAAGATGATGGTGGTGGTGCGGGGTGTGACGATGATGATGATGATGATGGAAATAACTATCATGAATGTTGAAACTAACATTTTGAAAATGCCAAACTGCTGGTTAGTCATTGCCACCACTACCACTGCATTTGCTGGTTAGCGCGCATTGGTTCGGCATTTTGTACGTGCAGTCAGACTCGAAGAAGAAGTCCAACCTCAACCTCTCCCTCTTCAAGTATGGTGCGTGAGTTTTATTAAATTATCTGTTGCATCATCCTCATCATCACCATCATCTTCGTCATTGTCATTATCATCATCATCGCCATCAGCATCACCATCATCATCGTCATCTTCATTATCGTCATCCTCATCATCGTCATCATCATCATCGGCTTCATTATCATCATCATCACCAATGCAGGCCAGAATTCTGTTCCCTGGCTGGGCTCCTTCAACAATCTCACTCCTGTCTCTCGTCCTGATGATGATACCGTGCTCTTTTAATTACTTACTTTATTCTTATTTTTAATTATTATTTCTATTTAAACATTTTATTAAATTATCATTCATTAATAGATTTTCAGAAATATTTCAAACTATTTTCGTTCAACTGCTACACTTTCGTCTTAGTCTGATATTTAAATTTGTTTACCTTCTCTGATAACATACATTTAAATAATATTAAATAACTAAAATAATTGACTTATTCTTCGTTTAATTAATTTTAATCAAAAACTTCCCCACCCCCTCCCCCCCCCCCATCCCGTTTCGCAGACGCCTTCCAAGTCCGCATTCCCACTTACATCCTACTCGGAAAAGAAAAGCTACTCGCAAAACTGTGTCGTATGGACGCATAATGTTGGCTTGCAGGTGGGTGGGGCGGGCTGTGTTTAGATGGATGGTTGGGGGGGGGGGGTGGGTTGTTGGTTGGGGTTGGTTTGTGCATGAATGGGGGGGTGTTTAAGTTGGGATCGATTCGGATAAAATTTTTGTGAACGGTTAAGTGGATAGTGGGTGAAGAAAAGACGAACGGGTAGTGGGTAGATCAGTTTGGATGGTGTCGATACGTTATTTGAATGCCCAAATGTTTAATAACTAATCATCATTCTCATGGCATGCCTTGATTGTTTCATTAAAGTTTTTCTGTTTTAGATATTTTCTATTAATCACTTATTATTCGTTTGCTCTCCAGGGTGACATCCAGAAGATCATCAGGAATGGAAGGAAGATTCCAGAGAAGCAGTCGCAGTTCTACAAGGTTTCGTCACCGCTTTCATCCTCTTCATCATCGTTTTCATTATTTTCTTCTTCATCATCGTGATAATCATCCCACTCCCTTCATGCACCCTTTCACCTCACTCAGGAGTTGAACAGAGTTCGCAAGGCTGCTTTGAGCATTGGCTTCTTCGAGTTGTTCGCGTCTCTAGCGAGCCTACTCGAGAGGGAGGCCAGTAGTCTCGCTGCCACACACCACCCCTCCACGCCACTCCAGCTGCGCCATGCGGCCACTGTCCTCCGATCCCCGAAGGCACTAGACGTCAACCACCACATCCACCCCTTGCCTCTCAATTGAGGATGCGTGTGATAGACTCTAGGACCTAGAGCATTGGTGGGGTGTGAGCATGGAGGTTTGGCATTTTTGGTGGATGTTGTGATGAAGGCTTTGTCTTTGGTTCGTTCGTTGGAGGTTATGTCGAAGCATCTTTTTAGTGTTTTATAAGTTTTTAAGTGTATTTAGGTATGTATTACATTATTATTATCATTCTTCTTTTTTTTATAGATTTTTTACAATTATTATTTTTTTCTGTGTATATAAATTTATTTATTTTACAACTTTTTGTCAATTCAGTGTTAGTCCGTTCAAATAATAAATGAGAGTTTTCAAAAGTGGAAGAAATTATTCCCAAGTTTAAATATTCAACATTTTAGTTTTTCGACTGAAACAAGGTTGGCTTGAATAGGACGATTAACATTAAAAATCGAGTTTTCCGTTTCAAGTACAAAAAAATAAAGAATCGGGTATTTTTTCTTTTGGAATTTAAAAAATAATATTCTCATTTGAATAAAACTTCCAAAAGTATTCACTTAAAATCTAAATACGTATTCACGACTGAGTTTAATGGCGAGTTGAGTTCAAATCACTCATGTGCACCGAGGAATGACAGCTGCAGGCTAGCTCACTGCTGTCCACCAACGACCTGTAAGTCTAAGCGATTGAGAATGAAATTTATGTGATCCAAATAGCTTTTAGAATAATGGAGACTTCATGAAATGGTTGAGCAACAGTCAAACTTCCATTCATCACTCAACATTATCCCATCATCTTTTAAGATGATTTTTTAATAATTTATTCCCATAATTGCCCAACGAACTGTCACTACATCACCCATTTTGGATTATTAACTTTTTATTTATTGCACTGACGCAGTTAAAACAACATTATTTGGCTGAAGCTTTTATTTGCTAGAGCTTTGATACTATTGCCGTAATTTACTGTACGCTTGGTAAACACCGGCAGTGGTTGTTTCAGAAGAGACGAATTTATGGAGAGAAAATATTAAAGAAATAAAAGTCGAGGATAAATAAAGCGAGAATAAATTACTTAATAACAACTTTTGATGCCGTTTTTTCCCGTCATTTTGGCCGTCGTTCTCATGCACGCAGCATGAAACCAAATTGCATTGCGTCAATCTTGAGGTAAATGTCCATTTTATTTTTGCATGTTCCTAGATGTTTTTGCAATCATTATTGGAACGTTTTGTGATTAATTCAATTAGATATAGGGATCTAAAGAGACCAGAAGATTTACAAAGGACTTGAATTAAGCGATGGTGTTTGTATGGAATTAGACTGGTTCATTTTTTTAGAGATTTGGTTGTAAATATTTTTTTGTTCCTTTATTTCTTGGTAGAATTGTTTTATGTCTAAAGATTATAAAATAGATAAATATTTTATGTATTTATTCTAATTTAACAGCACGCTTGCATTTAAATAATTTCTTTTTCGATAGTTCTTTCTTCTTAATGAAACTTTTAAGGCCTAATGAAACTAATTTAGCATTTGGAAAACAAAAACGACAGCTAATGGTTTCAGAAGATGGCGTAAAGACAAACCATGGAAGATTTAAGAAGAATAATAGTAAAAATGGAAAGCTTTATTACAGTGGCGCATAACTTGTATTCATAACTTACAAGTTTAGAGACCACATAGGCTTCAAGTTTTCACTGGCATCCATAAATAAATATTTTGACTACAAATTTATTTTTGAAGTTTATAAAGTTCCAAATTAATCACTGAAATTAATATTCAAAATGGAATATTAATGGTTAATTTTTTTTAATGGGAAAAAATATTTTTAACTAAATATTTCTTAAATTAGAAAAATAACAGTGTTTTGCATAAAGTAAGCTTGTATATAGCTTGTGGTGAAGGCTCCAAGAGCTTAGAAAAAATAAGAACTAAAAAAAATTGATCATACAAGTAAAATGAAAATTCTTTTACGTGATTTTCTAGCCATTATTTAAAAAAAAATAAAAAATGATTGTTAATTTATTAAAATAATCCGTACTTTGAAAACAAATAATTTAAAAAGCTGCCTAGAGTAGAACTAAATGAACAGTTAAATATAAAATAACATATTTAGTAATATTTCAACTTTTTTGTAGTTGGAAAAAGATAAGCTAACCAAGATAAACGAAAATTTCATCTTAAAATGCCTCAGCATATAATGAAGATAAACCGAAAACGTGTTTAAAAATTCAATGTAGGAAGAATACTTTTTCGATCCTTTTCTATTATATTGGAGTAAGTTTGGATTGTCAATTTAATTCAGAAATGTCGTTTAATGTTCGGGATGAGGCAAAAATGTGTGGGTTTAAAAATGAAAGATTGATAAAGTTTTGTTGATGCGACTGACTTAAGGCTAGACTTCTCAGGTTTGTACTTTTCAAAATTCTTTTTTTCGTCCTACGTACAGATAATTTAAAAAGTTTCTTGCACCTATTTAGAATAAGTTAGTTTTTTTATTATAATATTATGATAGTGCTACACGGCATAATAAAATAATGCAGTCTTAATTATTAAAAAAATGTATACACTAGTTAATCGATTAGTCTTTTGGGATTTTGAAATTAAATAAATATTTTAATATAATTTTCCTCCAATTCTCAATAAAAGCTTCATTAAAATGTTACATGAAATTTCCATATGTTCCAAATTCTTTTTCTTCGTCTCAAACGACACCCAATCCATCATAGTACACCATTAGTCTTCCTTCAACATGAACAAATTTTCTTTACAAGATTTTTACTTTAGAGTTTAAATTAATCGTTATTTAAATTTATTCATTGTTTTTTTGCTGTCGTCGTTGATAAATACTTAATTTTCAATAAACTATAAAAAATATCAATATATTAAAAAAAAGATTTGTTCTAAAAGCTTAAATTTTTTAATTTAAACTCAAGATGAAAACAAAAATCATTGTTAAAAAGTGTATACAACTTAAATACAACGTTTTAGAATTTAAAGCTTCATTTATGAAATGAGTTTTGTGGACTTCTTAAAACCTTCATTTTTATTACAATAATAATAATTATAATAAAAAAACTTTTGAAACCATAAAAAAATTATTTAAAGCTGAGTTTAGAAATTCAAAAAGAGACCATTGAAATGCTTTAAAACATAATTTAAAAGTTTAAAGTTTATAATTAGATTGCATGAGACTTAAGTAATGCAGGAATTCATAATTGCTTGTGAAACTACGCTTAGGAATCGTATTTCACAATTTCGTGTCTTTTCGTCGTTTCAATGTCTTGTATTACGCAGGCTTTCCACAGAATTACGAAGAAGGCATTGGTGTAATGTATTTATTCAGGAATAAAATAAGTAGTAGTAGTAGTAGTAGTAGTAGTAGTAGTAGTAGTAGTAGTAGTAGTAGTAGTAGTAGTAGTAGTAGTAGTAGTAGTAGTAGTAGTAGTAGTAGTAGTAGTAGTAGTAGTAGTAGTAGTAGTAGTAGTAGTAGTAGTAGTAGTAGTAGTAGTAGTAGTAGTAGTAGTAGTAGTAGTAGTAGTAGTAGTAGTAGTAGTAGTAGTAGTAGTAGTAGTAGTAGTAGTAGTAGTAGTAGTAGTAGTAGTAGTAGTAGTAGTAGTAGTAGTAGTAGTAGTAGTAGTAGTAGTAGTAGTAGTAGTAGTAGTAGTAGTAGTAGTAGTAGTAGTAGTAGTAGTAGTAGTAGTAGTAGTAGTAGTAGTAGTAGTAGTAGTAGTAGTAGTAGTAGTAGTAGTAGTAGTAGTAGTAGTAGTAGTAGTAGTAGTAGTAGTAGTAGTAGTAGTAGTAGTAGTAGTAGTAGTAGTAGTAGTAGTAGTAGTAGTAGTAGTAGTAGTAGTAGTAGTAGTAGTAGTAGTAGTAGTAGTAGTAGTAGTAGTAGTAGTAGTAGTAGTAGTAGTAGTAGTAGTAGTAGTAGTAGTAGTAGTAGTAGTAGTAGTAGTAGTAGTAGTAGTAGTAGTAGTAGTAGTAGTAGTAGTAGTAGTAGTAGTAGTAGTAGTAGTAGTAGTAGTAGTAGTAGTAGTAGTAGTAGTAGTAGTAGTAGTAGTAGTAGTAGTAGTAGTAGTAGTAGTAGTAGTAGTAGTAGTAGTAGTAGTAGTAGTAGTAGTAGTAGTAGTAGTAGTAGTAGTAGTAGTAGTAGTAGTAGTAGTAGTAGTAGTAGTAGTAGTAGTAGTAGTAGTAGTAGTAGTAGTAGTAGTAGTAGTAGTAGTAGTAGTAGTAGTAGTAGTAGTAGTAGTAGTAGTAGTAGTAGTAGTAGTAGTAGTAGTAGTAGTAGTAGTAGTAGTAGTAGTAGTAGTAGTAGTAGTAGTAGTAGTAGTAGTAGTAGTAGTAGTAGTAGTAGTAGTAGTAGTAGTAGTAGTAGTAGTAGTAGTAGTAGTAGTAGTAGTAGTAGTAGTAGTAGTAGTAGTAGTAGTAGTAGTAATAGTAGTAGCAGTAGTAGTAGTAGTAGTAGTAGTAGTAGTAGTAGTAGTAGTAGTAGTAGTAGTAGTAGTAGTAGTAGTAGTAGTAGTAGTAGTAGTAGTAGTAGTAGTAGTAGTAGTAGTAGTAGTAGTAGTAGTAGTAGTAGTAGTAGTAGTAGTAGTAGTAGTAGTAGTAGTAGTAGTAGTAGTAGTAGTAGTAGTAGTGCCAGGATCGGCCTCACCAGCCATCTGAGCACACACACCTGAATAACTTTAAAGTGGTCCTCGTCGACTCGACGGACGAACAACAGTAGTAGTAGAAGTAGTAGAAGTAGTAGAAGTAGTAGTAGTAGTAGTAGAAGTAGTAGAAGTAGTAGAAGTAGTAGTAGTAGTAGTAGAAGTAGTAGAAGTAGTAGAAGTAGTAGTAGTAGTAGTAGAAGTAGTAGAAGTAGTAGAAGTAGTAGTAGTAGTAGTAGAAGAAGTATTAGTAGTAGGGGAGTGGGGATGGCTTAGATGGTAGACGTTGGACTTGCAACTCAAAGGTTGCCTGTTCGAATCTTTGACAAGCAACCGTGAACTATCATATACCTAGTGTATATGATGCGGTGTTTGCGACGTATGCATTGAGAGATGTGTACGTCGTGTTGAGTGGCGCTTCGGCGCATAAGACCCATGGTTCTCAGAACCATTGTAACATGGCATGCGTCTGTCAGGCTGTGAACGATATAGACAAAAAAAATTAGTAGTAGTAGAAATAGTAGTGGTATTAGTAATAGTAGTAGTATTAGTAGTAGTAGTGATGCTAGTAGTAGTAGTAGTAGTAGTAATAATAGTATTAGTAGTAGTAGTAGTATTAGTAGTAGTAGTATTTGTAGTAGGGGTAGTAGCAGTTGCAGAATGGCTTAGGGGTATTTATTTCTTTTTAATCTCCATAGATGTGTTTATAGGAACTGATGTTTCTGGGAACTCTTATGCAAAGCCATTAGTCGTCATGTGCTTGATAGCGTTGTTTTTATTAAACTTAGACTTTTATTTATCGTTAATGGTTATTCTTTTTAAAGACTTCCATGTAATAATGATGGTCTGGATGAATATGATGAGGATGCCGATGATGATGCCAATGATGAGGCTGATGATGATGATGGTGTTGATGATAATTTCCAAGCTCGATCACTCATTCCCGCGTAAGAGCACTGAATGCTTTTGCCTCTTCAAGATAATTCAACTCGAAGGTAACAGAGAGCGATTCTTTGGCATTTTCAAAAATAGAGATTGATTCGCCTAATGGGCGAGCGTGCTGTCGAATGCGGCATTTCGATAACAATTGAAGAAAACCTTTTCGTTTATTCATAATCAATAGTAAATAAAACAATATGAAGATCTATCGGCACGAAAGCTTGATCAGTGCACTTTTGGTTTTTAAAATCGAAGTGAAGCGATTTGTATTTATAGAAAAAGTATTTTTATGCCTCATTTGAGTTCAATTGAAGAGGCTGATGGGCGTGCTGGTGGTGGTGGTGATGATGATGATGGTACAGAAGAGAATGATATTGATGATGATTATGATGATGGAGAGGAAGGAAATTTACCGGAGCAAGAAAGCGTGAAATTGCTCAAAAAGAAGAATTCTCGAATCTAATAGATTCTTGGACGATTAAACTCCAAAATTGAAAAATTAATGAAAATAAAATAGAATTATCGATAGATAAATAGTTGATTTGTGTCAAATTCAACGGAAGTTACCGTTGAACATTGAAAAAAATCAACATAATTTCTTATACATATTTTTCGCAATAGATAAATTAAGAGTTTACAAAAGCTTACCCGTAAATTACCATTTATGAAGTGTAATTTGTAATAAATTGGGAAAAAATGTATAAAAGTTAAACTATAAGATTTTGAAGAAAATGTAAACCAGCATATTCTTTTTTTTAATCTGCGTAAATCTGAGTCAATGAAAAGCTTTATTTTGTATTCAAATAATGATGTCAAATAAACTTTTTTTCAATTTCTGAGCATTGCGAAAAAGTCATTCGTTGAGTTTGTTTCATCTGAAGATTTTTTTGAGAAACTTGATTTGTTTGAGCGACACGACAAAACGTCAGCACGTCGTCACTGAAGTGTCAGCGACATAGACGACGTCGAGCAGCTCGATTGCAGAGAACTTCTAGATACCTAAGATCATTGAGTTGTTTCCAATAGAATGTGAATTAAGTGCTATTTTAAAGACGAAAATGAAAAAATCGTAAAAAAGCAATTAAATTGTTATTTTTGTGAGATTGGTGATGATAATGATCTTTATTTGTTGGAAACTATTCTCTCGCAATCTACTTAGAGTTTATTGTTGAGTTATTTGATGCATTTGTTTTATTTTGTTTCTTTGAAGTTATAGTTGTATTTTTATTTAACCAAGTATTTTAGAATATATTAAAAATTGATTTATTTCAAATTATTTCGTTAATAACGTTTTAACGGATTAAAGGTTTGATGTCCAGCTTTGCTTTTATGATCCATAATTGAGTTCTAAAGTTTACTTTTTAGAAAGTTCGAAACTGGAAAAATAAATTATCGATATCATCTATTTTTTATGTAAGTAGACATTTGAAAGGGTTTACCTAAGCCTTTGTAAAATATTATGCCACTTTAAAGCTTTTTATAATTTCAACAAATGCTTCCATACTTTTTAGAACAGATTTATCTTATTATATTCTTTAATCTTGAAAAATTTAAAAACTAAATAGAATTAATTAAAATAACTTTTTAAATAGAAAACTTTGAAACCGGAGAGCATATTTTCCGGAGAAAAAATATTTTAACTATTTTTTTCAAGCTGCAGGATTAGAAATGAGGCTCCTTAAAAGCAAATAACTCCTTCACTGCATATATTCCCTGATCTCACGTTCAGGGAAACTTTAGTAGGATTAATTATCATATAGTTTTGTTATTTCGAAAAGTATTATATAAAAAAATCTTTTTTTTTAAGTCTTTTTATATTTTGTTTTAAAAAATAATTTTTCCAAATGTGATTGTGGGAGGCAGAAGTAAGCGGGTTGACGAGAGCTTTACGAGATGGAATTTAGCGTTGGAAAAATAAGAAATGAAGGTCAATGAGATTGGCTGTAAGTGAGTAGATAAAAACAGTCTTCGTGGTGTCACGCAATCGCGAAAATAAAAGCTGAAAGGCAGAGGAGTTTGGTTAACTAGAGTCAACAGTACAAAGTAATTGATAGTGGACAAAGAAAGAAAAACAAAATGTTTGTCAAATTGGATGGAGAAAAATAAAAGAAAAAAACTTTGAAGAGTTTTAAAGTGAAAGCTTAAATGTACGACTTGCATTGTTCTATGGTCTGGTGACCGTGGCGTTGAGTAAAAGGTTGGAGCTAAAGGTAGCAAAGAAGAAGAAGATGAAGAGATTTCATTGAAAGTGGAAAAAAAAACTTAAAATCATTCAATTAAAAATTAACAGCGCATGTAAGACGTCTTAGTGACAAAGCAAGAGAAGCGAAAAGATATAGATTGTATTTGAAGAAGAGGGATTTGAACTATTAATGAGATTTTTTGTTGTTTATACTGTTCACAGCCTGACAGACACAGGCCATGTTGCAATGGTTCTAGGAACCATGGTTTTTATGCGCCGAGGCGCCACTCTACACAACGTACACATCTCTCAATGCATATGTCGCAAACACCGCATCATATACACTAGGTATATGATAGTTATATGGTTGCTCGTCAAGGAATCGAACAGGCAACCTTTAAGTTGCAAGTTCGACGTCTACCATCTAAGCCATTCTTGCTCCCCATAGCTAACATCTAAGATGGAGACACCAAGGAAGAAGAAAGAAGAAGAAAAAAAATACATGGAAGGGATGGAAAAAGATATTCAGGTAGTTGCTGTGAAGAAGGAAAACGCTGGCAACGGAGGCGAATGAAGACAGATTATTCGCTTTCGAGAGCCGAAAGTTCTAAAGGCAACAAAAAACTATTTTATTCAATTAAAAAAAATATTGTTGTTTTTTGAATAAGAAAATTTTCATAAAATAATGTTTGGTTGTATCTAAAATATCAAATTAATAACAATTACATTATCACAAATATTTATTAAAATTTGGAAAAAAATCAATTAAATTTTTAATTATATATGTATTTTAATTCATTTTTAAACTTACAAAATAAAGCAATCTAGCTAATGCTCCTCTGAGCACGAAACTTTTTGAAGCGAGTTCAACACTTTTCTCTTTTTTGATTTTTTATTCTTTCGAGATGTTTGCACAAATAAATAATTAATTTTCATGAAAAATATCCCGAAATCTGATTTAAATAATATTGAAAAATAATATAGTTTTTACTATTTTTCTCGTAACAATGTCTAAAATAAGTTTTTTTCATACTAAAAGTCAGAAAATTTATTGCAAGACTAACATGAAAGATTTCTTGTGTTTTTAGCTTCATTCCTGATGAAGCAGTTGCTGTAAATTTCAATGTAAATTTACATTGAAATCTCTAACGACGGGAACTATATGAATAATTTTTTTACGATGACATTTTAAATTGAACAAATATTTTGCCTATGAGAAATTAAAAATTCTTTTTTGTTTTTTTTTATTTTTTAGAGTTAGTATTATTTTCATATTTTTGTAACATAATGTGATATTTGTAAAAAAATAAAATACATTTACAATTTATTTGAAAAATTATTTTAAAAATTTTTATATTACTTTTTCTGTATTTATTTTTTAAAAGCATTTTTTGAATTAAAATGTTCAAGAATGCTTTAAAAAAATATCTTTAATGCATACTTTTGCAATTCTTTAATGCAGGTAGCAGGTGATTTCAAAAAAATCTAAGAATCATGATACGTTTTGCACGAACCCCAATTATTGCAATGCATCATTTGAAACTTTACTTCATGTGATTTCACTTAATACTATGTTTTAGTTTTTTTTATTTAACTATATTATGGGGTAAAGATATTTATATAACTTACGCAATGTTTTTTTAAACACTTTCCTTCAATGTTTTCCACACCAATTCCAAAGGATTATTTTACAAGCTGGAATTTTTAGGTATGTAAAAACTTTTTATATACTTTTATTTAGAAAAGTTCAAGTTGAAAAGCTTTTTTCTGTGCATCATAAAAATCTTTTTCTTAAAAAAATAAATTTTATAATTTAATTAATAGATAAATATATTTATACTTTTTTAAATACTAACTCCTTCATTGTATAATTAACGAATAAAAATAGTTTGAATCCTCAAGTTTTTAAATGTGAATATATACTAATTTTAAGTTTAAGCCATATAGTTAAAGGAAAGCACTGCAGACGTGTATTCTACCCGAACTTATCGAAAATCCATCAAATGCTTTTCATTGAAAGCTTTCTAATTAGAAAGTCGATTAGGAATATTTTTTATTAATAATCACAAAAGTATAACTTAATTCTGATTTATTTGAATATTCTTTTAAATATTCACAAAATTAAACTGGAAAAAATTGCCTAAAAAATAAAAATAAAAAATATTGTTATTTTGCTTTAATGCCAGAGCAAGGAGGAATTTGGAAAATTGTTAAGCTCATTTATATTCCGTGTCTATTATCACTGCTGCACACTAAAAAGAATTTCACATTATTTTTACATCATTAACTTGGCAATTGAGAAAATATCAGATATCTTCAATTTAAATTATTTTATTTAAAACATTAAACTCAATAGTTTTGTTTTCTGTGAATTTTAGAAAAAGATTTCATTAAATTTAATTTTCGATTGTTTTTCAGTAATTGCATAATTAGTATATACCTTTTAATTTAATTCTTAATAATATTTAACTATTACTCAAAAAGAAACTTATTAAAAACAAAACTTAAAAAATTATCTAAAAGTTTTGAATAATTTTTCAAGTTTTGTTTTTAATAAGTTTCTTTTTGAGTAATAGTTAAATATTATCAAAAATTAGATTTAAAATAATATAGAAAAAACAAACTTTTACGAAAATTAAACAGTTATCTAATACATAGATAGCTATTTAGTAAATTCAATCAAAAGAATTCATAGTTTACATTATTTTTCATTAAATAAAACATTGAAAACGAATAAATATATTATCTATTTCTTTATTATTGACTTAATAAGGAAACCAGTCATTCATGTAAAATTATGTATTTATGAAATATATTAAACGAAGTAATTCCATTTTCTAGCCCAACGATTCTTGTCGATCAGCTAATGGCTTGTATATGACAGTGGATGAATTTTTAATAACTTTGAGACACTTTGTTCTTTCGCATCCGTTATATAGACGTATAACGCAATTAAAAATGCTCATTTTGTTATTTTCAATATATCGTTTTATGTGGAAAGTAACAATTTGGAAAAAACAAGAGTTTTTCTAGAATAAAAAGACTCAGTTCTTGATGGGCGTGTTTGAATGCATATTGCATATTTGAAGCTGCCGACACATTCCCGGAAAAGAGTTTCGCGCTGGAAACATTATCTCTGAATCGATCAACATTTTGACGGCTCTCATCCTTTTTTAAATCAAATCCTTATCTTCAGCAAATGTAATCACCTAGTCCAGATCATCAGATTATCTTCTCAAGAAAGTCTCTTCAGGAAAGTCATTTGCTAAATTCTTTCGCCCCAAATAAAATCTTTGAGAAAAATCTTTGAAAAAAATATTTTTCCAGATTTTGATTTTTGAATTTGAAAAAGAAATTTGAATTTTAGCAAACATTATGAAGATTTTGGAGAAGGTCTCATGTTTTTGAGAAACTGTGAATAATTATTCTCTGTGATACATAAAATTCCTAATAATTTATAGTAATATTTGAAATAATTCTTCCGTTTTTTCAGAATATCGCAAAAGTCATTCACTAAGATTTAAAAGCAGTTCAAAAGCTCTAAATTAACATTCTTCGCAACAAACGTTTTCATTCTAAAAAGATTTCGCAACAAACGTTTTCATTCTAAAAAGATTTTCTATCGAGTAATACCGATTGCTTGCTCATTTTAGTTTAGGCCTTTAGTAAAGTTTACGTTGAATGCAAAATTGTGAAAAGCTGTTTATCTAAGAAAAAAATTAAAATTTTTTTAAGTGAATTTTATTTTTGAAATTAATTCTTTCAGGAACTAATCTTTGAATCTTCAATGATTTTCAACAATTATGAGTTAAACATGAAGGCTCATTAAAATGATGAAAATAATAAAGCAATTTTAAACTCAAAATTCTGATTTTCATATGAATATAAAAATTAATAATTTAGTGCGGTAATATAAAAAGCCGTCAAATTATTTTTTTATTTATTTGTAGATTATTATCCAAAAGAATGCGTTGTTGATAGTATAATTTGAAGTTTTTTTGGTTTTGGCACTTCCCATTGAAATCTCCCACTATACAAAACTTCAAATTTAATACTTATTTTTTCACAATTCTGAAGTTTTTTCTAGTCTCTTCATTTAAAATTTAACTCAACTCAGCCTTTTTATTTCCTTCAAGAATATTTTAAACGTTAAATAGTTTATATAATAATCAATTTGATCAAGTTTAAAACCCTTTAAATTGAAGTTTCAACTCTTTAAAATATTCTTTAAATTCTATCTTTCATAAATATATAAAACTTCTTGCATTAATTGAAAAACAGACAAACTTTCATAAAGTTTTCGGCTCAACTGTCTTTCTTCCACGACCTCTTTCCCCCTCCCCATTACTTGTTCCAAACAACTCACTTTTCACCTCTTCCAGCATGAACACCACGAAGGAACCTCCCGAAAGCAATGGCTACTACTTGTGTGAGGCTGCTTACAGCATCACCAACGACAGCAACTCTCCACAGACGTCTCGATGCGAGCTCTACTCCTTCGTCATGTACACAGTCATCGTCGGCGTCATGTGCATCGCTGGGAGCCTCGGAAACATCATTTCATTCCTGGTCTTCCACAACGACAAACTCAAAACCAGTTTCTCGCTCCTCCTGCAATCACTCGCCATCATCGACACCCTCCTTCTGGTGACCGTCTTTCCCTTGTACTCTCTCAACGGCTTCGTTCACTTCACCGGCACCTTCAAGCCCTTCTACAACAACCACTTCTACCCCATTCTGATGGTCTTCGTTTACCCGTGTGCGTTCGTCTTCCAGACGAGCACCGTTTGGCTGACAGTGTTGGTGGCCATCAACAGGTGATTGTTTTTCTCATTTTTTCTCATTGAGACACTACTTGCACAAAACCACGCCCACGACACATAAATCCAACAAGATTATTGATGTGATAATTATCATTATATCGTAATAGGGTTTTCTGTCGACCCAGACTTTTCCAATTACTCGTAATAAAAGAGGATCTATCAAGCGATGGTCATGCGTAAAGAATATAATTACATTTGTCTATATAACGCAATAATAAGGATTAAGCACAAATCATCGTTTACTTTACATTGGAGCATTTGTTTTCGTTTTCTTTAAAGCCACGTGAAATCAATGTTTAAACTCATTAAAGATTGTTCTTTTGGCGATTTAAAACTATTCGTTTTTGTGTTTAGCTTTCTTTAATTGAATTTGATCTTTTTTTATATCTTTTACATATGAATATTCAAAAATCGATGGTTGATTTTCAGTTTGTTACTTTAAAAAATAACCTCATTTAATATTATACAATCCTAAAAATACCACTAACTTTCTAAAAAAATTTAATAACTCTCAACACAAAATGTATGTATCCAAACCTGGAAAATGAGTATCTATGGGTTAAAAAGACTATTTTTTTAATTTAGTTACTTTCGAGTTTATTTGTAGTCTAGTCCATCGATTGTGGAGTGACTCGTTGCGCGTCTCTCCGATTACAAATAGACTTGATTATGCTTATAGTTATTATATCTAAATGATGTATTAAATGAATAATTATTCAGTAAATACATCATTTAGATATTTAATGCTTTAGATATAAACATTCTATTTATATTGTGTAGTGTCTTAAGCTGTGAAGCGTGGTGGAGCCCATCTCTCTCCATGCCATTAAAAATTTTAATGAAATTAGAATTTAATTAGATAATTATACATTTTTATTTCTTTTTATCTAATTATTCCTGATAAATCGAATAACCTAAAATAATAACACATTGAGTACTCATTACCAGCGTTATGGGATGTATTTTAAAAGTTCACTAAGGAGTTCAAAAGGAAAGTTTTTAAAGCGTTCGTAATAAAATTAATGAACTTGATCTCTGTCATCGCTTATAACCGAAGTCACCTAGGAGGTTAAAGCCGTTCTCTGGGGAGAACGATGTTTATGAACGATATGTGAAGCATGCTGTGAAATTGCATTTGAAATTTTGTGATTTATTTTGAAGTTATAAAATCATATTGAGATGCTTTTGTTAAATGGTTTTGTCAAATATTAAAAGATTTTGTCAAATATCAAAAGATTTTGTCAAATATTAAAAGATTTTGTCAAATATTAAAAGATTTTGTCAAATATTAAAAGATTTTGTCCAATATTAAAATGATTTTGTCCAATATTAAAATGATTTCTTCAAATATTTCTCATCTGTCATCAGGTACATCGCTGTGTGCATGCCGTACGAAGCGATGCGCATGTGCACAGTGTCGAAGGCGAAAAAGCAAATGGCGGCGGTGCTACTGTTGGCCACACTCTATAATATTCCAAAGTTTGCAGAAGGCACTTTCACGGTTAAGAGCGACCGCTTTTGTTTGCTGGAAACTGCACTCACCAAGAATAAGGTGGGAGTGTGTTGTGGTGGGATTGTGGAAAGGGAGGTTTAAGTGGTTTAAATGGTGATGTAATGACTTGAAATTAATTACTCGTGCAATGGAGAGTCAAGGGCGAAATTGCTGGTTGCAGCCACTGTAAAAGCTGGTGTTTGTGCAAGATGCTTATTTATTCGATAACTGCAAGAGCTTTCATTTTTTATGCGACAAATAAATACGGAATATTGTAAGTTATTTGTCGTTTGGGATTACTTGTTGAATGATTTATTGAAATTCAATTAAAATTTAAATTTTGTAAATTGATTAATGTGTTTTTATATTTTTAAAAAGAGAATGTAAAACTTTAAAGTTTTGGAATGAAATATTGCGTATTAGAAGAATATGTTGATAGCTAGGTATGCAATACTCTTATATTAAAATTCTTATAAAATTATTTTATTTTCTTAGTGCAAGTTAGATGGAAAAAGATATAAAATAACTAATATTTATTTGATGCTAAAAATATAACACAGAAACAAAACTTCAGGTTTACGAAATCGCCTACAACAACGTCTCGTACACGATCTTCCTCTTCGTGCTGCCTCTGGCACTCCTCACTTTCCTGAACTTTCGACTGGTCGCTTCTTTCAACGACTCCAAACGCAAGCGCCACACCATGCAGACGGCACGACAACGGCACAGCAACAGCGTCACCCTCGTCCTCATCGTCGTCCTCATCGTCTTCATCGTCTGCCAGTTTCCCGCGTTCATGACGCAGATCTTCTGGACAATTCTGCCAGAAGAAGCTCGTTTTTGTGACGGCTTTCAGTTTTACTTCAGTAGAATTAGCAATTCTCTAGTCACGTGTAACTCATCTGTGAATTTTTTCATTTATCTAGCGTTCAATCGCAGGTTTAGAAGAATTTTTAAACAAATGTGTAGTTTTATATGTGATAAAAACAATGGAAAAACCTCTAGCCACCGAAACTACATTCACGGAAGATTTATTTTGCTACGCGTCATAAAAAATTGAAGAAAGAATTTTTTCAACTGTGTTAAATTTCTTTGAACATCATTGAAGTTATTGAATGAAATATTAATAAAGATGTGATAAGAATGCTTAAAGCCTACATTGATAAATCACTCATTAAGAATGTTATTTCCAAGATATTTTAAAGATATTTCCAAGTACAGGTATTGATTAAAGTTGTATTTTACCTAAAACTTTAATACTTTATTCTTTTTTAATCAACACTTTTCAAACTTTTTTGTGAAAATTGATGCCGTTTTACTCCTATTTAATGTGTTTAAAATACTAAAAAATTCATTTCATAGGCAATTGATATCTCATAAAATGTCCATTAGTTGTGTGTGTTTGGAAATATTATATGTCGTTTCAAAACTTTCAAATTGTAAAAATCAAAAAAAAAATCTTGAAGCACAAGTAAAAACTTTATTGTTTAAATAATTGCAGAGTAATCTACTTGAAACCTAAAGGCATGCATATATTTATTATATTCTTCCAGGAAAAAAATTATCCATAAAAATTAATTTAAAGCCATAGTCATAAGTATGGGATTAAAAACATTAAAGTTTGATCAGAAAATTAAACTTGAATAAAAAAGATTATGCTCTCAATTTCATTCTGCAGTAATTCAAATGTTTTATTTGTGAAGTGAAGTCTTTGTCAATTTTATTTACGAGCGGTCTTAGAAAAATACTTGTACACATTTCTGCAAAGCCATTTTTAACTGAAAAAAGAAAAATTGACACGATTATTCAGATATAATTTATATAAATCATCAAAGAATTTAAATTATATCATAAAGAAAAGAAAATAAAATAAAAGTTTTCTAACAATTGTATAGTGTATATTAAAGCTTCAAATAATACGGTTTTAAAGCGACCATTTTTGAGATTTGAGTTTTCAATGAATTTGAGTTCAGTAATTTTAAACTTCTAATAAAAAGTGTTTTGACTTCTCACCTTGTTTCAGCGGTAATTCCTCATTTTATAGACCTCATACCGTCATAAAAACGCGAGTTTTATTGACAACAAATGTGGTTTAAACATATGCTATTAAATAGCATATGTTTAAACAGTGTTTAAAAATAAAAAAATTCATACATTGCTATATAACGGTATGAAAATTTTATTATTATTTCATTGTGGATTTCACCTATTTAATTGTAAAAGTGTTTGTCAGTTTGTGTTCAAAAATTGTATTTAGTCTACTTCATGAAAACTCTTTTTTTAAACAGAAAATTATGAGAAAATAAATTTTTATATTTCATTTTATTTGTCTCAAAAGTATCATAATTTGTTATAAATTAAATATTGGTCTTTGGTTAATTATTACGTCATTTTAATTGGTCTACGCTATAAAATGTTTAAAAGGAGATTGGGTTACAAAATATTTAAAGCCAGATAGAATAAAACTGATTTGATGAAAAATCTCTATTTTTACTTCTTAGTATAAACTTTATATTATAAAGCTTGAGATTAGATAGTTCACTTGACCTTTGTACCCTTTGATGGGTATAAATGAAAAGAGGTTAGGGTTTTCACTGACTTCACCAAAAGAAATAACTTATTTTAACTAACAAGAAGAAACAAAAATGCAAAGACTAGGCGAGTTTATATTACTATTTATTTTTAATTACACTTTATATGAGATTAAGGATTAATTTAATATTTTGATAAATTTCACATATTGGTTTGAATAATAGGCTCATCATTAAAATATTTTAATTTTAAATATTGAAGGTCAAATGCTGAAGACTCAACATTTGTCTAAAGGTATGAGATGAAAATAATGTAAACTTTAAAAGATCTTGATTGATTGTGAAGATCACATGAGTGGTCATATCTTACAAAATAGTCATTGAGAAGGCTAATTCTGAAACTAATTAATGATCTTTAATAAAGAATTATTTATGAAAGTTGGAAAAAAAATTGTAATTTATAACTATAAAGACACACAAACTATTTTTAAAAAATAATATTGTCAGAATAATTCAGTTAACATTGACATAATATCGATGTTTTTGATTAAAATAATTAAATTTTAACAATTCCAGAAGACATAAAATCCAGCTCAAACGCCTATGCAGCCCATCACTCTTTGAGAGTTCACCCTGTTGTCCAGAAACTTGTTGATGTTAGAGGTTCAACTTGATTTAACCATGGATAAAATTGCATAATTGAATTTTAAATTTAATTTTTAACAAAATAATAATTATTCTTTATGGATGAAACTACTCTTTTACAGATAACTCTCCCTTTGCCAGAGTCTATCATGCTAGGTAGCCTGGATGAGCTGCAGTTGTTCCAGAATATTTTGCGATCAACCAAAGCAAAGAAAACCTTGGACATTGGTGAGTACATCATTAAATTTTTTTTTCGATTTTTAGATTTTTAAACCAGAGTAGAAAAGAAAGAATAGATGGTTCAGACAAAGAAGTATCATTAATACAAATTTGAAGAATGATGATGGTGATGAAGGATAACATTTTATGGGAGTTTACATATTTAGGATATAAATTTGTAACTAATAATTCACAACTTTTGTTTCACGAATAATTATGCAGGAGTTTTCACGGGCGTCAGTGCACTGGCAGTGGCACTAGCACTGCCGGAGGATGGAAAGGTGGTGGCTTGCGACATTAGTGACAAGTTCCCAAAAATGGGAATGCCTTTTTGGAAAGAGGTTTGTCGTGATGGTCAGCTCGGAACTTTACAAATGTAGTCAATGTCTTACACTAATGCATACTGTAATGTCTCTAGCGTGTTTCAATTAATAATTTACAGCTTCCCAAGGGACAATTTAAGAGTAACTTTTTGGACGTTTAACAATGTCCAAAAATAAATGGAATGTTAAAATCACTTAATTCACAGGCAGGAGTTGATCATAAAATTGATTTCAGATGCGCGCCAGCTGTGCAGACTCTAGGTATAACATTTCATTTCATAAAAGCTATAAAAAGAAATTTAAAAACTTTGCATACTCACAATTGATTACTTCCTTTTTTCGAATTTCGTTAGGTTAAATTTTATTGTTTCAACCATTTTCATCATGTAAAATAAGTTATAAAGCAAAACTTTATTCAATCAAATATTATTCCATAAATGAAATTGGTAAAAACTATTTTGATAACCGGAAAGAACTTAGGTTTCAGATTATTGTAGTTATAACAATTTAAATGCATAAAAAAACAATTTTCTAGGTACAAATTTACGCATTTTTCTAATTTATCACATGGCAGCAGGCGCCTTTATTAGAATAATTGTTCGGCTCTAGATTCTACTACTGTTAAATCTTATTTCAGTCTCATTTTCAGCATTGAAAACGCCAATTTTATTCATTTCAAAACTCACTTTCTAGAAAAACTGCTGAAGGACGGCGAGGCGGACACATACGACTTTGCCTTCATCGACGCTGACAAGACTGGCTACGACGCCTACTATGAGTTGTGTCTCAGGCTCGTCAGGAGCGGAGGCATCATCGCCTTTGACAACGTCTGCTGCTGAGAATCCTTTCTTCCCATCGATCATTTCAAAAAACCTTCAAGTTTTAATTTAATTTTCCCACTCCCGATAGACGCTGTGGGGAGGCAGGGTGATGAATGAAGAGTTCAGCGATCCTGACACGGTGGCACTGCGTGAGATCAGCAAGAAGGTGCACAAGGACGAGAGGGTCTACTGCAGCTTTCTGGTGCTGGGAGATGGAGTCACCCTGGCCTTCAAGAAGTGATCAAGTGCTTGTATCGTTGGCGGGAAGCGTGGGCAGATTGGCGGGGGAAGGGGTTTCATATGTTCGTTAAGAACTTTAATGATTTTCTTGCTTGTTAATAATAATAATAATAATAAGTTAATTAGTAAGTTGTTCTGATAGAAGTTTTGATTTCGAAAGAGTAATTGTATCCAGATTATTACTTTTTTATGCTATTCTTTTTTTTGAATTCCCAACAATCAAACCTTTTCTCACAAATTATTCCATTTTCATTACGTGACTCGTAATAAATTCTGATAACATTATTGATTAATATCATAAAAGAACCGTATAACTTTTATTCCTTTATTATAGTTAAACAAAGCACTACTGTTCTTTCAATGCATATTTAAAAGTTTTGGATTTGAAATTATCATTAAAACCAGAATTATCGGCAGATAACAACGATGTTTTTAACAGGGTTGTTTGTGACCGCGTTCTTTCTTTTGCGTTTTTCTCAAGCCCAGAAAGGTATTAAAGGGTTTAGGGGGGCCTATTAATCTTGATTTATAAAAAAATTGATATCAAACCATTAAAATAGTTATTTCAATTAATTAATCGGATAAAATGTACTAATACACACTGTAGTCGATATTAAAACATGCCACTGTGTATTTGTTTATAACTTCGACGAAGGTCAAACTATTTTTTAAAAATTTCACAAATGGATGCAAGACAATGTTTTATAAACATTATTTACTCTGTCCTTTTTTTAAAACTTTTTTGAAACCAAAAACAAGTGTAAAATAGCGATAACTGTGATTTAAAACACATATGTTTAATTTTTCTGAATTCAATAAATGAAATGAAGTTATTGAAGAAACAACAAGTAACTGCTGAGAAAAATACTCCAAGTGTCTTGCTTGAACCCAGGCACGCAGAAGTTTGCGCCCTTCGTCAATGCATCCTTGATGACGCGTTGCTCAAACCCCTTTAGACCATCAGCAGTCGCTTTTTCAGTTCATTGACGTTGTGAACTTGTTTTTGTAAACCTGCTGCCGCATTTCTCACCAAGAAAATTAATTCCAAAATTATTAAAACTAATAACAATCAATCAATCAATCAAATCAATTTCTATAGCGCTCTTTCCTCAAATTCAAGAGCGCTGGTAAATGAATTTGTTAAACAGATATGTCTTCAGATCCGTACGAAAAGTAAATAATGATATAGAAGTAGTTAAATAAGGAGGTGATGAGTTTTAAATATATGGACATCGTTAAAGAAGGGTCATCTAAGTAAGGTAATAATTGTCTAATACGTCAGTTTTCAATAGATAATAGACATAAACAGTAATGTGTAGAAAATTCGTTCTGACAGTCTGTCCTTCATCTGCAGAGCTCATTTGCCTTGTGAAGTAAGTAGCCAGTGGGTGCTTGCAAGCTGTGCACTGGTGTTCAAATTGAGGCCCTGGCACTTCTTCATAAACACAGTCATGTATTGAAGATTCGTTCTAACAGTCTGCCCTTCATCTGCAGAGCTCATCTGCCTTGTGCAGTAGGTAGCCAGTGGGTTCTTGCAAACTGTGCATTAGTGCTCAATTTGAGGCCTTGGCACTTCTTCCTTTTAAAATAAGTTTTTATTGTAGTCCGTTAGACAGTTATTGGTTGAAGATTTTAATTCCGAGAGCAAGATAAATTTAAAACCAGAAAACAAAAAAAGATATAAATTATGATTACTATAATTATTTGAAATTAAAAAAAACTAAATTATTAGATAAGAAGACAAACTATTTAACAAAATCATTACGGTTAAAGCGGCTGCCAAGATGGCAGCTGCTAACCAAAGATCAAATAACATATGTTTTACATGAAAGTTATTGCTATTTTCACACATTTCAGTGAAAAAACCCATAAAATCGGTTGACGCCTTTAAAACTTACACAAATATGTAAAAAATATTTATTATTCCTACTTTTTACTATTTCGAAGAGATCATTGAGAATGAGGTGGTTCTCGACCAAGATGGCCTGCTCGTCTCTCTCTCCCTCCACATTCCCCTCCACTGGGCCACCTCTGATATAGCGCTCAGTTTAGTTTCGAAAGACCCCAGAGGCAATTACGGAAACTATTCTCGCGATTATGGCTATGGCAACTTCGTGATCAGGAAGAGAAAGGGTGGAGGATTTGAATATGTGAGTCGCCTCTCAAATTGCGTTTAGTTAAAGAAAATCATGCAAAAAAAAATAATTACTTATCATTTTTTCAAATAATTTTAACCTTTGATTTTGAGTACAATTTTTTAATAAGTTCACAAATAGCTATACATCATTAGAGATAACATTGATTGTATGGTAAAACATCTCAACAGAAAGGATACTTTTATGTAGAGAAAGAGTACCGTTACATGTTCCCCACTTCTGAAAACATGACTTTGAGACCAAATGTGAGAAAAGAAAAGTTTTTTTTGAAGAATGTTTCCTACACCGTTACTTCCGAATCCTTAAAGCAAATGGGTTTGAAATACTACCGTATTTTTCTAGTTTTTGATTGATCACAAGAAATAAAGGTCTCATCTCTTAATTGTAAAAATAAACAAAATTAAATACAAGACGCTTACACATTGTGTAAGATTAACGATTGGTTTACCTAGAACCAGTATCATTTAGAACCCTTTAAATAAAGTTTGCTATGAATATTTTTCAATAGCTCAATTATTTTTTCCATTTTAACAATTTAATTATAAAATTCTTTAAACAAAATTTTCATATAATTATTTTTAAGCCGGTAGCTCTTATTCTTCGAACGTGGAACTTGCCCCTGACCACCAAAACTTGACTGTTGAGGTGTTACTGCACATCGACTACACTCTCTACTTCAAGTCAGTGGCGCCCTTACTGTTTTCTTGCTTTTTTTTAAATATTTAAATTAAAATGATTTTCAAGTAAACACCCTTGCTATTTTCTTGCAAGAGTATTCAAGTCATTGGTGTTGAAGTGAAGTGGTTCTGATAAAATATAAATGAAATTAAGTTGAAGCCAACAAAAAGTCTGCAAAAGAGGTGCTTCAGGAGCTCATCCACACCGATCAATGCGATGAGGCTCTGAGAGAGAGAGGGGGGGAGGTGTTCACCTACCTTCTCCGCATGAGACCGGAATGGTTCGGTCATGCGGATTAGGACCAAAGAACTAAAAGCAATAACAACAACAACAACCGCACAGATGGCTGGAGTACCACAATGGCAGTGTTCAGGCTGCTCTCGCCTTCATCAAGGACTTCTACTCGTACACAATCAAGAAAGTCAGTGCCAATTCTGATCGGATGATGTTCAGCCAATTGAATAATCATGACTAAACTAAACTAGAATTAAAATTCAAGATACTGATAGAAATTTAAAGTTTGTCATATAATTATACTACGTATTACTGGAACATTTCAGAAAAAAAAATATATTCAAAGTATACTATTAATTCTTTTTAAATACAAACCAATATATGCAGGAAAAAATAAAATAAAATTATTTACTAAATATAATTGAATCTATTTTATTTATTTATTAAGTAGTCACTCGGTTTTTCAGGTAGACGAAAACTTTCGAAGAATCAAGCGACCCGACTTCTCCATCTCACTGCATCTTTCAAAGTTCTACATTGAAACGGTTCTTGTTTAAACTAAAAAAGAATAAAACTTAATGTAATGTCTGGCAATAAATTTCCGTATATAAAACTTTATTTAAAAATTTTTTTGTACATTAAATTTATAGATGTATTTCGATAAAGTCATAAAGTTAAAGATAAAGTTTACTTTATAATTCTTGTATTGCCTATTTTTTGGTTATAAAAATTAATGAAATTTTACAAGATAATCAGCTGTAATTGCTCTAATTTATATATATATTTATAAAATAATAAAACATATAATAACTTGAAAGTTTTTTTATATAAATTATAAAAAATCTAACAAGTTTTATCCCAATGAACTAAGAACCAGTCGATCTTCACGGATGGAGACAGTACACAAGTGACGTCAGCGCCATTTCAGATTAATTACAAAGATGCCATGAAATTTTCACATGAATATTGCAAAGCTTCAAAAGCGAACGACCATTTTGATGTTGTTATATTTATGGGAAAGTAGGTTTTTAATTTTTTAAAAATATATTTTACTTTTTCAACTTTATTGAGCTAATGGATTTTGTAAAGTTCATTTCGAGTGTAGTTATGGGAAATTATTAAAACCCATTTTAAAATAATTAAAAGTTCTAACTAATCACTACTGTCAACACTCTCTCCTTGCAAACGTATCGATTAATCTTACCCAAATCTGTGATTCTCAGCTTAGATATGAACGAAGCATCAGGTGTAGCAAAGTTTGAAGCCATTTGTAAAGACGATTCTCTAGCCATAATTGCCCATTCAGCTCAGCCTGAGCTCATTTTCACCATTACCCACGAGCTTGGTCATGTGTAAGTAATTTATTACAAAATAGGTTTCAATTATTTGTTTTTTAACGAGTTTTTAACCATAAATGTTAAAACAATCTTCTTCATTTTGTTTCCTTCAGCTTGGGCGCCAGACATGATGGCCATGGTGATGACTGTCGGGGATATGATGACAACTTCATGTCAAAGTTGCTTTTGGACGCGGATAATCCTTCGAACCTCCGTTTCTTCTCGCCCTGCTCAATCGCCTACTTCAAGATGACCCTCGACCGCATCAATGGGTACTTCTATGTGTATTTTAACTAATTAATTGAACTTTCTGCTAATCTTCAAATAGTTAATAACTTTTTTTATAATTTGAAAAACTTGACTTTATTACATCGTTTGTTATTTCGAGAAAAAACCCATAAATGTTTGCTTTTTTTTCAAGATGATCTCATAAAAATACCTTTTTATTTCAACCCTGTTTTCTCATACACAAGTAGGGATAAGAACTGTCTTTTGAACGAGCCAACAGCGCCACAAGACCTGCACCATGGCGATCTTCTCTTTGGCCAACGATTCTCACTCGACGACCAGTGCAAACAGTTGTACGGGACTGAATCCTTCTTTTGTGGAGTGGGTGACTTGGAACTTTAAAGGAATAAGTTCCAAATTATTAATCGCTTTTACTAAAAGCTTTACAATTCTTACGTGATCGTTTTACATCTCTAGTTTAACTTTATGCTTTTTGAAGCATTTATTTATTTGTAACATTAAATTTATAAATAAATAAATCAAATTTATAAATAAATTATTTCAATATCTTGAAATTTAATTTGTTTCTTATACTAACTAAACGTCATTTTCAATTCTGAAGCAAGACAAACTGGATGTATGCATAGCTCTCGAATGCTATCGTCCGTTGAAGAAAGACTGCGGCAGGCACGGCCGGCAGACTGCAGCCGATGGGACTCCGTGTGGCGACAAGAAGTGGTGTCTTGGCCACTCTTGCGTCAGAGATCAAAGAGCGCCCAGCGCTGATGATGGTGAGGAGGAAGGGAGGTTAGTTTATAATGAAGAATGTGTTGAAGTGGCAGGCAGGAGATTAAATACTCTGTTTAAATGCAAAGTTGTCATTTTTTAGGGTGTTTTTTATTACGTACACGAAGATAGGTTTGCACAAACTTATAACTTTTGAATATATTTCTTTTCCAACATTTATCAATGCAACCATCCACCACAGACCAATGTGTGCATGGAGATTACAAATGGAAGATTAAGGAATATTTCGGTGAGACTACTTGTGCAGAAGTAGCAACAGTCGATAGTCGCTTCTGCTACCAACTTCCTGCTCGGTCAAAATGCTGCCAAACCTGCTCGAAGCTCTATCGACCCGGTGAAGCTTCGTACCACATGTTTTTTGATTGATTTTCAGGTTCATAAGTTGAAAAGTCTACTGAAAAGTTGCAAAGCATCCTTTACCATCTGACTGCACAGATTTCAAAGACTGCGAGTATGGAGACAAAACAGACGACTGTGAAATAAACGTGAGAGCGCATCCCCCTTTTTGCCGCCTTCAAGGAATGAATGATGATTGCTGCTTAACGTGCAAGCTGCAGTATAACAAGACCGGTGAGTTATTGTGGTTGGTGTTTTCATTATCCGTGATTTAGGGCTATAAATTTTGTGAACGTGACTTGGCTTCATTTTTTGAACTTAATAAATTTCAGATTAATTTTATAAAATTATGCCAACTTGTTACTCACTCATTATAACAACTCCCTACTAATTTAAAGAAAACTTTATATTTAAAGTTATTTTAAAAAATTGTTTTCAGATGCTGGAACTTATATTGAATACAAAGCCAGTAATTCTCTATTTTCATATAAAAATTATTCAATTTCTTTTTATAGTCTCATAAAACAATCAAAAGAAAAGTCATAACAACAATGTTGATAACAAATGAAAACCCTTTAAAGGTTTAGTTTTCAGAAAATTCTGTCGATCCCGATTATTTTAATAATTAATTTAAGCATCTTTCTCAGGCACTGAAAGCAGTGTATTTAAATTTTACCCTAAAACACCATGTATAAAGCGCAATTCTTTTACTTTTAAATTTACTTTAAAAACCTTATACATGGAATTTATGGTAGAACAAGATCTCCAAAGACACATTACAAAGCATTCAAGCTTTTCTAATGAATTTAATTCTTAATTTAGAACTTAAGCTTCAATTCTATAAAAAAATAATAGAAATTTACGAGCTGTAACTTTAAATATTTATACCATTAAATAATAATACTTTTTAAATAAATAAATAAGTTTTAACATCGCAACTATCACTTAAAAAAGATTAATTTCTCTAAAAAATACTTTGGGTGGTTTTTTGAGACTTCAAGGCTTAATCATTGTTTCATTAATTAAACAAATAAAATACTTTTTTTTCATTACCAACATGTTAAAATAATCTTTTTCACTTACGCATTTACCCAAGAACCTGACTGTGAAAACGAGTTTGTATGTTCCTATTTTCGGTCAAAAGAATGCTACGAGCAAGAAAGGAAGAAACAATGCTGTTTCAGTTGTCGAGCCATCTTCGTAAAAGAAAGAAAAGGTAGGTGGAAGATGAAGTGATGAGTGGAAACATAGAGAAAAAATTGAAAAAGGAAAAGTTATATTAAATTTTTTGGCTCTTTTTGTGTTTAAGCTTCACTTTGAAAGCGTCCAATTTAATCCATGCAAGCATTTCTTGAAAAACTTGGTATCTTTAACTTTCCAGGATATTTTTGTATAGAAATTTTAAAAACTAAATAGGAAAAAAATTAATTTAAATGTGTTTTTATATTATTTTAATCAAAAATTGAATGATTTAATTTAAATTCTTCAAGGGTGTGAGTACGGAGACAGAGTGGATGGTTGTGCAGGCAAAGGCTGTTCGAAGGAGTGTTGTACTCAGTGCAGTGGGCAGCAGTTGCAAACTCTGAACATTGAAGTGACCCCGAGTATCTAGGGAAAGTTTCCTTGCGTCTCGGCATATGATGGGAGTTGTTAACATTCACTGTTAACTTGACAACTGTTATTGACATGTAATCATATAGCTAGTTATTCGTCTAAAGATTAGTTACTTCTTTAAAACAATTATTTTTTAAAAATATTTCTTTCAATTTAATAAGTACATTGATAACCTCGTTTGGTTCTCTAGTAAAAGAAACATCGAAACGTAGCAGTTATTTTAGTTTTAGACCGTTTTTGAAAACAACCTTCCACGTGCTTAACTGCTTAAATATGCAAAAATTAGTCGAATTATTCATAAAATCGATTTCTGCTTGAAATCGAATCGAAACTTATGATATGTTGAAGATTGAATTATTACTCGGCCTTTCAATCCGTTTTCTCTCCACAGCTTTTAACTGCACCAGCATCTTCATGTCAAAAACGCAACATACTATAAAAATATGAGAAATGTTAATACAAAACATGAATTATTCAATATATTCAATAATGCAAGTTTTACATTTAAATCTGAAAATGTTGGATATATAAAAACCCTTACTGAGAATACATTTCAAGAAAATAGAAAAATTTACCTTCAAAATTAGTCCTGAAATAACACGCGTATTTTGATATTCTTAATCGATCCACTATTTTCTACAACCACGATCGGTTCTGAATACTTAAAGAAACCCATGTTTTCAGAAAACTTTTGTAAAAATAATTATTAAAATTATAATAACTGAACTTTTAAGTTGCACTCAATTTCAAACAATAATAATCCAAACAAACCAGTCATGCATTCTTAATAATCAAAAGGCGTGGAAAGCACAATATATAAGGCATGGCTGCGTGCATCTGTATCATAGATTACTTGATACCTGTTAGCAGCGCTCTTTCCTCCTTCCCAAGACTCCCAGGTTGAGAAAGATAATATCGATATTTAACAAAAAGTATTTTTTATTTTATCTTTCAAAAGACATTCAATTCATCACTAAGCAAATAAAGTTTTATCTTAAACTAGATTTCTTTATTCAGTTATCTTTTTACATAATATATTCTAGTTTTTTATCATCAAAAGTGAAAAAATGAGACTGATAGGTGTTTTTTTCACTTTCTTCTGCTCAGTCAAGCCTCTTTTCCAAGACTCAGGGGCGGCAATCTGTGGGAAAATTTTGGGGGGAGGGTCCTTCCCAGGGCTGGAATCAAAGAACCGGTATCGACCAATACAGTACCAGCGATACTATTTAGTATTGTTTGCTGTAGTGCAAATTATTTTTGTATCAACTATTAATATTTGTATCACCAAACATTAGAAAAAAAGTTTGATACTCAATACTTTTTTATTAGTCACTATGAGCGATTTGAATAACTTCAATTACAACTAGCCATCAACCCATCAAATAGATTTTATAACATCTTGTTTTCTATTAATTTCTGAGTCAAAAGTTTAAAAATTACAATTAGATTAAAGTTTGCCAAAATTATAAACAAATATACAATGGTAATTTTTTTTTGGCCTTACAGTGTATATTTAGATAACATAAAATACCATCTCTGCCTGTCCTCCTGCCCTTTCCCCACATCTCGTTCACTTCAATTTCCAAAAAGACCCCTTTGAATGTCTGACCGAATAGCAAATTCTTCTGCTAACCTTTTTAAATTCAGACTGCCAAGTATATCCTGATGTGCATGACAAACGGCCAGTGAATTTAAGCGAGGCTGTGTCATAGGTGCACGCAACCAAGTCTTAAGACGCCTCAAAGCACTAAAAGATCCTTCTGCAGGACATGACGCTGTGGAGACACAAGCATCAACCTGATCAATCTTTCAATCTAAGGAAACAGATGTCTGGCTTCCGTGATCATAGCTTGCATTATTTTTTGCGATTGTGCTAAAGTTCTGTATTCATTCTGGTCTTTGAACATAGCTAACTCTGAACAAAGACAAGTTTCATTTAACTCACGGTACTGCTTGCAAATACCCTAGTTCACTTCACCACTCAGCAACATTGTCTCCAGCTGCAAGTATGAACGCAAACCAGAAGAATCTCGATTGAACCTTTTTGTGAGTTGCATGATTGCAATGTCTATGACAGCGTAATATGCTGCTCGATAATGTTCCTCTGGTGTTGTTGCTACATAAGCTGGGCCCAGCGCGTAATACTTTTGTGGCGGCTTTCGCACCCGAGGTACAGCAATCGGCTCAAGATCATATGCCTAAAACATACTGCTGACTACTCTGAAAATGGCGTTAAACTGTTCATCTGATCGTAGGCGACGCAGCTCTTGCACAACACAATCAGTTGCTGCAACCATTCCACTGAGCTTGGCACTTGCTGATTGCAACGACTTGTTTAACTGTTCCAGAAGTGAGAACACCAAAACAACTACCTTGAGGGCCAGTGCAGTAGTGCCTTGATGAAAAAAGACTCGAGCCTTTACAGCTGTTTTATCAGCAGCACTAATGGAAACAAATGATTCTTAGCTACCAAGTACCACTTCATAATGTTCAAGCACAAAAGACACTGCAGATACTCTGGTTAGCCATCTTGTAGGACAAAGAAGTTTTATACTATACTTTTTATTCAGTGGCTCATCAGGAAAGTCAATTATAAGAGACACTAAAGCATCCCTAAACTGCTTCTTGACCTTCCCTGAACAAGGCACCTAACTCTTGGACAAACTGAAGTGAATTGATCACAAAGGGATTTGCGGCAGCTGTGTGCTGGGCAACAAGTTTTGCACAGTGTGCAGAACAGTGGAAAAACAATGCAAGCGGATGCAATTCATCACTAAGCAAATAAAGTTGTATCTCAAACTAGATTTCTTTATTCAGTTATCTTTTTACATTATATATTCTAGTTTTTTATCATCAAAGGTAAAAAACGAGCCTGATAAGTCTTTTTTCCATTTTTCTTCTGCTCAGCCAAGCCAATATAAAAAAACATATCCACAATTTTTTTGACTTTCGAATTATATATATACATTTTTTTTCAATCATAAACTTTTCGAATTTCCTGGTTTATCTTCTTTTTATGCAAAAGAATTTAAAGAAAAAAAATCATCAAAATCAGACAACTGACGGCAAAAAGGGCTATGGCAAGCAGACACCCGGCAAGGATGACAGTAGCTTTCTCGAGAAACGAGAGGCGGTTCATGCCAGAGGAGAAGATTCTTGGAGAGTGGATCGTACAGAAGATGCTGTTATATGGAAGGACTGATGAAAAAGTAAGTATTTGAAATAAACTGTATTTATCACTGTTGTCCAAAAACTTGTATATTTAAATCTTGAATTTAATTTTTAACAAAATAATAATTATTCTTTATGGATGAAACTACTCTTCTACAGATAACTCTCCCATTGCCAAAGTCTTTCATGCTAGGTAGCCTGAATGAGCTGCATTTGTTCCAGAATAATCTGCGATTTTTTATGCTATTCTTTTTTTGAATTCCCAACAATCAAAACTTTTCTCACAAATCATTCCATTTTCATTACGTGACTCGTAATAAATTTTGATTACATTATTGATTAATATAATAAAAGAAACTTATAACTTTATATTTCTTTATTACAGTTGAACAAAGCACTACTGTTCTTTCAAGGGATATTTAAAAGTTTTGGATTTGAAAATATCATTAGAAAGCAGAATTTTCGGCAGATAACAACGATGTTTTTATCAGGGTTGTTTGTGACCGCGTTCTTTCTTTTGCGTTTTTCTCAAGCCCAGAAAGGTATTAGAGGGTTTAGGGGGGCCTATTAATCTTGATTTATAAAAAAATTGATATCAAACCATTAAAATAGTTATTTCAATTAATTAATCGGATAAAATGTACTAATACACACTGTAGTCGATATTAAAACATGCCACTGTGTATTTGTTTATAACTTCGACGAAGGTCAAACTATTTTTTAAAAATTTCACAAATGGATGCAAGACAATGTTTTATAAACATTATTTACTCTGTCCTTTTTTTAAAACTTTTTTGAAACCAAAAACAAGTGTAAAATAGCGATAACTGTGATTTAAAACACATATGTTTAATTTTTCTGAATTCAATAAATGAAATGAAGTTATTGAAGAAACAACAAGTAACTGCTGAGAAAAATACTCCAAGTGTCTTGCTTGAACCCAGGCACGCAGAAGTTTGCGCCCTTCGTCAATGCATCCTTGATGACGCGTTGCTCAAACCCCTTTAGACCATCAGCAGTCGCTTTTTCAGTTCATTGACGTTGTGAACTTGTTTTTGTAAACCTGCTGCCGCATTTCTCACCAAGAAAATTAATTCCAAAATTATTAAAACTAATAACAATCAATCAATCAATCAAATCAATTTCTATAGTGCTCTTTCCTCAAATTCAAGAGCGCTGGTAAATGAATTTGTTAAACAGATATGTCTTCAGATCCGTACGAAAAGTAAATAATGATATAGAAGTAGTTAAATAAGGAGGTGATGAGTTTTAAATATATGGACATCGTTAAAGAAGGGTCATCTAAGTAAGGTAATAATTGTCTAATACGTCAGTTTTCAATAGATAATAGACATAAACAGTAATGTGTAGAAAATTCGTTCTGACAGTCTGTCCTTCATCTGCAGAGCTCATTTGCCTTGTGAAGTAAGTAGCCAGTGGGTGCTTGCAAGCTGTGCACTGGTGTTCAAATTGAGGCCCTGGCACTTCTTCATAAACACAGTCATGTATTGAAGATTCGTTCTAACAGTCTGCCCTTCATCTGCAGAGCTCATCTGCCTTGTGCAGTAGGTAGCCAGTGGGTTCTTGCAAACTGTGCATTAGTGCTCAATTTGAGGCCTTGGCACTTCTTCCTTTTAAAATAAGTTTTTATTGTAGTCCGTTAGACAGTTATTGGTTGAAGATTTTAATTCCGAGAGCAAGATAAATTTAAAACCAGAAAACAAAAAAAGATATAAATTATGATTACTATAATTATTTGAAATTAAAAAAAACTAAATTATTAGATAAGAAGACAAACTATTTAACAAAATCATTACGGTTAAAGCGGCTGCCAAGATGGCAGCTGCTAACCAAAGATCAAATAACATATGTTTTACATGAAAGTTATTGCTATTTTCACACATTTCAGTGAAAAAACCCATAAAATCGGTTGACGCCTTTAAAACTTACACAAATATGTAAAAAATATTTATTATTCCTACTTTTTACTATTTCGAAGAGATCATTGAGAATGAGGTGGTTCTCGACCAAGATGGCCTGCCCGTCTCTCTCTCCCTCCACATTCCCCTCCACTGGGCCACCTCTGATATAGCGCTCAGTTTAGTTTCGAAAGACCCCAGAGGCAATTACGGAAACTATTCTCGCGATTATGGCTATGGCAACTTCGTGATCAGGAAGAGAAAGGGTGGAGGATTTGAATATGTGAGTCGCCTCTCAAATTGCGTTTAGTTAAAGAAAATCATGCAAAAAAAAATAATTACTTATCATTTTTTCAAATAATTTTAACCTTTGATTTTGAGTACAATTTTTTAATAAGTTCACAAATAGCTATACATCATTAGAGATAACATTGATTGTATGGTAAAACATCTCAACAGAAAGGATACTTTTATGTAGAGAAAGAGTACCGTTACATGTTCCCCACTTCTGAAAACATGACTTTGAGACCAAATGTGAGAAAAGAAAAGTTTTTTTTGAAGAATGTTTCCTACACCGTTACTTCCGAATCCTTAAAGCAAATGGGTTTGAAATACTACCGTATTTTTCTAGTTTTTGATTGATCACAAGAAATAAAGGTCTCATCTCTTAATTGTAAAAATAAACAAAATTAAATACAAGACGCTTACACATTGTGTAAGATTAACGATTGGTTTACCTAGAACCAGTATCATTTAGAACCCTTTAAATAAAGTTTGCTATGAATATTTTTCAATAGCTCAATTATTTTTTCCATTTTAACAATTTAATTATAAAATTCTTTAAACAAAATTTTCATATAATTATTTTTAAGCCGGTAGCTCTTATTCTTCGAACGTGGAACTTGCCCCTGACCACCAAAACTTGACTGTTGAGGTGTTACTGCACATCGACTACACTCTCTACTTCAAGTCAGTGGCGCCCTTACTGTTTTCTTGCTTTTTTTTAAATATTTAAATTAAAATGATTTTCAAGTAAACACCCTTGCTATTTTCTTGCAAGAGTATTCAAGTCATTGGTGTTGAAGTGAAGTGGTTCTGATAAAATATAAATGAAATTAAGTTGAAGCCAACAAAAAGTCTGCAAAAGAGGTGCTTCAGGAGCTCATCCACACCGATCAATGCGATGAGGCTCTGAGAGAGAGAGGGGGGGAGGTGTTCACCTACCTTCTCCGCATGAGACCGGAATGGTTCGGTCATGCGGATTAGGACCAAAGAACTAAAAGCAATAACAACAACAACAACCGCACAGATGGCTGGAGTACCACAATGGCAGTGTTCAGGCTGCTCTCGCCTTCATCAAGGACTTCTACTCGTACACAATCAAGAAAGTCAGTGCCAATTCTGATCGGATGATGTTCAGCCAATTGAATAATCATGACTAAACTAAACTAGAATTAAAATTCAAGATACTGATAGAAATTTAAAGTTTGTCATATAATTATACTACGTATTACTGGAACATTTCAGAAAAAAAAATATATTCAAAGTATACTATTAATTCTTTTTAAATACAAACCAATATATGCAGGAAAAAATAAAATAAAATTATTTACTAAATATAATTGAATCTATTTTATTTATTTATTAAGTAGTCACTCGGTTTTTCAGGTAGACGAAAACTTTCGAAGAATCAAGCGACCCGACTTCTCCATCTCACTGCATCTTTCAAAGTTCTACATTGAAACGGTTCTTGTTTAAACTAACAAAGAATAAAACTTAATGTAATGTCTGGCAATAAATTTCCGTATATAAAACTTTTTTTAAAAAATTTTTTGTACATTAAATTTATAGATGTATTTCGATAAAGTCATAAAGTTAAAGATAAAGTTTACTTTATAATTCTTGTATTGCCTATTTTTTGGTTATAAAAATTAATGAAATTTTACAAGATAATCAGCTGTAATTGCTCTAATTTATATATATATTTATAAAATAATAAAACATATAATAACTTGAAAGTTTTTTTATATAAATTATAAAAAATCTAACAAGTTTTATCCCAATGAACTAAGAACCAGTCGATCTTCACGGATGGAGACAGTACACAAGTGACGTCAGCGCCATTTCAGATTAATTACAAAGATGCCATGAAATTTTCACATGAATATTGCAAAGCTTCAAAAGCGAACGACCATTTTGATGTTGTTATATTTATGGGAAAGTAGGTTTTTAATTTTTTAAAAATATTTTTTACTTTTTCAACTTTATTGAGCTAATGGATTTTGTAAAGTTCATTTCGAGTGTAGTTATGGGAAATTATTAAAACCCATTTTAAAATAATTAAAAGTTCTAACTAATCACTACTGTCAACACTCTCTCCTTGCAAACGTATCGATTAATCTTACCCAAATCTGTGATTCTCAGCTTAGATATGAACGAAGCATCAGGTGTAGCAAAGTTTGAAGCCATTTGTAAAGACGATTCTCTAGCCATAATTGCCCATTCAGCTCAGCCTGAGCTCATTTTCACCATTACCCACGAGCTTGGTCATGTGTAAGTAATTTATTACAAAATAGGTTTCAATTATTTGTTTTTTAACGAGTTTTTAACCATAAATGTTAAAACAATCTTCTTCATTTTGTTTCCTTCAGCTTGGGCGCCAGACATGATGGCCATGGTGATGACTGTCGGGGATATGATGACAACTTCATGTCAAAGTTGCTTTTGGACGCGGATAATCCTTCGAACCTCCGTTTCTTCTCGCCCTGCTCAATCGCCTACTTCAAGATGACCCTCGACCGCATCAATGGGTACTTCTATGTGTATTTTAACTAATTAATTGAACTTTCTGCTAATCTTCAAATAGTTAATAACTTTTTTTATAATTTGAAAAACTTGACTTTATTACATCGTTTGTTATTTCGAGAAAAAACCCATAAATGTTTGCTTTTTTTTCAAGATGATCTCATAAAAATACCTTTTTATTTCAACCCTGTTTTCTCATACACAAGTAGGGATAAGAACTGTCTTTTGAACGAGCCAACAGCGCCACAAGACCTGCACCATGGCGATCTTCTCTTTGGCCAACGATTCTCACTCGACGACCAGTGCAAACAGTTGTACGGGACTGAATCCTTCTTTTGTGGAGTGGGTGACTTGGAACTTTAAAGGAATAAGTTCCAAATTATTAATCGCTTTTACTAAAAGCTTTACAATTCTTACGTGATCGTTTTACATCTCTAGTTTAACTTTATGCTTTTTGAAGCATTTATTTATTTGTAACATTAAATTTATAAATAAATAAATCAAATTTATAAATAAATTATTTCAATATCTTGAAATTTAATTTGTTTCTTATACTAACTAAACGTCATTTTCAATTCTGAAGCAAGACAAACTGGATGTATGCATAGCTCTCGAATGCTATCGTCCGTTGAAGAAAGACTGCGGCAGGCACGGCCGGCAGACTGCAGCCGATGGGACTCCGTGTGGCGACAAGAAGTGGTGTCTTGGCCACTCTTGCGTCAGAGATCAAAGAGCGCCCAGCGCTGATGATGGTGAGGAGGAAGGGAGGTTAGTTTATAATGAAGAATGTGTTGAAGTGGCAGGCAGGAGATTAAATACTCTGTTTAAATGCAAAGTTGTCATTTTTTAGGGTGTTTTTTATTACGTACACGAAGATAGGTTTGCACAAAATTATAACTTTTGAATATATTTCTTTTCCAACATTTATCAATGCAACCATCCACCACAGACCAATGTGTGCATGGAGATTACAAATGGAAGATTAAGGAATATTTCGGTGAGACTACTTGTGCAGAAGTAGCAACAGTCGATAGTCGCTTCTGCTACCAACTTCCTGCTCGGTCAAAATGCTGCCAAACCTGCTCGAAGCTCTATCGACCCGGTGAAGCTTCGTACCACATGTTTTTTGATTGATTTTCAGGTTCATAAGTTGAAAAGTCTACTGAAAAGTTGCAAAGCATCCTTTACCATCTGACTGCACAGATTTCAAAGACTGCGAGTATGGAGACAAAACAGACGACTGTGAAATAAACGTGAGAGCGCATCCCCCTTTTTGCCGCCTTCAAGGAATGAATGATGATTGCTGCTTAACGTGCAAGCTGCAGTATAACAAGACCGGTGAGTTATTGTGGTTGGTGTTTTCATTATCCGTGATTTAGGGCTATAAATTTTGTGAACGTGACTTGGCTTCATTTTTTGAACTTAATAAATTTCAGATTAATTTTATAAAATTATGCCAACTTGTTACTCACTCATTATAACAACTCCCTACTAATTTAAAGAAAACTTTATATTTAAAGTTATTTTAAAAAATTGTTTTCAGATGCTGGAACTTATATTGAATACAAAGCCAGTAATTTTCCATTTTCACATAAAATTATTCAATTTCTTTTTATAGTCTCATAAAACAATCAAAAGAAAAGTCATAACAACAATGTTGATAACAAATGAAAACCCTTTAAAGGTTTAGTTTTCAGAAAATTCTGTCGATCCCGATTATTTTAATAATTAATTTAAGCATCTTTCTCAGGCACTGAAAGCAGTGTATTTAAATTTTACCCTAAAACACCATGTATAAAGCGCAATTCTTTTACTTTTAAATTTACTTTAAAAACCTTATACATGGAATTTATGGTAGAACAAGATCTCCAAAGACACATTACAAAGCATTCAAGCTTTTCTAATGAATTTAATTCTTAATTTAGAACTTAAGCTTCAATTCTATAAAAAAATAATAGAAATTTACGAGCTGTAACTTTAAATATTTATACCATTAAATAATAATACTTTTTAAATAAATAAATAAGTTTTAACATCGCAACTATCACTTAAAAAAGATTAATTTCTCTAAAAAATACTTTGGGTGGTTTTTTGAGACTTCAAGGCTTAATCATTGTTTCATTAATTAAACAAATAAAATACTTTTTTTTCATTACCAACATGTTAAAATAATCTTTCTCACTTACGCATTTACCCAAGAACCTGACTGTGAAAACGAGTTTGTATGTTCCTATTTTCGGTCAAAAGAATGCTACGAGCAAGAAAGGAAGAAACAATGCTGTTTCAGTTGTCGAGCCATCTTCGTAAAAGAGAGAAAAGGTAGGTGGAAGATGAAGTGATGAGTGGAAACATAGAGAAAAAATTGAAAAAGGAAAAGTTATATTAAATTTTTTGGCTCTTTTTGTGTTTAAGCTTCACTTTGAAAGCGTCCAATTTAATCCATGCAAGCATTTCTTGAAAAACTTGGTATCTTTAACTTTCCAGGATATTTTTGTATAGAAATTTTAAAAACTAAATAGGAAAAAAATTAATTTAAATGTGTTTTTATATTATTTTAATCAAAAATTGAATGATTTAATTTAAATTCTTCAAGGGTGTGAGTACGGAGACAGAGTGGATGGTTGTGCAGGCAAAGACTGTTCGAAGGAGTGTTGTACTCAGTGCAGTGGGCAGCAGTTGCAAACTCTGAACATTGAAGTGACCCCGAGTATCTAGGGAAAGTTTCCTTGCGTCTCGGCATATGATGGGAGTTGTTAACATTCACTGTTAACTTGACAACTGTTATTGACATGTAATCATATAGCTAGTTATTCGTCTAAAGATTAGTTACTTCTTTAAAACAATTATTTTTTAAAAATATTTCTTTCAATTTAATAAGTACATTGATAACCTCGTTTGGTTCTCTAGTAAAAGAAACATCGAAACGTAGCAGTTATTTTAGTTTTAGACCGTTTTTGAAAACAACCTTCCACGTGCTTAACTGCTTAAATATGCAAAAATTAGTCGAATTATTCATAAAATCGATTTCTGCTTGAAATCGAATCGAAACTTATGATATGTTGAAGATTGAATTATTACTCGGCCTTTCAATCCGTTTTCTCTCCACAGCTTTTAACTGCACCAGCATCTTCATGTCAAAAACGCAACATACTATAAAAATATGAGAAATGTTAATACAAAACATGAATTATTCAATATATTCAATAATGCAAGTTTTACATTTAAATCTGAAAATGTTGGATATATAAAAACCCTTACTGAGAATACATTTCAAGAAAATAGAAAAATTTACCTTCAAAATTAGTCCTGAAATAACACGCGTATTTTGATATTCTTAATCGATCCACTATTTTCTACAACCACGATCGGTTCTGAATACTTAAAGAAACCCATGTTTTCAGAAAACTTTTGTAAAAATAATTATTAAAATTATAATAACTGAACTTTTAAGTTGCACTCAATTTCAAACAATAATAATCCAAACAAACCAGTCATGCATTCTTAATAATCAAAAGGCGTGGAAAGCACAATATATAAGGCATGGCTGCGTGCATCTGTATCATAGATTACTTGATACCTGTTAGCAGCGCTCTTTCCTCCTTCCCAAGACTCCCAGGTTGAGAAAGATAATATCGATATTTAACAAAAAGTATTTTTTATTTTATCTTTCAAAAGACATTCAATTCATCACTAAGCAAATAAAGTTTTATCTTAAACTAGATTTCTTTATTCAGTTATCTTTTTACATAATATATTCTAGTTTTTTATCATCAAAAGTGAAAAAATGAGACTGATAGGTGTTTTTTTCACTTTCTTCTGCTCAGTCAAGCCTCTTTTCCAAGACTCAGGGGCGGCAATCTGTGGGAAAATTTTGGGGGGAGGGTCCTTCCCAGGGCTGGAATCAAAGAACCGGTATCGACCAATACAGTACCAGCGATACTATTTAGTATTGTTTGCTGTAGTGCAAATTATTTTTGTATCAACTATTAATATTTGTATCACCAAACATTAGAAAAAAAGTTTGATACTCAATACTTTTTTATTAGTCACTATGAGCGATTTGAATAACTTCAATTACAACTAGCCATCAACCCATCAAATAGATTTTATAACATCTTGTTTTCTATTAATTTCTGAGTCAAAAGTTTAAAAATTACAATTAGATTAAAGTTTGCCAAAATTATAAACAAATATACAATGGTAATTTTTTTTTGGCCTTACAGTGTATATTTAGATAACATAAAATACCATCTCTGCCTGTCCTCCTGCCCTTTCCCCACATCTCGTTCACTTCAATTTCCAAAAAGACCCCTTTGAATGTCTGACCGAATAGCAAATTCTTCTGCTAACCTTTTTAAATTCAGACTGCCAAGTATATCCTGATGTGCATGACCAACGGCCAGTGAATTTAAGCGAGGCTGTGTCATAGGTGCACGCAACCAAGTCTTAAGACGCCTCAAAGCACTAAAAGATCCTTCTGCAGGACATGACGCTGTGGAGACACAAGCATCAACCTGATCAATCTTTCAATCTAAGGAAACAGATGTCTGGCTTCCGTGATCATAGCTTGCATTATTTTTTGCGATTGTGCTAAAGTTCTGTATTCATTCTGGTCTTTGAACATAGCTAACTCTGAACAAAGACAAGTTTCATTTAACTCACGGTACTGCTTGCAAATACCCTAGTTCACTTCACCACTCAGCAACATTGTCTCCAGCTGCAAGTATGAACGCAAACCAGAAGAATCTCGATTGAACCTTTTTGTGAGTTGCATGATTGCAATGTCTATGACAGCGTAATATGCTGCTCGATAATGTTCCTCTGGTGTTGTTGCTACATAAGCTGGGCCCAGCGCGTAATACTTTTGTGGCGGCTTTCGCACCCGAGGTACAGCAATCGGCTCAAGATCATATGCCTAAAACATACTGCTGACTACTCTGAAAATGGCGTTAAACTGTTCATCTGATCGTAGGCGACGCAGCTCTTGCACAACACAATCAGTTGCTGCAACCATTCCACTGAGCTTGGCACTTGCTGATTGCAACAACTTGTTTAACTGTTCCAGAAGTGAGAACACCAAAACAACTACCTTGAGGGCCAGTGCAGTAGTGCCTTGATGAAAAAAGACTCGAGCCTTTACAGCTGTTTTATCAGCAGCACTAATAGAAACAAATGATTCTTAGCTACCAAGTACCACTTCATAATGTTCAAGCACAAAAGACACTGCAGATACTCTGGTTAGCCATCTTGTAGGACAAAGAAGTTTTATACTATACTTTTTATTCAGTGGCTCATCAGGAAAGTCAATTATAAGAGACACTAAAGCATCCCTAAACTGCTTCTTGACCTTCCCTGAACAAGGCACCTAACTCTTGGACAAACTGAAGTGAATTGATCACAAAGGGATTTGCGGCAGCTGTGTGCTGGGCAACAAGTTTTGCACAGTGTGCAGAACAGTGGAAAAACAATGCAAGCGGATGCAATTCATCACTAAGCAAATAAAGTTGTATCTCAAACTAGATTTCTTTATTCAGTTATCTTTTTACATTATATATTCTAGTTTTTTATCATCAAAGGTAAAAAACGAGCCTGATAAGTCTTTTTTCCATTTTTCTTCTGCTCAGCCAAGCCAATATAAAAAAACATATCCACAATTTTTTTGACTTTCGAATTATATATATACATTTTTTTTCAATCATAAACTTTTCGAATTTCCTGGTTTATCTTCTTTTTATGCAAAAGAATTTAAAGAAAAAAAATCATCAAAATCAGACAACTGACGGCAAAAAGGGCTATGGCAAGCAGACACCCGGCAAGGATGACAGTAGCTTTCTCGAGAAACGAGAGGCGGTTCATGCCAGAGGAGAAGATTCTTGGAGAGTGGATCGTACAGAAGATGCTGTTATATGGAAGGACTGATGAAAAAGTAAGTATTTGAAATAAACTGTATTTATCACTGTTGTCCAAAAACTTGTATATTTAAATCTTGAATTTAATTTTTAACAAAATAATAATTATTCTTTATGGATGAAACTACTCTTCTACAGATAACTCTCCCATTGCCAAAGTCTTTCATGCTAGGTAGCCTGAATGAGCTGCATTTGTTCCAGAATAATCTGCGATTTTTTATGCTATTCTTTTTTTGAATTCCCAACAATCAAAACTTTTCTCACAAATCATTCCATTTTCATTACGTGACTCGTAATAAATTTTGATTACATTATTGATTAATATAATAAAAGAAACTTATAACTTTATATTTCTTTATTACAGTTGAACAAAGCACTACTGTTCTTTCAAGGGATATTTAAAAGTTTTGGATTTGAAAATATCATTAGAAACCGTAATTATCGGCAGATAACAACGATGTTTTTATCAGGGTTGTTTGTGACCGCGTTCTTTCTTTTGCGTTGTTCTCAAGCCCAGAAAGGTACTAGAGGTTTTAGGGGGAGCCTAGTAATCTTGCTTTATTAAAAAAATTGATTTCGAACCATTAAAATAGTTATTTCAATTAATTGATCAGATAAAATGTCATAATATACACTGTAGTCGATATTAAAACATGCCACTGTGTATTTGTTTATAACTTCGGCAATGGTCAAACTATTTTTGAAAAATTTCACAAATGGATGCAAGACAATGTTTTATAAACATTATTTTCTCTGTCCTTGTTTTAAAACTTTTTTGAAACTAAAAACAAGTGTAAAATAGGGATAACTGTGATTTAAAATACATATTTTTAACTTTTCTGAATTCAATAAATGAAATGAAACTATTAAAGAAACAACAAGTAACTGCTGAAAAAATTACTCCAAGTGTCTTGCTTGAACCCAGGCACGCAGAAGTTTGCGCCCTTCGTCAATGCATCCTTGATGACGCGTTGCTCAAACCCCTTCAGACCATCAGCAGTCGCTTTTTCAGTTCATTGACGTTGTGAACTTGTTTTTGTAAACCCGCTGCCGCATTTCTCATCAAGAAAATTAATTCCAAAATTATTAAAACTAATAACATATGTTTTACATGACAGTTATTGCTATTTTCACACATTTCAGTGAAAAAACTTATAAAATCGGTTGACGGTATTAAAACTGTTACAAATATGTAAAAAAATATTTATTATTCCTTTATTTTTACTCTTTCGAAGAGATCATTGAAAATGAGATGGTTCTCAACCAAGATGGCCTGCCCGTCTCCCTCTCCCTCCACATACCCCTCCACTACGCCACCTCTGATATAGCGCTCAGTTTAGTTTCGCAAGACCTCAGAGGCAATTACGGAAACTATTCTCGCGATTATGGCTATGGCAACTTCGTGATCAGGAAGAGAAAGGGTGGAGGATTTGAGTATGTGAGTGGCCTCTCAACTTGCGTTTAGTTAATGAAATTCATGCAAAGCAACAAATAAATAAATAATTACTTATCATTTTTTCAGAATTTCGAAATAATTTTTACTTTTGATTTTGAGTAAAATTTTTTAATAAGTTTACAAATAGCTATACATCATTAGAGATAACATTGATTGTATGGAAAAACATCTCAACAGAAAGGATACTATTATGTAAAGAAAGTGTACCATCATATGTTCCCCACTTCTGAAAACATGAATTTGAGACCAAATGTGAGAAAAGATGAATTAATTTTGAATAATGTTTCCTACACCGTCACTTCCGAATCCTTAATGCAAATTGGTTTGAAATACTTCCGTATTTTTCTAGTTTTCGATTGATCACAACAAATGTAGGTCTCATCTCTTTATTGTAAAAGTAAAAGACTTCACATATAAGACGCTTAAGCGTACATCGATTAACGATTGGTTTACCTAGAACCAGTATAATTTAGAACCCGTTAAATAACGTTTGCTATGAATATTTTTCAATAGCTCAATTCTTTTTTCCATTTTAACAATTTAATTATTAAAATGCCTTTTTAAATGTTTAAAAGATAATTATTTTTAAGCCGGTAGCTCTTATTCTTCAAACGTGGAACTTGCCCCTGACCACCAAAACTTGACTGTTGAGGTATTACTGCACATCGACTACACTCTCTACTTCAAGTCAGTGGCACCCTTACTATTTTCTTGCTTTTTTAAATGTTTAAATTAAAATGATATTCAAGTAGACAACCTTGCTATTTTCTTGCAAGAGTATTCAAGTCATTGGTGTTGAAGTGGAGTGGTTCTGATAAAATATAAATGAAATTAATGAAATAAAAGCGTTTTTTCTTAAAGCTACACGATGTTTCGGAGCACATGAGGTTTAATTGTTTGGCAACATCTCTCTTAACTTGCTATGGCACAATTACTCAGAAATAAATGTTTCAGTAGCAACAAGCCTCAAATCAATCACCATGACGAAAACAACGACAACAACAACCACAATGCGCCACCACCACAACGATGACAACAACAACAACAGGACTAGAAAGTTTCAGCAGCCACAGAGGTATCTTGGTGTGACAATCGACAATGGTCTCAATTTTGGTAAGCACGTCCAAATGGTGGCAGCATCCATGCGTGAAAGGACTAAGGTGATCGCAGAACTCACTGGTAAGGACTGGGGATGTGAATTTGCGACACTGAAGAAGGTTTACAACGCCACGGTAGAGTCAGTACTCTGGTATGCTGCCGCCAGCTGGATGCCCTGGATAAGTGCTTCCAACTTTGATCTTCTGGAAAGGGAACAGAAGAGAGCGGCAGAAATCATCGCTTGGCTAACCAGGATATGCCCCGATGAAGCAGTGTGGCGTGAAGCAAACATTGTTCCGGCAAGGATTAAGGGTTTTATGCTGACTCTGAAAGCCTATGAGAGAACGCTGAGGCTGGATGAACACCACCCACTACGTGTGACAGCTGACAAGCATGTTCCGAATCGCTTCAGGCGAAACAAAGGCTGGCGAGAGAACTCCAGAAGTGCATTGGCCCAGATCACAGGCAATGGGGTCATTCGAGAACCTTTCACTCGCATCAGACCTAAACCATGGGAAGAGACACTTGCACTTCAGCTGTTCAGTGAACTCACAGGTGAAGCCAACAAAAAGTCTGCTAAAGAGGTGCTTCAGGAGCTCATCCACACTGATCAATGCGATGAGGCTCTGAGAGAGAGAGGGGGGGAGGTGTTCACCTACCTTCTCCGCATGAGACCGGAATGGTTCGGTCATGCGGATTAGGAACAAAGAACTAAAAGCAATAACAACAACAACAACCACACAGATGGCTGGAGTACCACAATGGCAGTGTTCAGGCTGCTCTCGCCTTCATCAAGGACTTCTACTCGTACACAATCAAGAAAGTCAGTGCCAATTCTGATCGGATGATGTTCAGCCAATTGAATAATCATGAATAAACTAAACTAGAATTAAAATTCAAGATACTGATAGAAATTTAAAGTTTTTCATATAATTATATTACGTATTACTAGAAAATTTTAGAAATAAAAATATATTCAAAGTATACTACTAATTCTTTTTAAATACAAACCAATATATGCATGGAAAAATAAAATAAAATAATTTGATAAATATAATTAAATCTATTTTATTTATTTTTTAAATAGTCACTCGGTTTTTCAGGTAGACGAAAACTTTCGAAGAATCAAGCGACCCGACTTCTCCATCTCACTGCATCTTTCAAAGTTCTACATTGAAACGGTTCTTGTTTAAACTAACAAAGAATAAAACTTAATGTAATGTCTGGCAATAAATTTCCGTATATAAAACTTTTTTTAAAAAAATTTTTGTACATTAAATTTATAGATGTATTTCGATAAAGTCATAAAGTTAAAGATAAAGTTTACTTTATAATTCTTGTATTGCCTATTTTTTGGTTATAAAAATTAATGAAATTTTACAAGATAATCAGCTGTAATTGCTCTAATTTATATATATATATTTATAAAATAATAAAACATATAATAACTTGAAAGTTTTTTTATATAAATTATAAAAAATCTAACAAGTTTTATCCCAATGAACTAAGAACCAGTCGATCTTCACGGATGGAGACAGTACACAAGTGACGTCAGCGCCATTTAAGATTAATTACAAAGATGCCATGAAATTGTCACATGAATATTACAAAGCTTCAAAAGCGAACTACCATTTTGATGTTGTTATATTTATGGGAAAGTAGGTTTTTAATTTTTTAAACTATATTTTACTTTTTTAACTTTATTGAGCTAATGGATATTTGTAAAGTTCATTTCGAGTGTAGTTATGGAAAATTATTGAAACTCATTTTGAAATAATTAAAAGTTCTAACTAATCACTACTCTCACCACTCTCTCCTTGCAAACGTATCGATTAATCTTACCCAAATCTGTGATTCTCAGCTTAGATATGAACCAAGCATCAGGAGTAGCAAAGTTTGAAGCCATTTGTACAGACGATTCTCTAGCCATAATTGCCCATTCAGCTCAGCCTGAACTCATTTTCACCATTACCCACGAGCTTGGTCATGTGTAAGTAATTTATTACAAAAGTAGTTTCAATTAATTGTTTTTTTTACGAGTTTTTAGCCATAAATGTTAAAACAATCTTCTACATTTTGTTTCTTTCAGTTTGGGCTCCAGACATGATGGCGATGGTGATGACTGTCGGGGAAATGATAACAACATCATGTCAAAGTTGCTTTTGGATGCGGTAAATCCTTCGAACCTCCGTTTCTTCTCGCCCTGCTCAATCGCCTACTTCAAGATGACGCTCGACAGCATCAATGGGTACTTCTATGTGTATTTTAACTAATTAATTGAACTTTCTGCTAATCTTCAAATAGTTAATAACTTTTTTTATAATTTGAAAAACTTGACTTTATTACATCGTTTGTTATTTCGAGAAAAAACCCATAAATGTTTGCTTTTTTTTCAAGATGATCTCATAAAAATACCTTTTTATTTCAACCCTGTTTTCTCATACACAAGTAGGGATAAGAACTGTCTTTTGAACGAGCCAACAGCGCCACAAGACCTGCACCATGGCGATCTTCTCTTTGGCCAACGATTCTCACTCGACGACCAGTGCAAACAGTTGTACGGGACTGAATCCTTCTTTTGTGGAGTGGGTGACTTGGAACTTTAAAGGAATAAGTTCCAAATTATTAATCGCTTTTACTAAAAGCTTTACAATTCTTACGTGATCGTTTTACATCTCTAGTTTAACTTTATGCTTTTTGAAGCATTTATTTATTTGTAACATTAAATTTATAAATAAATAAATCAAATTTATAAATAAATTATTTCAATATCTTGAAATTTAATTTGTTTCTTATACTAACTAAACGTCATTTTCAATTCTGAAGCAAGACAAACTGGATGTATGCATAGCTCTCGAATGCTATCGTCCGTTGAAGAAAGACTGCGGCAGGCACGGCCGGCAGACTGCAGCCGATGGGACTCCGTGTGGCGACAAGAAGTGGTGTCTTGGCCACTCTTGCGTCAGAGATCAAAGAGCGCCCAGCGCTGATGATGGTGAGGAGGAAGGGAGGTTAGTTTATAATGAAGAATGTGTTGAAGTGGCAGGCAGGAGATTAAATACTCTGTTTAAATGCAAAGTTGTCATTTTTTAGGGTGTTTTTTATTACGTACACGAAGATAGGTTTGCACAAAATTATAACTTTTGAATATATTTCTTTTCCAACATTTATCAATGCAACCATCCACCACAGACCAATGTGTGCATGGAGATTACAAATGGAAGATTAAGGAATATTTCGGTGAGACTACTTGTGCAGAAGTAGCAACAGTCGATAGTCGCTTCTGCTACCAACTTCCTGCTCGGTCAAAATGCTGCCAAACCTGCTCGAAGCTCTATCGACCCGGTGAAGCTTCGTACCACATGTTTTTTGATTGATTTTCAGGTTCATAAGTTGAAAAGTCTACTGAAAAGTTGCAAAGCATCCTTTACCATCTGACTGCACAGATTTCAAAGACTGCGAGTATGGAGACAAAACAGACGACTGTGAAATAAACGTGAGAGCGCATCCCCCTTTTTGCCGCCTTCAAGGAATGAATGATGATTGCTGCTTAACGTGCAAGCTGCAGTATAACAAGACCGGTGAGTTATTGTGGTTGGTGTTTTCATTATCCGTGATTTAGGGCTATAAATTTTGTGAACGTGACTTGGCTTCATTTTTTGAACTTAATAAATTTCAGATTAATTTTATAAAATTATGCCAACTTGTTACTCACTCATTATAACAACTCCCTACTAATTTAAAGAAAACTTTATATTTAAAGTTATTTTAAAAAATTGTTTTCAGATGCTGGAACTTATATTGAATACAAAGCCAGTAATTTTCCATTTTCACATAAAATTATTCAATTTCTTTTTATAGTCTCATAAAACAATCAAAAGAAAAGTCATAACAACAATGTTGATAACAAATGAAAACCCTTTAAAGGTTTAGTTTTCAGAAAATTCTGTCGATCCCGATTATTTTAATAATTAATTTAAGCATCTTTTTCAGGCACTGAAAGCAGTGTATTTAAATTTTACCCTAAAACACCATGTATAAAGCGCAATTCTTTTACTTTTAAATTTACTTTAAAAACCTTATACATGGAATTTATGGTAGAACAAGATCTCCAAAGACACATTACAAAGCATTCAAGCTTTTCTAATGAATTTAATTCTTAATTTAGAACTTAAGCTTCAATTCTATAAAAAAATAATAGAAATTTACGAGCTGTAACTTTAAATATTTATACCATTAAATAATAATACTTTTTAAATAAATAAATAAGTTTTAACATCGCAACTATCACTTAAAAAAGATTAATTTCTCTAAAAAATACTTTGGGTGGTTTTTTGAGACTTCAAGGCTTAATCATTGTTTCATTAATTAAACAAATAAAATACTTTTTTTCATTACCAACATGTTAAAATAATCTTTCTCACTTACGCATTTACCCAAGAACCTGACTGTGAAAACGAGTTTGTATGTTCCTATTTTCGGTCAAAAGAATGCTACGAGCAAGAAAGGAAGAAACAATGCTGTTTCAGTTGTCGAGCCATCTTCGTAAAAGAAAGAAAAGGTAGGTGGAAGATGAAGTGATGAGTGGAAACATAGAGAAAAAATTGAAAAAGGAAAAGTTATATTAAATTTTTTGGCTCTTTTTGTGTTTAAGCTTCACTTTGAAAGCGTCCAATTTAATCCATGCAAGCATTTCTTGAAAAACTTGGTATCTTTAACTTTCCAGGATATTTTTGTATAGAAATTTTAAAAACTAAATAGGAAAAAAATTAATTTAAATGTGTTTTTATATTATTTTAATCAAAAATTGAATGATTTAATTTAAATTCTTCAAGGGTGTGAGTACGGAGACAGAGTGGATGGTTGTGCAGGCAAAGGCTGTTCGAAGGAGTGTTGTACTCAGTGCAGTGGGCAGCAGTTGCAAACTCTGAACATTGAAGTGACCCCGAGTATCTAGGGAAAGTTTCCTTGCGTCTCGGCATATGATGGGAGTTGTTAACATTCACTGTTAACTTGACAACTGTTATTGACATGTAATCATATAGCTAGTTATTCGTCTAAAGATTAGTTACTTCTTTAAAACAATTATTTTTTTAAAATATTTCTTTCAATTTAATAAGTACATTGATAACCTCGTTTGGTTCTCTAGTAAAAGAAACATCGAAACGTAGCAGTTATTTTAGTTTTAGACCGTTTTTGAAAACAACCTTCCACGTGCTTAACTGCTTAAATATGCAAAAATTAGTCGAATTATTCATAAAATCGATTTCTGCTTGAAATCGAATCGAAACTTATGATATGTTGAAGATTGAATTATTACTCGGCCTTTCAATCCGTTTTCTCTCCACAGCTTTTAACTGCACCAGCATCTTCATGTCAAAAACGCAACATACTATAAAAATATGAGAAATGTTAATACAAAACATGAATTATTCAATATATTCAATAATGCAAGTTTTACATTTAAATCTGAAAATGTTGGATATATAAAAACCCTTACTGAGAATACATTTCAAGAAAATAGAAAAATTTACCTTCAAAATTAGTCCTGAAATAACACGCGTATTTTGATATTCTTAATCGATCCACTATTTTCTACAACCACGATCGGTTCTGAATACTTAAAGAAACCCATGTTTTCAGAAAACTTTTGTAAAAATAATTATTAAAATTATAATAACTGAACTTTTAAGTTGCACTCAATTTCAAACAATAATAATCCAAACAAACCAGTCATGCATTCTTAATAATCAAAAGGCGTGGAAAGCACAATATATAAGGCATGGCTGCGTGCATCTGTATCATAGATTACTTGATACCTGTTAGCAGCGCTCTTTCCTCCTTCCCAAGACTCCCAGGTTGAGAAAGATAATATCGATATTTAACAAAAAGTATTTTTTATTTTATCTTTCAAAAGACATTCAATTCATCACTAAGCAAATAAAGTTTTATCTTAAACTAGATTTCTTTATTCAGTTATCTTTTTACATAATATATTCTAGTTTTTTATCATCAAAAGTGAAAAAATGAGACTGATAGGTGTTTTTTTCACTTTCTTCTGCTCAGTCAAGCCTCTTTTCCAAGACTCAGGGGCGGCAATCTGTGGGAAAATTTTGGGGGGGGGGGGGTCCTTCCCAGGGCTGGAATCAAAGAACCGGTATCGACCAATACAGTACCAGCGATACTATTTAGTATTGTTTGCTGTAGTGCAAATTAATTTTGTATCAACTATTAATATTTGTATCACCAAACATTAGAAAAAAAGTTTGATACTCAATACTTTTTTATTAGTCACTATGAGCGATTTGAATAACTTCAATTACAACTAGCCATCAACCCATCAAATAGATTTTATAACATCTTGTTTTCTATTAATTTCTGAGTCAAAAGTTTAAAAATTACAATTAGATTAAAGTTTGCCAAAATTATAAACAAATATACAATGGTAATTTTTTTTTGGCCTTACAGTGTATATTTAGATAACATAAAATACCATCTCTGCCTGTCCTCCTGCCCTTTCCCCACATCTCGTTCACTTCAATTTCCAAAAAGACCCCTTTGAATGTCTGACCGAATAGCAAATTCTTCTGCTAACCTTTTTAAATTCAGACTGCCAAGTATATCCTGATGTGCATGACAAACGGCCAGTGAATTTAAGCGAGGCTGTGTCATAGGTGCACGCAACCAAGTCTTAAGACGCCTCAAAGCACTAAAAGATCCTTCTGCAGGACATGACGCTGTGGAGACACAAGCATCAACCTGATCAATCTTTCAATCTAAGGAAACAGATGTCTGGCTTCCGTGATCATAGCTTGCATTATTTTTTGCGATTGTGCTAAAGTTCTGTATTCATTCTGGTCTTTGAACATAGCTAACTCTGAACAAAGACAAGTTTCATTTAACTCACGGTACTGCTTGCAAATACCCTAGTTCACTTCACCACTCAGCAACATTGTCTCCAGCTGCAAGTATGAACGCAAACCAGAAGAATCTCGATTGAACCTTTTTGTGAGTTGCATGATTGCAATGTCTATGACAGCGTAATATGCTGCTCGATAATGTTCCTCTGGTGTTGTTGCTACATAAGCTGGGCCCAGCGCGTAATACTTTTGTGGCGGCTTTCGCACCCGAGGTACAGCAATCGGCTCAAGATCATATGCCTAAAACATACTGCTGACTACTCTGAAAATGGCGTTAAACTGTTCATCTGATCGTAGGCGACGCAGCTCTTGCACAACACAATCAGTTGCTGCAACCATTCCACTGAGCTTGGCACTTGCTGATTGCAACGACTTGTTTAACTGTTCCAGAAGTGAGAACACCAAAACAACTACCTTGAGGGCCAGTGCAGTAGTGCCTTGATGAAAAAAGACTCGAGCCTTTACAGCTGTTTTATCAGCAGCACTAATGGAAACAAATGATTCTTAGCTACCAAGTACCACTTCATAATGTTCAAGCACAAAAGACACTGCAGATACTCTGGTTAGCCATCTTGTAGGACAAAGAAGTTTTATACTATACTTTTTATTCAGTGGCTCATCAGGAAAGTCAATTATAAGAGACACTAAAGCATCCCTAAACTGCTTCTTGACCTTCCCTGAACAAGGCACCTAACTCTTGGACAAACTGAAGTGAATTGATCACAAAGGGATTTGCGGCAGCTGTGTGCTGGGCAACAAGTTTTGCACAGTGTGCAGAACAGTGGAAAAACAATGCAAGCGGATGCAATTCATCACTAAGCAAATAAAGTTGTATCTCAAACTAGATTTCTTTATTCAGTTATCTTTTTACATTATATATTCTAGTTTTTTATCATCAAAGGTAAAAAACGAGCCTGATAAGTCTTTTTTCCATTTTTCTTCTGCTCAGCCAAGCCAATATAAAAAAACATATCCACAATTTTTTTGACTTTCGAATTATATATATACATTTTTTTTCAATCATAAACTTTTCGAATTTCCTGGTTTATCTTCTTTTTATGCAAAAGAATTTAAAGAAAAAAAATCATCAAAATCAGACAACTGACGGCAAAAAGGGCTATGGCAAGCAGACACCCGGCAAGGATGACAGTAGCTTTCTCGAGAAACGAGAGGCGGTTCATGCCAGAGGAGAAGATTCTTGGAGAGTGGATCGTACAGAAGATGCTGTTATATGGAAGGACTGATGAAAAAGTAAGTATTTGAAATAAACTGTATTTATCACTGTTGTCCAAAAACTTGTATATTTAAATCTTAAATTTAATTTTTAACAAAATAATAATTATTCTTTATGGATGAAACTACTCTTCTACAGATAACTCTCCCATTGCCAAAGTCTTTCATGCTAGGTAGCCTGAATGAGCTGCATTTGTTCCAGAATAATCTGCGATTTTTTATGCTATTCTTTTTTTGAATTCCCAACAATCAAAACTTTTCTCACAAATCATTCCATTTTCATTACGTGACTCGTAATAAATTTTGATAACATTATTGATTAATATCATAAAAGAAACTTATAACTTTATATTTCTTTATTACAGTTGAACAAAGCACTACTGTTCTTTCAAGGGATATTTAAAAGTTTTGGATTTGAAAATATCATTAGAAACCGTAATTTTCGGCAGATAACAACGATGTTTTTAACAGGGTTGTTTGTGTCCGTGTTCTTTCTTTTGCGTTGTTCTCAAGCCCAGAAAGGTACTAGAGGTTTTAGGGGGAGCCTAGTAATCTTGCTTTATTAAAAAAATTGATTTCGAACCATTAAAATAGTTATTTCAATTAATTGATCAGATAAAATGTCATAATATACACTGTAGTCGATATTAAAACATGCCACTGTGTATTTGTTTATAACTTCGGCAATGGTCAAACTATTTTTGAAAAATTTCACAAATGGATGCAAGACAATGTTTTATAAACATTATTTTCTCTGTCCTTGTTTTAAAACTTTTTTGAAACTAAAAACAAGTGTAAAATAGGGATAACTGTGATTTAAAATACATATTTTTAACTTTTCTGAATTCAATAAATGAAATGAAACTATTAAAGAAACAACAAGTAACTGCTGAAAAAATTACTCCAAGTGTCTTGCTTGAACCCAGGCACGCAGAAGTTTGCGCCCTTCGTCAATGCATCCTTGATGACGCGTTGCTCAAACCCCTTCAGACCATCAGCAGTCGCTTTTTCAGTTCATTGACGTTGTGAACTTGTTTTTGTAAACCCGCTGCCGCATTTCTCATCAAGAAAATTAATTCCAAAATTATTAAAACTAATAACATATGTTTTACATGACAGTTATTGCTATTTTCACACATTTCAGTGAAAAAACTTATAAAATCGGTTGACGGTATTAAAACTGTTACAAATATGTAAAAAAATATTTATTATTCCTTTATTTTTACTCTTTCGAAGAGATCATTGAAAATGAGATGGTTCTCAACCAAGATGGCCTGCCCGTCTCCCTCTCCCTCCACATACCCCTCCACTACGCCACCTCTGATATAGCGCTCAGTTTAGTTTCGCAAGACCTCAGAGGCAATTACGGAAACTATTCTCGCGATTATGGCTATGGCAACTTCGTGATCAGGAAGAGAAAGGGTGGAGGATTTGAGTATGTGAGTGGCCTCTCAACTTGCGTTTAGTTAATGAAATTCATGCAAAGCAACAAATAAATAAATAATTACTTATCATTTTTTCAGAATTTCGAAATAATTTTTACTTTTGATTTTGAGTAAAATTTTTTAATAAGTTTACAAATAGCTATACATCATTAGAGATAACATTGATTGTATGGAAAAACATCTCAACAGAAAGGATACTATTATGTAAAGAAAGTGTACCATCATATGTTCCCCACTTCTGAAAACATGAATTTGAGACCAAATGTGAGAAAAGATGAATTAATTTTGAATAATGTTTCCTACACCGTCACTTCCGAATCCTTAATGCAAATTGGTTTGAAATACTTCCGTATTTTTCTAGTTTTCGATTGATCACAACAAATGTAGGTCTCATCTCTTTATTGTAAAAGTAAAAGACTTCACATATAAGACGCTTAAGCGTACATCGATTAACGATTGGTTTACCTAGAACCAGTATAATTTAGAACCCGTTAAATAACGTTTGCTATGAATATTTTTCAATAGCTCAATTCTTTTTTCCATTTTAACAATTTAATTATTAAAATGCCTTTTTAAATGTTTAAAAGATAATTATTTTTAAGCCGGTAGCTCTTATTCTTCAAACGTGGAACTTGCCCCTGACCACCAAAACTTGACTGTTGAGGTATTACTGCACATCGACTACACTCTCTACTTCAAGTCAGTGGCACCCTTACTATTTTCTTGCTTTTTTAAATGTTTAAATTAAAATGATATTCAAGTAGACAACCTTGCTATTTTCTTGCAAGAGTATTCAAGTCATTGGTGTTGAAGTGGAGTGGTTCTGATAAAATATAAATGAAATTAATGAAATAAAAGCGTTTTTTCTTAAAGCTACACGATGTTTCGGAGCACATGAGGTTTAATTGTTTGGCAACATCTCTCTTAACTTGCTATGGCACAATTACTCAGAAATAAATGTTTCAGTAGCAACAAGCCTCAAATCAATCACCATGACGAAAACAACGACAACAACAACCACAATGCGCCACCACCACAACGATGACAACAACAACAACAGGACTAGAAAGTTTCAGCAGCCACAGAGGTATCTTGGTGTGACAATCGACAATGGTCTCAATTTTGGTAAGCACGTCCAAATGGTGGCAGCATCCATGCGTGAAAGGACTAAGGTGATCGCAGCACTCACTGGTAAGGACTGGGGATGTGAATTTGCGACACTGAAGAAGGTTTACAACGCCACGGTAGAGTCAGTACTCTGGTATTCTGCCGCCAGCTGGATGCCCTGGATAAGTGCTTCCAACTTTGATCTTCTGGAAAGGGAACAGAAGAGAGCGGCAAAAATCATCGCTTGGCTAACCAGGATATGCCCCGATGAAGAGAGTGTGGTGTGAAGCAAACATTGTTCCGGTAAGGATTAAGGGTTGTATGCGGACTCTGAAAGCCTAGGAGAGAACGCTGAGGCTGGATGAACACCACCCACTACGTGTGACAGCTGACAAGCATGTTCCGAATCGCTTCAGGCGAAACAAAGGCTGGCGAGAGGACTCCAGAAGTGCATTGGCCCAGATCACAGGCAATGAGGTCATTCGAGAACCTTTCACTCGCATCAGACCTAAACCATGGGAAGAGACACTTGCACTTCAGCTGTTCAGTGAACTCACAGGTGAAGCCAACAAAAAGTCTGCAAAAGAGGTGCTTCAGGAGCTCATCCACACTGATCAATGCGATGAGGCTCTGAGAGAGAGAGGGGGGGAGGTGTTCACCTACCTTCTCCGCATGAGACCGGAATGGTTCGGTCATGCGGATTAGGAACAAAGAACTAAAAGCAATAACAACAACAACAACCGCACAGATGGCTGGAGTACCACAATGGCAGTGTTCAGGCTGCTCTCGCCTTCATCAAGGACTTCTACTCGTACACAATCAAGAAAGTCAGTGCCAATTCTGATCGGATGATGTTCAGTCAATTGAATAATCATGACTAAACTAAAATAGAATTAAAATTCAAGATACTGATAGAAATTTTAAATTTTTCATATAATTATACTACGTATTACTGGAACATTTCAGAAATAAAAATATATTCGAAGTATACTATTAATTCTTTTTAAATACTAACCAATATATGCATGGAAAAATAAAATAAAATAATTTGATAAATATAATTAAATCTATTTTATTTATTTTTTAAGTCGTCACACGGTTTTTCAGGTAGACGAAAACTTTCGAAGAATCAAGCGACCCGACTTCTCCATCTCACTGCATCTTTCAAAGTTCTACATTGAAACGGTTCTTGTTTAAACTAACAAAGAATGAAACTTAATGTAAAGCTTGGCATTAAATTTCCGTATCAAAAAATTTTTTTTTTATGTTTGTACATTAAATTTATAGATGTATTTCGATAAAGTGAGTATTTACTTTATAATTCTTGTATTGCCTATTTTTTGGTTATAACAAATTAATGAAATTTTAGAAGATAATCAACTGTAATTGCTCTAATTTATATATATATATATATATATATGTAAAACATAAAACATATAAAACTTGAAAGTTTTTCTATATGAATTATAAAAAATCTAACAAGTTTTTCCCCAATGAACTAAGAACCAGTCGATTTTCGCGGATGGAGACAGTACACAAGTGACGTCAGCGCCATTTAAGATTAATTACAAAGATGCCATGAAATTGTCACAAGGATATTACAAAGCTTCAAAAGCGAACGACCATTTTGATGTTGTTATATTTATGGGAAAGTAGGTTTTTAATTTTTTAAACTATATTTTACTTTTTTAACTTTATTGAGCTAATGGATATTTGTAAAGTTCATTTCGAGTGAAGTTATAGAAAATTATTGAAACTCATTTTGAAATAATTAAAAGTTCTAACTAATCACTACTGTCAACACTCTCTCCTTGCAAATGTATCGATTAATCTTACCCAAATCTGTGATTCTCAGCTTAGATATGAACGAAGCATCAGGAGTAGCAAAGTTTGAAGCCATTTGTACAGACGATTCTCTAGCCATAATTGCCCATTCAGCTCAGCCTGAACTCATTTTCACCATTACCCACGAGCTTGGTCATGTGTAAGTAATTTATTACAAAAGTAGTTTCAATTAATTGTTTTTTTACGAGTTTTTAGCCATAAATGTTAAAACAATCTTCTACATTTTGTTTCTTTCAGTTTGGGCGCCAGACATGATGGCGATGGTGATGACTGTCGGGGAAATGATAACAACATCATGTCAAAGTTGCTTTTGGACGCGGTAAATCCTTCGAACCTCCGTTTCTTCTCGCCCTGCTCAATCGCCTACTTCAAGATGACGCTCGACAGCATCAATGGGTACTTCTATATGTTTTTTATTTTTAGAAAAAACCCATAAATGCTTGCTTTTTTTTATTTTCAAGATAATCTCATAAAAATACCTCTTTATTTCAACCCTGTTTTCTCATACACAAGAAGGGATAAGAACTGTCTTTTGAACGAGCCAACAGCGCCACAAGACCTGCACCATGGCGATCTTCTCTTTGGCCAACAATTCTCACTCGACGACCAGTGCAAACAGTTGTATGAGACTGAATCCTTCTTTTGTGGAGTGGGTGACTTGGAACGTTAAAGGAATAAGTTCCAAATTATTAATCGCTTTTACTAAAAGCTTTACAAATCTTACGTGATCGTATTACATCTCTAGTTTAACTTTATGCTTTTTGAAGCATTTATTTATTTGTAACATTAAATTTATAAATAAATAAATTAAATGTATGAACAAATAAATTAAATTTATAAATTAGAAAATTAAACTTATAAATAAATTAATTAGATTTATAAATAAATAAATTAAATTTATAAATAAATAAATTAAATTTATAAATAAATCAATTAAATTTATAAATAAATTAATTAAATTTAAAAATAACTCAATTAAATTTATAAATAAATTAATTTAATTTATAAATAAATTAATTTAATTTATAAATAAATTAATTTAATTTATAAATGAATTAATTTAATTTATAAATGAATTAATTTAATTTATAAATAAATTAATTTAATTTATAAATAAATTAATTTAATTTATAAATAAATTAATTTAATTTATAAATAAATTAATTTAATTTATAAATAAATTAATTTAATTTATAAATAAATTAATTTAATTTATAAATAAATTAATTTAATTTATAAATAAATTAATCTAATTTATAAATAAATTAATCTAATTTATAAACAAATTAATTAAATTTATAAATAAATTAATTAAATTTATAAATAAATTAATTAAATTTATAAATAAATTAATTAAATTTATAAATAAATTAATTAAATTTATAAATAAATTAATTAAATTTATAAATAAATCAATTAAATTTAAAAATAAATTAATTTAATTTGAAAATAAATTAATTTAATTTAAAAATAAATTAATTAAATTTATAAGTAAATTAATTAAATTTATACATAAATTAATTAAATTTATAAATAAATTAAATAAATTTATAAATAAATAAATTAAATGTATAAATAAATAAATTAAATTTATAAATAAATAAATTAAATTTATAAATAAATAAATTAAATTTATAAATAAATAAATTAAATTTATAAATAAATAAATTAAATTTATAAATAAATTATTTAAATATCTTGGAATTTAATTTGTTTCTTATACTAACTAAACGTCATTTTCAATTCTGAAGCAAGACAAACTGGATGTTTGCATAGCTCTCGAATGCTACCGTCCGTTGAAGAAAGACTGCGGCAGGCACGGCCGGCAGACTGCAGCCGATGGGACTCCGTGTGGCGACAAGAAGTGGTGTCTTGGCCACTCTTGCGTCAGAGATCAAAGAGCGCCCAGCGCTGATGATGGTGAGGAGGAAGGGAGGTTAGTTTATATTGAAGGATGTGTTGAAGTGGCAGGCAGAATATTAAAACTTTGTTTAAATGCAAAGTTGTCATTTCTTTAGGGTGTTTTTTATTACGTACACGAAGATATGTTTGCACAAAATTATAACTTTTGAATATATTTCTTTTCCAACATTTATCAATGCAACCATCCACCACAGACCAATGTGTGCATGGAGATTACAAATGGAAGATTACGGAATATTTCGGTGACACTACTTGTGCAGAAGTAGCAACAGTCGCTAGTCGCTTCTGCTACCAAAGTCTTGCTCGGTCAAAATGCTGCCAAACCTGCTCGAAGCTCTATCGACCCGGTGAAGCTTCGTACCAAATGTTTTTTAAAGGATTTTTAAGTTCATAAGTTGAAAAGTCTACTGAAAAGTTGCAAAGCATCATTTACCACCTGACTGCACAGATTTCAAAGGCTGCGAGTATGGAGACAAAACAGACGACTGTGAAATAAACGTGAGAGCGCATCCCCCTTTATGCCGCCTTCAAGGAATGAATGATGATTGCTGCTTAACGTGCAAGCTGCAGTATAACAAGACCGGTGAGTTATTGTGGTTGGTGTTTTCATTATCCGTGATTTAGGGCTATAAATTTTGTGAACGTGACTTGGCCTCATTTTTTGAACTTACCAAATTTCAGAATTATTTTATAAAATTATGCTTATTTGTTACTCATTCATTATAACAACTCCCTACTAATTTAATGAAAATTTTATATTTAAAATTATTTGACAAAATTGTTTTTCAGATGCTGGAACTTATATTGAATACAAAGCCAGTAATTTTCCATTTTCACATAAAATTATTCAATTTCTTTTTATAGTCTCATAAAACAATCAAAAGAAAAGTCATAACAACAATGTTGATAACAAATGAAAACCCTTTAAAGGTTTAGTTTTCAGAAAATTCTGTCGATCCCGATTATTTCAATAATTAGTTTAAGCATCTTTTTCAGGCACTGAAAGCAGTGTATTTAAATTTTACCCTAAAACACCATGTATAGTATTAGTAGTCTTTATAGTGCCTTTGTCTCGACACTTCATATCTTTTTCTTCATCTCCCCCTTTCTCTTCTCTCCCTCTGTCTCCAGATCGCTCCCACACTTCTCAGCACCACTTCTTCCATCCTCCGATCCTCTTCCTGGTAACCAAGGACCCCTTCCATCGGGTCCTGTTTTCCACGCTCCCTTCTCCAAACCGTCATCCATTCTTCTCTCCACTCTTCATACAACCCACACTCTAGCAAAACGTGCCTCTCATTCTCTTCCTCCCCACAAACACATTTCCTATCCTCCTTCTCATACTTCCAGCGTACAATTTCATTATTCCTTACCGTCAAGCTATCCCCCCTACACATCATCCTAACTTTCGCTCCATCTGAACCATCTAAATACTTTTCCAACTTCCTGCTTTCTGACTTCTTCTCACGGTATCTTTTTCAGTCTTTCACTTTCCTGTATCTTATTCCCCCATTCTTCCCTTCCCCTTTGTTGGATCCTCTTTACTAGTTTCCTTCCCCCCATCCATCCAACCTCCCTTTCTGAAACGCCCATCATAAACACTCCTGCTCGTGCGCCTTTCCCTCCACGTTCCATTCTGCTCATAACCTCCACACCCAATGTTTTTCCTAAGTTGGCCACACCTCTCCACGATTTAGATTTCTTACCTTTCTCCTCTACACATGCTCTACCTACTCTTCCTACTATATCTTCCTCCTCTAATGTCCTAATCACAAAATCTGTCGTGACCTTACCCTCTCTTTCTCAGAATGTACTCCAGGCTGTTTCACCATGTACTACGACATTTCTTACACTAGTCTCTACCCCCCCTATTCATCTCCCAAACTTAGTCTGCAAAACCTCTATCTTCTTTTTCTCTTTAGCTGACAAACCAACTGCTGCAACACCATACATTAACTTTCCTAAAATCAAGCTTTTCCATGCCTCCCTGCCCACAATAAAACAAATCGCCGACCTTTTTGCTCCATATTTTACCATGCCGGTTAGGCTTCCAACGTTTTTCATCATGTCACTAAATTGATCAATCCCCCCCTTTTTTCCCCCTTTAAGCTTTAATCCTAAATACCTTACCTCATCACATTTTCGTATGGTCCTACCTCTAATTACCCATTCTTTACATCCTTCCATTCCTGTGTTACCAACCAGTTCCACAACTTTAGATTTCTCTTCATTCAGTTTCATTCCATATTCCTCCAACACCTCCAGTACATCCTCTAACACAATCTTCATATTATCTTCATTTCCCGCCGTCACTAGGATGTCGTCAGCATAAAGCATTCCTCCAAGCCTCCACTCTTTCCTACTATCCTCCCTACCCATTTGATTATGTACTTTCATCACTACCCTGGCTCGATGGTTATTCAGGACCGAATGTATAAAGCGCAATTCTTTTACTTTCAAATTTACTTTAAAAACCCAGTACGCCTTATACATGAAATTTATGGTAGAACAAGATCTCCAAAGACACATTACAAAGCATTCAAGCTTTTCTAACGAATAACTGCTTCAATTCTATAAAAAATAATTAAAATTTACGTTCTGTAACTTTAAATAATAATACTTTTTAAATAAATAAATAAGTTTTAACATCGCAACTATCACTTAAAAAAGATTAATTTCTCTAAAAAATACTTTGGGTGGTTTTTTGAGACTTCAAGGCTTAACCATTGTTTCATTAATTAAACAAATAAAATACTTTTTCTTCATTACCAACATGTTAAAATAATCTTTCTCACTTACGCATTTACCCAAGAACCTGACTGTGAAAACGAGTCTGTATGTTCCTTTTTACGGTCAAAAGAATGCTACGAGCAAAAATGGAAGAAACAATGCTGTTTCAGTTGTCGAGCCATCTTCGTAAAAGATAGAAAAGGTGGGTGGAAGATGAAGTTATGAATGGAAGCATAAATAAAAAATGAAATAGAATATTGAGAAAAAGTTATATTAAATTTTTAGGCTTTTTTGTGTCTAAGCTTCACTTTGAAAGCGTCCAATTTAATCCATGCAAGCATATCTTTAAAAACTTGGTATTTTAACTTTCCATGATATTTTTGTATAGAAATTTTGAAAAATAAATAGGAAAAAAATTAATTTAAATGTTTTTTTATTTTATTGTAATCAAAAATTGAATGATTTAATTTAAATTCTTCAAGGGTGTGAGTACGGAGACAGAGTGGATGGTTGTGCAGGCAAAGGCTGTTCGAAGGAGTGTTGTACTCAGTGCAGTGGGCAGCAGTTGCAAGCTCTGAACATTGAAGCGACCACGAGTATCTAGGGAAAGTTTCCTTGCGTCTCGGAATATGATGGGAGTTGTTAACATTCACTGTTAACTTGACAACTGTTATTGACATTTAATCATATAGTTAGTTATTCGTCTAAAGATTAGTTACTTCTTTAAAACAATTATTTCTTTAAAATATTGATCATCTCGTATGGTTCTCTAGTAAAAGGAACATTAAAACGTAGCAGTTATTTTAATTTTAGACCGTTTTTGAAAACAACCTTCCACGTGCTTAACTGCTTAAATATGCAAAAATTAGTCGAATTATTCATAAAATCGATTTCTGCTTGAAATCGAATCGAAACTTATGATATGTTGAAGATTGAATTATTACTCGGCCTTTCAATCCGTTTTCCCTCCACAGCTTTTAACTGCACCAGCATCTTCATGTCAAAAAAGCAACAAACTATAAAAATAAGAGAAATGTTAATACAAACTAACATGTTAACTAATATGAAAATGTTGGATATATGAAAACCCTTACTGAGAATGCATTTCAAGAAAATAGAAAAATTTACCTTCAAAATTAGTACTGAAATAACACGCGTATTTTGATATTCTTAATCGATCACCTTCTTCTATAACCACGATCGATTCTGAATACTTAAGGAAACCCATGTAAAAATAATTATTTTAAATTTCAAAAATAATAATAATAAAAGAAAAAAAATATAAGATGTAAAAATATTTATTAAAATAATAATAGCTGAACTTATTAGTTGCACTCAATTTCAAATAATAATAATCCATACAAACCAGTCATGCATTCTTAATAATCACAAGGCGTGGAAAGCACAATATATAAGGCTTGGCTGCATTGCATCTGTATCATAGATTACTTGATACCTGTTAGCAGCGCTCTTCCCTCCTTCCCAAGACTCCCAGGTAGAGAAAGATAATATCGATATTTAACAAAAAGTTTTTTTATTATATCATTCAAAAGACAATCAACTCATCACTAAGCAAATAAAGTTTGATCTTAAACTAGATTTATTTATTCAGTTATCTTTTTAAATAATATATTCTAGTTTTTTATCTTCAAAGGTAAAAAAATGAGACTGATAGGTGTTCTTTTCACTTTCCTTCTGCTCAGTCAAGCCATGCTGGTTGGATTAGTATTTCAAATAGAAACCGACCGAAATTCGGCGCCGAAATTGCCAATTTTCTTAGTTTCGGCCATTTTTCGGTTTCGGCCGAATCTAATTTTACAATTTCGGCCATTTTTCGGTTTCGGCCAAAAATAATTTTGTAATTTCGGCTCAATTTCGGTTTCGGCCGAAATGGATCTCATATTTACCGAAAAACCGAAATTTTTGTTTATTTATGTAGTTTATCTGATATATCTGTATCTTCAATCGAACTATCAAGTTCGGATTCGATTCTCTATTAGATATCTATTAGTTATTGTGGTTGATTGATTTATGGGTGTCATCAAACTAATTATTCGAATAACATATACAAGCATCTGGAACAAAAATTATGTATTTGATATTGAAGTAAATTGGGATACATTCAATGATAATATTTAACAAAACATTTGTTTAAAAAATGTTATTGTCAAAAGTAAGTATCTGTATATCCTCAATCGAACTCGAATTATTAAGTTTTGGTTCGATTCTCATCTTTATTAGATATCTATTAGATGTGATGGGAAAGTTAAATGCATCTTTGGCAATGATCCAGAGGGTCGATTTATTAGAGGTACACACACACACACACACACAAACACACACACACATACACACACACACACTAGAGGTCGGACCGGGTACCCGATCTGACCGGGTACCCGCGGGTACCCGCGGGACTCCCGCGGGAACGGGAATGAAAATTAATTTCGGGACGGGAAAAGTCGGGAACCTGGAATAGGTTTTCGGGACGGGAACGGGAACGGGAATCAACTTTCAAATCGGGAACGGGAAAAGACGGGAACGGGAATCAACTTTTAAATCGGGAACGGGAAAAACGGGAATGACATTTATTGGGATTGGATTTTTTAACAATGATTTTTCAGCAAACTTCTAAGTATGGAAATCTTTATTTCATCGATACTCCATACTTAAAATAAGTATTAAATGCAATAGAAATGTGTAACGAAGCCACCATTGCCAATGTCGAAATCTCCAACACTACATTTGAAGTTGTTATGGTGAGTCCAAAGATTAGGGAGATTAGAACAAATGGGTGATGATGAAAACTTTTCAGATGAAATCAAAATGGTCAGTTATATTATTTTAATTTTATAAATTAATACTTTGAATTTGAATGATTAATTTCCAAATGATTGTTCAGTTGATCATTTCGACAAAAGAAAAGATGCCATTGATCTCATTCATATGACAGCATGTCTGTTGCATCCCCAGTATGAAAGAATAATAGGAAAAAAGTTTGGGATAGAAAAGAAATAAATACCAAGACTTTCATTAGAGAAAATTTAAATCTATTTTGTACAGCCAGATTAAGCTGCAGTGCCGTTGAGAAAAAAAACAAATGATGGGTATTTAGACCTATTATGTTTGTTTTTATAACGAAAAAATTATAATAAAATTATAATACTAACAAATTATACGAATGATTTTATATTTGCAGTTGTGGAGAATAAGAATGTTGTCAAAAAACATATTTCTATCATTATTGAAGAATTAATAATAATGAACGAAGAAAAAAATTCAGAAGAGGATGAATTGTACAAATATTCACAATTACGTCCCAAAAAAATCGAAGATTATAAAGATGTTTTATTTTATTGGAGTAAAATGAGCAATTTTAAAATACAACAAGAAGTAGCCAAAATTTTGTTTAGTATATCTGCAAGTTATATTCCCTGTGAACGGAATTTTTCAATATGTGGTCGTTTAACTTCAGACCCAAAATCCTCTCATTTGAAAGCTGAAACTCTTAACGGTTTAACCCGTGTGAAAAGCAATAAAGACTTGATTGAATTACTCAAAAACAATGACTAACTTCAATACTTTCATTTCAATAAATATTTGAAATTTAAATCGTGTTTTATTTTTATTTTATTAAAAGAAATATTCTCTGACTTTCAAATAATAAATTGTAAGAAATGTTAGAACTAGCAAGTTTGGGACCAGTGAAAACGGCAGCGAAAATGAATAAAAAAACAAAAAAGTTTCGGGAACGGGTCGGGACGGGAATCAAAATTCTGATGTCCCATCGGGAACGGGACGGGACGGGAAAACAAATTTCGGGAACGGGACGGGACGGGAATCAAAATTCTGATGTCCCATCGGGAACGGGACGGGACGGGAAAACAAATTTCGGGAACGGGACGGGACCGGGAATGAAAAATCGTCCATGTCCGACCTCTAACACACACACACATACACACACACACACACACACACACACACACACACACACACACACACACACACACACACACACACACACACACACACACACACACACACACACACACACACACACACACACACACACACATTATTCGAATAAGATATACAAGCATGTGGAATTCTAGATATCCATGCTTTGAAAAACACTGTATATAAGTCGAAAGAACGAGAAGATTTGGCTTCGATTAATTAATTTAAAAATAAATTGTGAGAATGTCGTTGAATCCTATTTGGAAGTTTTTTTACAAAATGTCAGTCTGACCAAAGCAAAGCCTGTCAACAACAACAAAAAAATTTTGTTGAAAAACTTTTTTTTGTGCTTAAAATATACGCTTGTTTGGATTTACTTATTAAACTGGCATTGTCATCATTAAATACTATTTTTTCATTTTTAATAAAAGTTGGGAAAAATTTCGGCTTCGGCCGAAAATCTGCTTACAATTTCGGTTTAATTTCGGTTTCGGCCGAAATTTGATATTCAATTTCGGCTTAATTTCGGTTTCGGCCGAAAATGGGATTTTAATTTCGGCCTAATTTCGGTTTCGGCCGAAATAAAAATATCTGTTTCGGTCGGTCTCTAATTTCAAATCTATATAGAAAAATATATCCAGAATTTTTTTGACTTTCGAATTATATATAAAAAAAATTTCAATCATAAACTTTTTGAATTTTCTGGTTTATCTTCTTTTTATGCAAAAGAACTTGAAGAAATATAAAATCACCAAAATCAGACGACTGAGGGCAAAAAGGGCTATGGCAAGCAGACACCCGGCAAGGATGACAGTAGCTTTCTTGAGAAACGAGAGGCGGTTCATGCCAGAGGAGAAGATTCTTGGAGGGTGGATCGTACAGAAGATGGTGTTAAGCGGAAGGACTAATGAAGAAGCAGGAAGTCTTTGAAATAAACTAAGTTTATCACGGAGATGATAGTTGCGGAAGAATGGTTGATTGAAAGTGTTTGAGAAAGAAAACTGAGAATTGTTATGAAAAGGTTTTCTGAATGAGAAACATAGGCTTAATGAGGATGTTGAATAAACAAACTTTCAGTTGATGAATCTATAATTTGAAATTTTGCAGATTTATCAATCAAATTTATAAAATCTGTTTTTTTAAATTCGTTAAGAACTTTATTTTTTTGTGTCGTACACTTAATTATTTTTTTATGATACTCGGGTTACAATTATTTTGTGTGGAAACTTTGAGTTCGTTTTTTGATGAGCCAAAAGTGTTTAAATCGATAAAAAAGAACGGACTTACGTGAATAATTCATTGATTTAAAAAAAATTTAAAATATTGTTATAATTGTATTTCTTTATAAAGGCCAGTGAAGACACCGAGTGGTGTTCAGTTGGGCGTTTGGCACAAATAATTATAACAGTAAGAGAGTTTGATTAATAAAATCAAAATCAAAAGTAAAATTCAAATATATTTATATTTATAATGACATATAGACTATATGATATAGTACGATTTATCTTTTCAGAAATGCGCTGGGAAGTAATTTTCTGTCTTGGCTTTCTTGCCGTGCTGGTGTTGCAGGCCGATGCTGCCCCCACCCTTGAGAGTTGGTTTCATCTCCAATTGACATCATCATATCCATCTCTACTATGTTGATTTCTTTAAAATGTATCATAGATAGTTATATTGTATATTTTAATTAAATAATTACTACATTGAATTTTCAAATATTTAATTATGTCAAACTTTCCAAGGGTTCGTGGATTTGAAAATGAAAATGGCTTTTACAAAAAGCAAAGTTACAACATTGATTATTAAAAAAGGTTGAATTTTACATTTCTTATCTTATTCGTTAACAAAATATATTAAAACATTACAAAAGTTTTGTCAAATTTATTAATTCAAGTTTTTGAAGTTCTAACTAATGCAAAATATTTTCAAGCTAACAAAAAATAGTTTAGATCTAATAATGCCTCTAATAGCTAATTTTTTAAATCTGATTATTTCTTTTTTTTAAGGAAGCTTCATCAAAGAAAGCAACACCGGAGTATACATTGCCAAAGAAGCGGACCTTTCAGAGTCTGTAACGCATAAATCAAAAATAAACTTTTTTAAATCGCTCTATTAAAAAAACTAACATGATTTCAGCGCTGTGTATTTAAAGCTATGAAGTAAAGAAAGATTTTCACTTAAATTTGGAAAACCCGTTCAGGAATTCGAAATGGGCCACATGCACAGTTCAAGAAGTGGTCACCAAAATAGTGCGAAGAATTCTTAAATGCTGATATATCTATAAAGACATCTAAAGACATCGATACATTTTGAAAATTCGATTTAAAAAAACTATTTTTGCCTATTTTGAAATTTATACAATTACATTTTTGCACTCAACACAGACAATTCTGAAATGCGACAAAAAATTGAGTGGGAATCTGTATCTAGTGCTCAGGCTGGACACACACCACCAAATCGGGCATACAATCTTCAATGTTGAGTTTCACGGGTATCCTTCACGTTTGTTAGGTAAGAAAGAATATTAAAAATAGTTGTTAAAGAAAAAACAAATAAATAAATTGGAATATAATAATTTAGATGAAAACTAAGTATTTAATTAATTTAAAAATAAATTAATTCATTATTCATTGTCTTCGCAAATAATACAAACCAGTGACTATTTTCCTTAGGTAACATGTGGGTGGAATTGGGGCCAAGGGGTATGTAACAATGTTAACATTGTAACATGTTTAACAAAAATATTATCTTCGTTAATAACGTTTCAACGGATTGATGGTTTGGTTTACCAGCTTGTAACAAAACAAATACGATTATTTTCTATTAATAATACATTTATTTTAAGTTCTAAATTACTTCTCAACCTGTTCATCTTACTTTGAATCTTATTTTTAATCCTCACTTTGCCTCCATGTCAAAAGACACTATTATACATATATTTAATAATAATAATAGTAATAATAATAATAATAATAATAATAATAATAATAATAATAATAATAATAATAATAATAATAATAATAATAATAATAACAATAAGTAATCAACAAAGCCATTAAAAAAGCAAAAACATTTCTTTATTTGGATTCGAATCTACGTTCATAATACGGGGAACTTTGGGAGGCGACCTATGAGCTGGCTTGCATGCATAAAAGAAGCTCGCATGGAGGCTGTCAAGATGATTGAAAGTCAAAAATGAGGTCTGCACTCGCACTTTTCGCCTTGGTCCTTCTTGCCGCCACGGCGTTCGATCTCCCTCAGCCGTACCACTGGGACGAAAGCTTCACTGTCGGCGTGAGTCAGCTGCTGCCACTCAGCCCCTACGACGACCACAAGCCACTATCATCACTACCACCTCTGTAGCATCATCATCACCATCATCACAACCACCACCACCACCACTGTATTACTACCATCACCATCATCATCACCACCACCACAGTACCAGCAACTGGACAAGGAGCACTTGATGCTGTTCGACGCGGTGAGGTGGCTGTGCGACCGGCCGACTGACGAGAGTAAGCTGAGGTACCTGGCAGAAGTGGTCGACAAGCACTTCAACTACGAAGAGGTGGGTGATGATGATGATGCTCTGTTGTCTGGCAGTCGCTCCTTTTGAAATCTCACTTAAGCATTTTGAGAACGAGGTAAGCGACTGAGAACAATTCGTGGTTTCAATCCGAAGGTCGCAGGATCGATTCTAACCTTCACTCAGTAACCATTGTGTACATCATAATTACTCCTATTTATCGTTGTCTGCCTCAGACAAAGATGAAGTACGTCTACTACTCCGGTTTTGACGACCACGAGAGAAAACACGACGACTTCAGGGAGAGGTTGGAGCAGATCCGTGCGCCCGTGCCTCCTGAAGAATGTCAATACGTGAAGGAATGGTGAGATGCACCACTCACTCTCCCTCACTCACTCACTCCTCCACTCACTCGCTCACTCACGCACCCACCCACTCACTCACTCACTCACTCACTCACTCACTTGTTCTCTCACAGGCTGGTCGACCACATCAAGACGATCGACTTCCAGTACAGAACATTGCTGTAAATTTTTCCTCTCAATCAAATATTTTTATATAGCGCTTTTTTATAATGTCAAGAAACTTATTAATGTTCTGTTTTTCTTTGAAAAGTGAGTCGAAATATTTTCGCAGAAATTTATATTCGTGGAGAGTAAAGTGAGCCTAAGTTACATTCTTTTTCAACAAAGACCTAAGTCTTAACACAATTTATAAAATTGAGGATCAAATTTGTATTTCCTAAAATCAAACAACAGCATTTTTTACTAAAAACGATAAAAGGATTAAAAGATTTATAAGCCTAGACATTAAAAACTCATGGATCATCTTGCAGTTCATTGAGCTTAAAAGCTTGAATAAACCAATTTAAATTAAAATACTTGAGAATCTGTAGAAAGATTCTCAAATAGGTAAAAATGGGAAGCATAAACAATAAATGGAGTGTTGTGGATATTTCATGAAGTCACAGCTTCTTGCTGTGGCCAGAACGGCTGCTGGAGTGGTCAGGTGAGGCGAGGAGAGCTCTGCGTGCATGCAGTATGTTACGCCGTGTGCTTGGTGAGCGCATGAGGATTGCTGTGTGGTTGTTTGTGTGCGTGTTTGTGTGGTTGTTTGTGTGCGTGTTTATGTGGTTGTTTGTGTGCGTGTTTATGTGGTTGTTTGTGTGCGTGTTGAAGCTTGTGGATCGAGTGAAAGGACGAAATTTAAAGCTTGAAGAAACACTGTTGTTAGTGTCATTGAAGTTGTTGTTGGAGTTGTTGTTGAAGTTGTTGTTGGTGTTGATTTGTGAAGAGATGTGGTTGCTTAGAGCATCAGCAGTAGTGGTGGTTGCATCATTGGCGTTCTCATCGAGGAGAGCGTCAAACGGCCTCTTGACTTCGTGGTCGTTGGTGGTGGTACTTCTGAGGTAGTGGTGGCTGGAATTGTTGAAGCTGATGACTTTTTTGCTGTTAAAAGCGTTGTTGTTGTTGCTATCGGTGCTGATAATGATGTTATCTCTAGTTCTTCTGGCATCAGAGTCACCCCCCTCAGGAGAAGTCCTTGTCCCGATGACGCCCTCGCCCTGGCTGTAGGGACTGTTCGAGTGCGATGCGAATATATTCCTAGTTATCCTCCTGACAGGAGTCGAAACGACGACCTTCGCACCCAAGTTCACAAGCACGTCCAGTCGTCCTCCGTTGCCACCACCACCACCGTTGTCGCCACCACCGCCACGACTCTTGCTGTTACTGCTGTTCGAAGTGTCGATAAGAATTCTCGCAGCGATTTTATTTTGACTCAAATTCACTTTTTTCCGAGCTGAATCCCTTGTGAGTGCATTTTCGTGTTTTTGCGTGCCGTTTTGTCTTCGTTCTGCAGCGTCTGGACTGACCAGAGACGAAAAGATATGTGCTTTTTTAGCGAGAGATGGCGATAAATCCTTACCAAAACCATCGTCTTTGTGGTTGCTTTCTTTGGCTTTCAAGTTGAAAAAGGCGGAAAAAGATTCTTTCGCGGTGATGGGGATCGGCTTGATGGGGAGAGTGGCCTGAAGGGTTCCTGATAATGATGATCTAGCGGGAGGTTGGCTGGAGTAGAAACTTGTTCTTCGGTTCAGATTTCCGACGTGGGCTGGTTGGTCTGTGAGGGTGGTTGTAGTGATGGCCATGCCAGCTAAGAAAGACACCACAACTACGCCCTAGCCACACCCCACCCACCACACAGCACAAGAACATCCCAACACTACCACACATCAACAACCACCCCATCACATACACACACCCACAACCACACATAACCACCACAACTACACCACGCCACACAAAAGAACAACCACAACCATATGACCACACATCCACATAACCACCAGTACCACACCACATAACCACCACTACCACACCACATAACCACCACTTCCACACCACATAACGACCACCCGCCAACACACCTTTCAAGGGAGTCTCTTCCACCTCCAGCGGCAGCTCTTCCAAGCAACTCTGGGACATCACTTCCCGCCTCTTTAAGGCGTACCTGATGATGATGGTGGTGGTGGTGGTAGTGATGATGGTTATGGTGATGATGATGATTATGATGATAATGATTCTAGTCATGATTTATGTGATGAAAATTGTGAAAAAAATGTCGGGAACAAAATATTTCAAAAATATGACACAACTAACTAACACAGCAAATCATCATCAACGACAACAACAAAAATAACAATAACCTCAACAACACCAAGAACAGCACCAAAAAAATAAACAAAATCACAAACAACAACAACAACAACAAAAAGAACAGCAACAACATCAAAAACAACAACAACCGCAGCAACAACACGAACCGATCGATTCCCTGCTTGCACTCAGGAGTTTCACGAGCTCTCCTCGTCTTCAACACGTGATGTGCCTTGCGACCTGATGGATGGATGGTTGCATGGATGAATGCATGCATGGATGGTTGCATGGATGGATGCTTGCATGCATGGATGGTTGCATGGATGGATGCTTGCATGCATGGATTGATGCATGCATGGATGGTTGCATGCCTGGATGAATGCATGCATGGATGGATGAATGCATGGATGGATGAATGCATGCATGGATGGATGAATGCATGGATGGTTGCATGGATGAATGAATGCATGGAAGAGATTTTAATAACCCACCTAACCATCTAACCATCATCATTCCATAATCCATCAATTCACTCAAGAGATTCCTTTCAAAGCACGATTCCAAGCACTTTGCACCTAAGCCGCTCTTTACCCCCTCCCCTCCTTCAACATTGTCCCCCTCACAAACCCACCTCTGGTTGGGGTCTTATGGGGGCCCTTAGACTTGCCCTGATGATGTCTATTGACGCGTAATGATGATGATGATGATGGATGGAGTGCTGATGATGATGATGCTGTGCTGAAGGATTGATTGAAGGAGATCAAACGGGATTGAGTCATGCCGACCTGGATGGGGTGATGGCGAGTTGGATGGTGAGGTGAACTAGTCAACTGAAAAAAGTATTTAAATCGATTTTTTCTGATACTCAAAAATACTTGAATAACGCATAAATAAAGAAAATTAAAATCAAAATAGGTGAAATATTCTAGAATCTAAATAGCAAAGCAGACGCCACCTTGACGGCCTTCTGCCTGAACGAGAGACTCCTGCTGTCGAGTGCCTTCGAGCGTTTGCCTGCTGCAGCTGAGGTGGGTGAGAGCACCTTCTCTTGATGATGATGATGATCATTATTATCATTATTATCATTATTATTATCATTATTATTATTATTATCATTATTATTATAAAAGATGTTAAATGTTGCTTGGACTTTTTTGTTGTTGTGAAAAGCTCAATTGGGAACCAAGAAGTGGCAACAACAACAACAACAAGGCAAACACCAACCCGTTTGTTGTTCTTCTTGTTGTTGTTTGTTTGTCTTGAAGTTGAACAACGAATACAACGCCTTCTGACGCGACAACCTACTTCCGCCTACGTCATCGACTTCATTTTTGTTGTTGTTGCTCTTTTCACCTTTTCCCGCTATTTTCGAACTGCTCGTTGCAGTATCATCATCATCACCTCTATTATTAACGCTATCGTTGTTATTGTTGTTTTTATTATTATTAATATTATTATCGCTATTATTACTTTTCTTATCATTAATATTCGTTTCAGCAACTCCCTCTTTTTTAGAAGATGATGCGGAGGTGGAAAAGACATCATCATCATCACTGCCATCAGCATCATCATCATCACCGCCATCGAACTTGTCGGGAGAGAGGAGGTGGTGGAGGGGAGGGGGCACGGGCAGAATCAGCTGTTCGTATATGCGGTACATAAGACGTGGACAGCTTTGGTTGTAACTGGATGATGATGATAATGATAGTTCTTATTATTATTATTATTAATATTAATATGCTGATGATAGTGATGCTGGTAAGGATGATGATGATGATGAAGAAGATAATGACGATGGAGATGATGATGATGACGATAAACAAGAAGAAGAAGATGATGATGATGAAGATGATGATGATGATGATGATGATGATGATGATGATGATGGTGATGATGATGACGTACAGTTCGAAGAGGGTGACGTCGAGGAGGGAGGACACGTGACTGATGTCCTTGAGGAAGGAGATGCTGCGCAGGTGGCTGCACGCCTTTGATGGGGGTGGGGGTGGTGTTTTAATTGAGTTTAATAAATATAAATAAACTTTTTATAATTAATTAATTTAATGATACAAATGAAATATTAATTAAGGCTAATTCCTCAATTATTCAATGGTCAGGATAAATCAATTAATGGCAAGTAATCACAAAGGAACCTCTTTGGCATGGGTGGAGATGAGGGAGTGGTGGTTGGCTAGGTGGCGTGAGTGGTTGTGGTGCAGTTCACAGTGCAAGTACACCTGGTATTCGTAACTGGTGGGTGGGTGGTGCAAGTGGGTGTTGGTGAGTGGGTGGGTGGTAATCATCATCATCATCATCGTCATCCTCATCATCATCATAAGCTGACGATGACGACGACGACGAGGATAATGGCAACAATGATGACGACAAACAAACAAATACACAAATACACAAACAAACAACAACAACAAACCTCCTTATGATGACATCATCATCATCACGCAGGTGAGACAGTCTGGTACGCATGTGCTTGCCGCTGTGGAAGACATGTCGTCTCAGGAAGGTGTAGGCGGGAGACAATCGCCTACTTCAAGATGACGCTCGACAGCATCAATGGGTACTTCTATATGTTTTTTATTTTTAGAAAAAACCCATAAATGCTTGCTTTTTTTTATTTTCAAGATAATCTCATAAAAATACCTCTTTATTTCAACCCTGTTTTCTCATACACAAGAAGGGATAAGAACTGTCTTTTGAACGAGCCAACAGCGCCACAAGACCTGCACCATGGCGATCTTCTCTTTGGCCAACAATTCTCACTCGACGACCAGTGCAAACAGTTGTATGGGACTGAATCCTTCTTTTGTGGAGTGGGTGACTTGGAACGTTAAAGGAATAAGTTCCAAATTATTAATCGCTTTTACTAAAAGCTTTACAAATCTTACGTGATCGTATTACATCTCTAGTTTAACTTTATGCTTTTTGAAGCATTTATTTATTTGTAACATTAAATTTATAAATAAATAAATAAAATGTATAAACAAATAAATTAAATTTATAAATAAGAAAATTAAACTTATAAATAAATTAATTAGATTTATAAATAAATAAATTAAATTTATAAATAAATCAATTAAATTTATAAATAAATTAATTAAATTTAAAAATAATTCAATTAAATTTATAAATAAATTAATTTAATTTATAAATAAATTAATTTAATTTATAAATAAATTAATTTAATTTATAAATAAATTAATTTAATTTATAAATAAATTAATTTAATTTATAAATTAATTAATTTAATTTATAAATAAATTAATCTAATTTATAAATAAATTAATCTAATTTATAAACAAATTAATTAAATTTATAAATAAAGTAATTAAATTTATAAATAAATTAATTAAATTTATAAATAAATTAATTAAATTTATAAATAAATTAATTAAATTTATAAATAAATTAATTAAATTTCAAAATAAATTAATTTAATTTAAAAATAAATTAATTAAATTTATAAGTAAATTAATTAAATTTATAAATAAATTAATTAAATTTATAAATAAATTAAATAAATTTATAAATAAATAAATTAAATTTATAAATAAATAAATTAAATTTATAAATAAATAAATTAAATTTATAAATAAATAAATTAAATTTATAAATAAATAAATTAAATTTATAAATAAATAAATTAAATTTATAAATAAATAAATTAAATTTATAAATAAATTATTTAAATATCTTGGAATTTAATTTGTTTCTTATACTAACTAAACGTCATTTTCAATTCTGAAGCAAGACAAACTGGATGTTTGCATAGCTCTCGAATGCTACCGTCCGTTGAAGAAAGACTGCGGCAGGCACGGCCGGCAGACTGCAGCCGATGGGACTCCGTGTGGCGACAAGAAGTGGTGTCTTGGCCACTCTTGCGTCAGAGATCAAAGAGCGCCCAGCGCTGATGATGGTGAGGAGGAAGGGAGGTTAGTTTATATTGAAGGATGTGTTGAAGTGGCAGGCAGAATATTAAAACTTTGTTTAAATGCAAAGTTGTCATTTCTTTAGGGTGTTTTTTATTACGTACACGAAGATATGTTTGCACAAAATTATAACTTTTGAATATATTTCTTTTCCAACATTTATCAATGCAACCATCCACCACAGACCAATGTGTGCATGGAGATTACAAATGGAAGATTAAGGAATATTTCGGTGACACTACTTGTGCAGAAGTAGCAACAGTCGATAGTCGCTTCTGCTACCAACTTCCTGCTCGGTCAAAATGCTGTCAAACCTGCTCGAAGCTCTATCGACCCGGTGAAGCTTCGTACCAAATGTTTTTTAAAGGATTTTTAAGTTCATAAGTTGAAAAGTCTACTGAAAAGTTGCAAAGCATCATTTACCACCTGACTGCACAGATTTCAAAGGCTGCGAGTATGGAGACAAAACAGACGACTGTGAAATAAACGTGAGAGCGCATCCCCCTTTATGCCGCCTTCAAGGAATGAATGATGATTGCTGCTTAACGTGCAAGCTGCAGTATAACAAGACCGGTGAGTTATTGTGGTTGGTGTTTTCATTATCCGTGATTTAGGGCTATAAATTTTGTGAACGTGACTTGGCCTCATTTTTTGAACTTACCAAATTTCAGAATTATTTTATAAAATTATGCTTATTTGTTACTCATTCATTATAACAACTCCCTACTAATTTAATGAAAATTTTATATTTAAAATTATTTGACAAAATTGTTTTCAGATGCTGGAACTTATATTGAAAACAAAGCCAGTAATTTTCCATTTTCACATAAAAATATTCAATTTCTTTTTATAGTCTCACAAACCATCAAAAGAAAAGTCATAACAACAATGTTGATAACAAATGAAAACCCTTTAAAGGTTTAGTTTTCAGAAAATTCTGTCGATCCCGATTATTTCAATAATTAGTTTAAGCATCTTTTTCAGGCACTGAAAGCAGTGTATTTAAATTTTACCCTAAAACACCATGTATAGTATTAGTAGTCTTTATAGTGCCTTTGTCTCGACACTTCATATCTTTTTCTTCATCTCCCCCTTTCTCTTCTCTCCCTCTGTCTCCAGATCGCTCCCACACTTCTCAGCACCACTTCTTCCATCCTTCGATCCTCTTCCTGGTAACCAAGGACCCCTTCCATCGGGTCCTGTTTTCCACGCTCCCTTCTCCAAACCGTCATCCATTCTTCTCTCCACTCTTCATACAACCCACACTCTAGCAAAACGTGCCTCTCATTCTCTTCCTCCCCACAAACACATTTCCTATCCTCCTTCTCATACTTCCAGCGTACAATTTCATTATTCCTTACCGTCAAGCTATCCCCCCTACACATCATCCTAACTTTCGCTCCATCTGAACCATCTAAATACTTTTCCAACTTCCTGCTTTCTGACTTCTTCTCACGGTATCTTTTTCAGTCTTTCACTTTCCTGTATCTTATTCCCCCATTCTTCCCTTCCCCTTTGTTGGATCCTCTTTACTAGTTTCCTTCCCCCCATCCATCCAACCTCCCTTTCTGAAACGCCCATCATAAACACTCCTGCTCGTGCGCCTTTCCCTCCACGTTCCATTCTGCTCATAACCTCCACACCCAATGTTTTTCCTAAGTTGGCCACACCTCTCCACGATTTAGATTTCTTACCTTTCTCCTCTACACATGCTCTACCTACTCTTCCTACTATATCTTCCTCCTCTAATGTCCTAATCACAAAATCTGTCGTGACCTTACCCTCTCTTTCTCAGAATGTACTCCAGGCTGTTTCACCATGTACTACGACATTTCTTACACTAGTCTCTACCCCCCCTATTCATCTCCCAAACTTAGTCTGCAAAACCTCTATCTTCTTTTTCTCTTTAGCTGACAAACCAACTGCTGCAACACCATACATTAACTTTCCTAAAATCAAGCTTTTCCATGCCTCCCTGCCCACAATAAAACAAATCCCCGACCTTTTTGCTCCATATTTTACCATGCCGGTTAGGCTTCCAACGTTTTTCATCATGTCACTAAATTGATCAATCCCCCCCTTTTTCCCCCTTTAAGCTTTAATCCTAAATACCTTACCTCATCACATTTTCGTATGGTCCTACCTCTAATTACCCATTTTTTACATCCTTCCATTCCTATATTACCAACCAGTTCCACAACTTTAGATTTCTCTTCATTCAGTTTCATTCCATATTCCTCCAACACCTCCAGTACATCCTCTAACACAATCTTCATATTATCTTCATTTCCCGCCGTCACTAGGATGTCGTCAGCATAAAGCATTCCTCCAAGCCTCCACTCTTTCCTACTATCCTCCCTACCCATTTGATTATGTACTTTCATCACTACCCTGGCTCGATGGTTATTCAGGACCGAATGTATAAAGCGCAATTCTTTTACTTTCAAATTTACTTTAAAAACCCAGTACGCCTTATACATGAAATTTATGGTAGAACAAGATCTCCAAAGACATATTACAAAGCATTCAAGCTTTTCTAACGAATAACTGCTTCAATTCTATAAAAAATAATTAAAATTTACGTTCTGTAACTTTAAATAATAATACTTTTTAAATAAATAAATAAGTTTTAACATCGCAACTATCACTTAAAAAAGATTAATTTCTCTAAAAAATACTTTGGGTGGTTTTTTGAGACTTCAAGGCTTAACCATTGTTTCATTAATTAAACAAATAAAATACTTTTTCTTCATTACCAACATGTTAAAATAATCTTTCTCACTTACGCATTTACCCAAGAACCTGACTGTGAAAACGAGTCTGTATGTTCCTTTTTACGGTCAAAAGAATGCTACGAGCAAAAATGGAAGAAACAATGCTGTTTCAGTTGTCGAGCCATCTTCGTAAAAGATAGAAAAGGTGGGTGGAAGATGAAGTTATGAATGGAAGCATAAATAAAAAATGAAATAGAATATTGAGAAAAAGTTATATTAAATTTTTAGGCTTTTTTGTGTCTAAGCTTCACTTTGAAAGCGTCCAATTTAATCCATGCAAGCATATCTTTAAAAACTTGGTATTTTAACTTTCCATGATATTTTTGTATAGAAATTTTGAAAAATAAATAGGAAAAAAATTAATTTAAATGTTTTTTTATTTTATTGTAATCAAAAATTGAATGATTTAATTTAAATTCTTCAAGGGTGTGAGTACGGAGACAGAGTGGATGGTTGTGCAGGCAAAGGCTGTTCGAAGGAGTGTTGTACTCAGTGCAGTGGGCAGCAGTTGCAAGCTCTGAACATTGAAGCGACCACGAGTATCTAGGGAAAGTTTCCTTGCGTCTCGGAATATGATGGGAGTTGTTAACATTCACTGTTAACTTGACAACTGTTATTGACATTTAATCATATAGTTAGTTATTCGTCTAAAGATTAGTTACTTCTTTAAAACAATTATTTCTTTAAAATATTGATCATCTCGTATGGTTCTCTAGTAAAAGGAACATTAAAACGTAGCAGTTATTTTAATTTTAGACCGTTTTTGAAAACAACCTTCCACGTACTAAACTGCTTAAATATGCAAAAATTATTCGAATTATTTATAAAATCGATTGCTGCTTGAAATCGAATCGAAACTTATGGTATGTTGAAGATTGAATTATTACTCGGCCTTTCAATCCGTTTTCCCTCCACAGCTTTTAACTGCACCAGCATCTTCATGTCAAAAAAGCAACAAACTATAAAAATAAGAGAAATGTTAATACAAACTAACATGTTAACTAATATGAAAATGTTGGATATATGAAAACCCTTACTGAGAATGCATTTCAAGAAAATAGAAAAATTTACCTTCAAAATTAGTACTGAAATAACACGCGTATTTTGATATTCTTAATCGATCACCTTCTTCTATAACCACGATCGATTCTGAATACTTAAGGAAACCCATGTAAAAATAATTATTTTAAATTTCAAAAATAATAATAATAAAAGAAAAGAAATATAAGATGTAAAAATATTTATTAAAATAATAATAGCTGAACTTATTAGTTGCACTCAATTTCAAATAATAATAATCCAAACAAACCAGTCATGCATTCTTAATAATCACAAGGCGTGGAAAGCACAATATATAAGGCTTGGCTGCATTGCATCTGTATCATAGATTACTTGATACCTGTTAGCAGCGCTCTTCCCTCCTTCCCAAGACTCCCAGGTAGAGAAAGATAATATCGATATTTAACAAAAAGTTTTTTTATTATATCATTCAAAAGACAATCAACTCATCACTAAGCAAATAAAGTTTGATCTTAAACTAGATTTATTTATTCAGTTATCTTTTTAAATAATATATTCTAGTTTTTTATCTTCAAAGGTAAAAAAATGAGACTGATAGGTGTTCTTTTCACTTTCCTTCTGCTCAGTCAAGCCATGCTGGTTGGATTAGTATTTCAAATAGAAACCGACCGAAATTCGGCGCCGAAATTGCCAATTTTCTTAGTTTCGGCCATTTTTCGGTTTCGGCCGAATCTAATTTTACAATTTCGGCCATTTTTCGGTTTCGGCCGAAAATAATTTTGTAATTTCGGCTCAATTTCGGTTTCGGCCGAAATGGATCTCATATTTACCGAAAAACCGAAATTTTTGTTTATTAATGTAGTTTATCTGATATATCTGTATCTTCAATCGAACTATCAAGTTCGGATTCGATTCTCTATTAGATATCTATTAGTTATTGTGGTTGATTGATTTATGGGTGTCATCAAACTAATTATTCGAATAACATATACAAGCATCTGGAACAAAAATTATGTATTTGATATTGAAGTAAATTGGGATACATTCAATGATAATATTTAACAAAACATTTGTTTAAAAAATGTTATTGTCAAAAGTAAGTATCTGTATATCCTCAATCGAACTCGAATTATTAAGTTTTGGTTCGATTCTCATCTTTATTAGATATCTATTAGATGTGATGGGAAAGTTAAATGCATCTTTGGCAATGATCCAGAGGGTCGATTTATTAGAGGTACACACACACACACACACACACACAAACACACACACACATACACACACACACACACACATACACACACACACACACACACACACACACACACACACACACACACACACACACACACACACACACACACACACACACACACACACACACACACACACATTATTCGAATAAGATATACAAGCATGTGGAATTCTAGATATCCATGCTTTGAAAAACACTGTATATAAGTCGAAAGAACGAGAAGATTTGGCTTCGATTAATTAATTTAAAAATAAATTGTGAGAATGTCGTTGAATCCTATTTGGAAGTTTTTTTACAAAATGTCAGTCTGACCAAAGCAAAGCCTGTCAACAACAACAACAAAATTTTGTTGAAAAACTTTTTTTTGGCATTGTCATCATTAAATACTATTTTTTCATTTTTAATAAAAGTTGGGAAAAATTTCGGCTTCGGCCGAAAATCTGCTTACAATTTCGGTTTAATTTCGGTTTCGGCCGAAATTTGATATTCAATTTCGGCTTAATTTCGGTTTCGGCCGAAAATGGGATTTTAATTTCGGCCTAATTTCGGTTTCGGCCGAAATAAAAATATCTGTTTCGGTCGGTCTCTAATTTCAAATCTATATAGAAAAATATATCCAGAATTTTTTTGACTTTCGAATTATATATAAAAAAAATTTCAATCATAAACTTTTTGAATTTTCTGGTTTATCTTCTTTTTATGCAAAAGAACTTGAAGAAATATAAAATCACCAAAATCAGACGACTGAGGGCAAAAAGGGCTATGGCAAGCAGACACCCGGCAAGGATGACAGTAGCTTTCTTGAGAAACGAGAGGCGGTTCATGCCAGAGGAGAAGATTCTTGGAGGGTGGATCGTACAGAAGATGGTGTTATGCGGAAGGACTAATGAAGAAGCAGGAAGTCTTTGAAAGAAACTAAGTTTATCACGGAGATGATAGTTGCGGAAGAATGGTTGATTGAAAGTGTTTGAGAAAGAAAACTGAGAATTGTTATGAAAAGGTTTTCTGAATGAGAAGCATAGGCTTAATGAGGATGTTGAATAAACAAACTTTCAGTTGATGAATCTATAATTTGAAATTTTGCAATTTATCAATCAAATTTATAAAATCTGTTTTTTTAAATTCGTTAAGAACTTTATTTTTTTGTGTCGTACACTTAATTATTTTTTTATGATACTCGGGTTACAATTATTTTGTGTGGAAACTTTGAGTTCGTTTTTTGATGAGCCAAAAGTGTTTAAATCGATAAAAAAGAACGGACTTACGTGAATAATTCATTGATTTAAAAAAATTTAAAATATTGTTATAATTGTATTTCTTTATAAAGGCCAGTGAAGACACCGAGTGGTGTTCAGTTGGGCGTTTGGCACAAATAATTATAACAGTAAGAGAGTTTGATTAATAAAATCAAAATCAAAAGTAAAATTCAAATATATTTATATTTATAATGACATATAGACTATATGATATAGTACGATTTATCTTTTCAGAAATGCGCTGGGAAGTAATTTTCTGTCTTGGCTTTCTTGCCGTGCTGGTGTTGCAGGCCGATGCTGCCCCCACCCTTGAGAGTTGGTTTCATCTCCAATTGACATCATCATATCCATCTCTACTATGTTGATTTCTTTAAAATGTATCATAGATAGTTATATTGTATATTTTAATTAAATAATTACTACATTGAATTTTCAAATATTTAATTATGTCAAACTTTCCAAGGGTTCGTGGATTTGAAAATGAAAATGGCTTTTACAAAAAGCAAAGTTACAACATTGATTATTAAAAAAGGTTGAATTTTACATTTCTTATCTTATTCGTTAACAAAATATATTAAAACATTACAAAAGTTTTGTCAAATTTATTAATTCAAATTTTTGAAGTTCTAACTAATGCAAAATATTTTCAAGCTAACAAAAAATAGTTTAGATCTAATAATGCCTCTAATAGCTAATTTTTTAAATCTGATTATTTCTTTTTTTTTAAGGAAGCTTCATCAAAGAAAGCAACACCGGAGTATACATTGCCAAAGAAGCGGACCTTTCCGAGTCTGTAACGCATAAATCAAAAATAAACTTTTTTAAATCGCTCTATTAAAAAAACTAGCATGATTTCAGCGCTGTGTATTTAAAGCTATGAAGTAAAGAAAGATTTTCACTTAAATTTGGAAAACCCGTTCAGGAATTCGAAATGGGCCACATGCACAGTTCAAGAAGTGGTCACCAAAATAGTGCGAAGAATTCTTAAATGCTGATATATCTATAAAGACATCTAAAGACATCGATACATTTTGAAAATTCGATTTAAAAAAACTATTTTTGCCTATTTTGAAATTTATACAATTACATTTTTGCACTCAACACAGACAATTCTGAAATGCGACAAAAAATTGAGTGGGAATCTGTATCTAGTGCTCAGGCTGGACACACACCACCAAATCGGGCATAAAATCTTCAATGTTGAGTTTCACGGGTATCCTTCACGTTTGTTAGGTAAGAAAGAATATTTAAAATAGTTGTTAAAGAAAAAACAAATAAATAAATTGGAATATAATAATTTAGATGAAAACTAAGTATTTAATTAATTTAAAAATAAATTAAATCATTATTCATTGTCTTCGCAAATAATACAAACCAGTGACTATTTTCCTTAGGTAACATGTGGGTGGAATTGGGGCCAAGGGGTATGTAACAATGTTAACATTGTAACATATTTAACAAAAATATTATCTTCGTTAATAACGTTTCAACGGATTGATGGTTTGGTTTACCAGCTTGTAACAAAACAAATACGATTATTTTCTATTAATAATAAATTTATTTTAAGTTCTAAATTACTTCTCAACCTGTTCATCTTACTTTGAATCTTATTTTTAATCCTCACTTTGCCTCCATGTCAAAAGACACTATTATACATATATATAATACTAATAATAATAATAATATTAAGTAATCAACAAAGCCATTAAAAAAGCAAAAACATTTCTTTATTTGGATTCGAATCTACGTTCATAATACGGGGAACTTTGGGAGGCGACCTATGAGCTGGCTTGCATGCATAAAAGAAGCTCGCATGGAGGCTGTCAAGATGATTGAAAGTCAAAAATGAGGTCTGCACTCGCACTTTTCGCCTTGGTCCTTCTTGCCGCCACGGCGTTCGATCTCCCTCAGCCGTACCACTGGGACGAAAGCTTCACTGTCGGCGTGAGTCAGCTGCTGCCACTCAGCCCCTACGACGACCACAAGCCACTATCATCACTACCACCTCTGTAGCATCATCATCACCATCATCACAACCACCACCACCACCACTGTATTACTACCATCACCATCATCATCACCACCACCACAGTACCAGCAACTGGACAAGGAGCACTTGATGCTGTTCGACGCGGTGAGGTGGTTGTGCGACCGGCCGACTGACGAGAGTAAGCTGAGGTACCTGGCAGAAGTGGTCGACAAGCACTTCAACTACGAAGAGGTGGGTGATGATGATGATGCTCTTTTGTCTGGCAGTCGCTCCTTTTGAAATCTCGCTGAAGCATTTTGAGAACGAGGTAAGCGACTGAGAACAACTCGTGGCTTCAAACCGAAGGTCGCAGGATCGATTCTACCCTTTACTCAGTAACCATTGTGTACATCATAATTACTCCTATTATGATATTAGTATTTATCGTTGTCTGCCTCAGTCAAAGATGAAGTACGTCTACTACTCCGGTTTCGACGACCATGAGAGGAAACACGACGACTTCAGGGAGAGGCTGGAGCGGATCCGTGCGCCCGTGCCTCCTGAAGAATGTCAATACGTGAAGGAATGGTGAGATACACCACTCACTCTCTCTCACTCACTCACTCACTCACTCACTCACTCATTCACTCACTCACTCACTCACTCACTTGTTCCTTCACAGGCTGGTCGACCACATCAAGACGATCGACTTCCAGTACAGAACATTGCTGTAAATTTTTCCTCTCAATCAAATATTTTTATATAGCGCTTTTTTATAATTTCAAGAAACTTATTAATGTTCTGTTTTTTTTTGAAAAGTGAGTCTAAATATTTTCGCAGAAATTTATATTCGTGGAGAGTAAAGTGAGCCTAAGTTACATTCTTTTTCAACAAAGACCTAAGTCTTAACACAATTTATAAAATTGAAGATCAAATTTATATTTCCTAAAATCAAACAACAGCATATTTTACTAAAAACGATAAAATGATTAAAAGATGCATAAGCTTAGACATTAAAAACTCATGGATCATCTTGCAGTTCATTGAGCTTAAAAGCTTGAATAAACCAATTTAAATTAAAATACTTGAGAATCTGTAGAAAGATTCTCAAATAGGTAAAAATGGGAAGCATAAACAATAAATGGAGTGTTGTGGATATTTCATGAAGTCACAGCTTCTTGCTGTGGCCAGAACGGCTGCTGGAGTGGTCAGGTGAGGCGAGGAGAGCTCTGCGTGCATGCAGTATGTTACGCCGTGTGCTTGGTGAGCGCATGAGAATTGCTGTGTGGTTGTTTGTGTGCGTGTTTATGTGGTTGTTTGAGTGCGTGTTTGTGTGGTTGTTTGTGTGCGTGTTTATGTGGTTGTTTGTGTGCGTGTTTATGTGGTTGTTTGTGTGCGTGTTTATGTGGTTGTTTGTGTGCGTGTTTATGTGGTTGTTTGTGTGCGTGTTGAAGCTTGTGGATCGAGTGAAAGGACGGAATTTAAAGCTTGAAGAGACACTGTTGTTAGTGTCATTGTAGTTGTTGTTGGAGTTGTTGTTGAAGTTGTTGTTGGTGTTGATTTGTGAAGAGATGTGGTTGCTTAGAGCATCAGCAGTAGTGGTGGTTGCATCATTGGCGTTCTCATCGAGGAGAGCGTCAAACGGCCTCTTGACTTCATGGTCGTGGGTGGTGATGCTTCTGAGGTAGTGGTGGCTGGAATTGTTGAAGCTGATGACTTTTTTGCTGTTAAAAGCGTTGTTGTTGTTGCTATCGGTGCTGATAATGATGTTATCTCTAGTTCTTCTGGCATCAGAGTCACCCCCCTCAGGAGAAGTCCTTGCCCCGATGACGCCCTCGCCTTGGCTGTAGGGACTGTTCGAGTGCGATGCGAATATATTCCTAGTTATCCTCCTGACAGGAGTCGAAACGACGACCTTCGCACCCAAGTTCACAAGCACGTCCAGTCGTCCTCCGTTGCCACCACCACCGTTGCCACCTACACTACCACCACCGCCACGACTCTTGCTGTTACTGCTGTTCGAAGTGTCGATAAGAATTCTCGCAGCGATTTTATTTTGACTCAAATTCACTTTTTTTCGAGCTGAATCCCTTGTGAGTGCATTTTCGTGTTTTTGCGTGCCGTTTTGTCTTCGTTCTGCAGTGTCTGGACTGACCAGAGACGAAAAGATATGTGCTTTTTTAGCGAGAGATGGCGATAAATTCGTACCGAAACCATCGTCTTTGTGGTTGCTTTCTTTGGCTTTCAAGTTGAAAAAGGCGGAAAAAGATTCTTTCGCGATGATGGGGGTCGGCATGATGGGGAGAGTGGCCTGAAGGGTTCCTGATAATGATGATCTAGCGGGAGGTTGGCTGGAGTAGAAACTTGTTCTTCGGTTCAGATTTCCGACGTGGGCTGGTTGGTCTGTGAGGGTGATTGTAGTGATGGCCATGCCAGCTAAGAACGACACCACAACTACGCCCTAGCCACACCCCACCCACCACACAGCACAAGAACATCCCAACACTACCACACATCAACAACCACCCCATCACAAACACACACCCACAACCACACATAACCACCACAACTACACCACGCCACACAAAAGAACAACCACAACCATATGACCACACATCCACATAACCACCAGTACCACACCACATAACCACCACTACCACACCACATAACCACCACTTCCACACCACATAACCACCACCCGCCAACACACCTTTCAAGGGAGTCTCTTCCACCTCCAGCGGCAGCTCTTCCAAGCAACTCTGGGACATCACTTCCCGCCTCTTTAAGGCGTACCTGATGATGATGATGATGATGGTGGTGGTGGTAGTGATGATGGTTATGGTGATGATGATGATTATGATGATAATGATTCTAGTCATGATTTATGTGATGAAAATTGTGAAACAAATGTCGGGAACAAAATATTTCAAAAATATGACACAACTAACTAACACAGCAAATCATCATCAACGACAACAACAAAAATAACAATAACCTCTACAACACCAAGAACAGCACCAAAAAAATAAACAAAATCACAAACAACAACAACAACAACACGAACCGATCGATTCCCTGCTTGCACTCAGGAGTTTCACGAGCTCTCCTCGTCTTCAACACGTGATGTGCCTTGCGACCTGATGGATGGATGAATGCATGGATGGATGGTTGCATGCATGGATGAATGCATGGATGGATGGATGCATAGAAGAGATTTAAATAACCCACCCACCCATCATCTAACCATCATCATTCCATAATCCATCAATTCACTCAAGAGATTCCTTTCAAAGCACGATTCCAAGCACTTTGCCCCTAAGCCGCTCTTTACCCCCTCCCCTCCTTCAACATTGCCCCCCTCACAAACCCACCTCTGGTTGGGGTCTTATGGGGGCCCTTAGACTTGCCCTGATGGTGTCTATTGACGCGTAATGATGATGATGACGATGATGATGATGGATGGAGTGCTGATGACGATGATGATGATGGATGGAGTGCTGATGATGATGATGCTGTGCTGAAGGATTGATTGAAGGAGATCAAACGGGATTGAGTCATGCCGACCTGGATGGGGTGATGGCGAGTTGGATGGTGAGGAGAACTAGTCAATTGAAAAAAGTATTTAAATCGAATTTTTCTGATACTCAAAAATACTTGAATAACGCATAAATAAAGAAAATTAAAATCAAAATAGGTGAAATATTCTAGAATCTAAATAGCAAAGCAGACGCCACCTTGACGGCCTTCTGCCTGAACGAGAGACTCCTGCTGTCGAGTGCCTTCGAGCGTTTGCCTGCTGCAGCTGAGATGGGTGAGAGCACCTTCTCTTGATGATGATGATGATGATGATCATTATTATCATTATTTTTATTATTATTATTATTATTATCCTTATTATTATTATTATTATCATAAAATGTTGCTTGGACTTTTTTGTTGTTGTGAAAAGCTCAATTGGGAACAAAGAAGTGGCAACCACAACAACAACAAGGCAAACACCAACCCGTTTGTTGTTCTTCTTGTTGTTGTTTGTTTGTCTTGAAGTTGAACAACGAATACAACGCCTTCTGACGCGACAACCTACTTCCGCTTACGTCATCGACTTCATTTTTGTTGTTGTTGTTGTTGTTCTTTTCACCTTTTCCCGCTATTTTCGAACTCCTCGTTGCAGTATCATCATCATCACCTCTATTATTAACGCTATCGTTGTTATTGTTGTTTTTATTATTATTAATATTAGCGCTATTATTACATTTCTTATCATTAATATTCGTTTCAGCAACTCCCTCTTTTTTAGAAGAAGATGCGGAGGTGGAAAAGACATCATCATCATCACCGCCATCAGCATCATCATCATCACCGCCATCGAACTTGTCGGGAGAAAGGAGGTGGTGGAGGGGAGGTGGCACGGGCAGAATCAGCTGTTCGTATATGCGGTACATCAGACGTGGACAGCTTTGGTTGTAACTGGATGATGATGATAATGATAGTTCTTATTATTATTATTATTATTAATATGCTGATGATGGTGATGCTGGTAAGGATGATGATGATGATGAAGAAGATAATGACGATGGAAATGATGATGATGACGATAATGAAGAAGAAGAAGATGATGATGATAATGATGATGATGATGATGATGATGATGATGATGATGATGATGATGATGAAGGAGATGATGACGTACAGTTCGAAGAGGGTGACGTCGAGGAGGGAGGACACGTGACTGATGTCCTTGAGGAAGGAGATGCTGCGCAGGTGGCTGCACGCCTTTGATGGTGGTGGTGGTGGGGGTGGTGTTTTAATTGAGTTTAATAAATATAAATAAACTTTTTATAATTAATTAATTTAATGATAAAAATGATATATTAATTAAGACTAATTCCTCAATTATTCAATGATCAAGATAAATCAATTAATGGCAAGCAATCACAAAGGAACCTCTTTGGCATGGGTGGAGATGAGGGAGTGGTGGTTGGCGAGGTGGCGTGAGTGGTTGTGGTGCAGTTCACAGTGCAAGTACACCTGGTATTCGTAACTGGTGGGTGGGTGGTGCAAGTGGGTGTTGGTGAGTGGGTGGGTGGTAATCATCATCATCATCATCGTCATCCTTATCATCATCATCATCATAAGCTGACGATGACGACGACGACGAGGAAAATGGCAACAATGATGACGACAAACAAACAAATACACAAATATACAAACAAACAAACAACAAACCTCCTTATAATGACATCATCATCATCACGCAGGTGAGACAGTCTGGTACGCATGTGCTTGCCGCTGTGGAAGACATGTCGTCTCAGGAAGGTGTAGGCGGGAGACTGTTGGTGGTGGTGTTGATGATGATGGCGATGTTCTCTGTGTATGCATAAGTGGCGAAGCAAGAATTGAATCAGTGAATTGAGTAATGCATTAATGCATGAAGAATGCATTTAGATGAATGAATTCATACTTTCTAATTGTTCAAATAGATATCAAACGACTGCGTATTCCACCTTTTCGAAGACTTCCTGGGGGCAAGCACCAACGCCACCTTCACTACTGGCGTTGAGGTCCGTCGTAGTTGAGTCGTTATTATTACTATAAATATTATTTTTATTATTATTATTATTATTTATATTCTTCTTTTCATCATCATCATCGTCATTTAAATTATCGCCTTTTGCATCATCAGCGGCCGACTTTTTCAACATTTCAGCATCACAGCCCCCTCCTGCAGAAGCCGCCGCCGCACAGCCACCACAATGGTGCAGCAACACCGCTCTGATCACCCTCCGAGCGCCCGTGTGCCCCCCCACGTGGCCATGCACCACCACCCCCTCCTCCATGCCCTCGCAAAACTTCGCTAAGTCGTCGTCGTTGGTGAATGCTTGGGAAGATGAAAGATGAAAATATAATAATAATATTATTAAATAAATTAAGAACTATAATAAAAATAATAAGTGTAATTTGAAGTATTTTAGTTTTACGGAGAATTATTTTCATTAAAGTCTTTTAGCCTTCAAAATCAGACAAACCGATTGAAAAAGCTTCATCATCATCACCATCATCACCCTTTTTAAAAGGTGGTTGTGATGATGATGGTGGTGGTGGTGCTTGTGTTTGTGGGTGTGCGTGCGTGTTTGCTGCTTGTGAAAACAGCTGTTGGGTACTCTCATCATTAGCAAAGGCATGTGATGGAAAGCAGAAGGATGATGAATTGTCCATGACACCTGGATTGAAAGATTATTTTATGCTAATTTTTTGTATTTTATTAATTATCCCATTATAATTACTTAATTAAAAAGTAATTAAGGTTTACCTGGATTAGACCAGACTTGCGTGCTAGTGTTGTTGTTGTAGTTAGTTATAGAGGCGCTCCTATTCAGACTGTGTTGTAATTTTATAAGCAGATAAAGGTGATCATCATCATCATCATCGTCATTGTCATCATTATCATTATCATCTTCGTCATAGCAGGCATACCCAAAACAATGGCGATGAATAAATTATTAAAAGCTTAAATTATAATTAAATAATTAATAATAATATAATTAATATTTAATATAAATAAATAAAAACTCTAAATGAGTATGAAGAAGAACCAACAGTATCCTCGAAGAGCTCCTCCTCCTCTCCACCATCAACCTCAGTTTCTGCACCATCTCAGGCTCTTTGTCCTCTTTGTTGTGTGTGTGTGTGTGTGTGTGTATGTGTGTGTGTATGTGTGTGTTTATGTGTATGTGTGTGTTTATGTGTATGTGTGTGTATATGTGTGTGTGTGTATGTGTGTGTGTGTGTGTGTGTGTGTGTATGTGTGTGTGTGTGTGTGTTTATGTGTATGTGTGTGTATGTGTGTGTGTATGTGTATGTGTGTGTGTGTGTATGTGTGTGTATGTGTGTGTTTATGTGTATATGTGTGTGTATGTGTGTGTGTGTGTGTGTGTGTGTGTGTGTGTGTGTGTGTGTGTGTGTGTGTGTGTGTGTGTGTGTGTGTGTGTGTGTGTGTGTTTTACTCTATGTCTCTACCTGCATTTTTCTTCTTTGCCGATCTTGTGTTGGGAGTGGATGCAGAAGGGGGGAATGGCGGGAACTGAGTGACTGCTGTCGTGGTTAAAGCTGTACCAGGAATCGTATTGTTGTTGTTGTTGTTGTGATTGTTGTTGTTGTTGTTGTGATTGTTGTTGTTGTGATTGTCATTGGTGGTCTCGTCACAGTTGTGCTTTCTTTTTCTTTTGCCTGGCTGTGTTGCTTGTTGGGAGATGGCTGTCAGAGGCTCTTTGTGTGGAATGGTGGTGTCTTGTGCTGCAGTGATCCCATCCTTTTCTAAAGAATCATTCGCCTCTAGAAATAATATTTTTTTAAAAATAGATTGAAAAAAAGTGTAATAATTAATAAGCATCTTAAATGATAAAATAACCATTAATTAAACATAAAAATAATATTACAAAACTTTGATAACAAAGCTATTACCATTGGATCTCTTGCTTTTTGAGTTAGTGACGGTGTAGTAGATGTCAGATAAGGACCTCTTGGGCAGGTGTGTGCAGGTGGTGAGGGAGTGGCGTATTGGAGCGTGGAAAACCATTTTAAGGGATGTGAGTGTGGCGAGGTTGTGCGTGAGTGGTTGCAAGAGGCAGATGTTGTCTTTGTAGTCGATTAACTTCATCAAATGTCGTGGTAGTGATAGTATTAACAAAATATTTTAATCAAATATTAATTTGATTAATAATAAAGAATTAATGAAATATTATAGAAACAAAACCCACCAAATTCTTATCAATCTCAACAAGAAAACTTAACAGCTGTGAGAACATCACAGAGTTCTCCTTAACTGCTGCTGATACATCACTAGCTTTACAATTTATAGAGACGTCTGGGTGTGCAGTGAGCATAAAAACGAGTGCTTGTTTCCAAGAGAGGGGTATAGTGTCCCTGGAAACTGTTGCCAACACTTTAAAATTAAAATTATGGAGTATATCGTGGCTAGGTTCTTCAACGTTGTCTTTGGAGTCATAGAGTATTTTTGAAAGAGAGCCTTGAACTTGTTTGGAGAATTTGCAACGTTTGATGTGGCAGTTGAAGAGCTCACTGTGGATTCGCATTGAAACTCTTTCACTGCCATCATGCTTCGCTTTCAGGCTGATGATGAGTACAACAAATAAGTTATGATGTATTTAGAAAGCAATCATGTTGATTGAAAAATATAAAATTTAATAAATGTCATGAAATAGGTGTTTATAACCTTTTGCTAGAAAAAACCAAAGAAACCGAAACATTGAGAGTGAAAGTTTTTATGTACATAACTAAAATTGTATATACATTAAAATATAAACAGCATTTTGACGGGTCCTCGATTTAAATCTCCAAACATCTGTGATATGACTTTGAACATGGCGCTTTTGAACTTTTAAAAGGAGAATAATTCTTTAGTGTTCAACTTTTTGAATTCTATAATACTGTGTCTATAAAAATTAATCAATAAAAACTTCAATTTTGTTTTGAAAACTAGGATGAGAATTATTATTTTAACAATTGTGATTCAAAAGTTATAACTTCTCAATTTGATAAAAATTATTTTAATAAATTAATGTCATATAATAATCAATCAATCAAATAGATTTCTATAGCGCTCTTTCTTCAAATTCAAGAGCGCTCATATAAATGATATATATATATAATATAAGATATACATAGTAAATTACTAAAGTTATATGTTTAATGTCATATATGCTTCCATATATATAAAATATATGGTTAATGTAAGCTGATTAAAATATTTCAAAGTTTTAAGTTCGCATAAAATTGAATAAAATAAATTAATTTTCTTTCACGCTTTCAATCGATTTGATTGTATCTTCTTGTGGTGCGGTGAGGCCTCCTTATGGTGGTGGTGTGGTGAGGCCTCCTTATGGTGGTGGTGTGGTGAGGTTTCCTGGTGGTGTTGGGTGTCCATATCGGAGGATAGTAAGTGGGCCTTTCATCTCCGAGTTCTATTCTAAGCGGCGAACCAGCCTGTTGGTGACCACCATTGCGAGAATAAGTATCTTCTTCCGCCTGAATGTTGAGAATGAACATTGCTTCTTCTTCAAGTTCCCTCGGCCACTCTTAACCTTTCGGATATCCCCGAGCTTGTTTTTTTAAATTTGTTTTAAACGTGTATTTTTAATATATTGTTTAATAATAAATATATCTATCTCTAAATATTATCTAATTATTTTTTTTAATAATCTTTTTTAAATTAGTTTCAAGAAGGATATTCAAGCTCGGGGATATGCGGGTGGTGGTTGTCTTTTTCCAAAACAGAATCAACCTAGTTTTGTTAGCTTTTTAAAATATATAAAATTTTAGTTTTTTAATACTTTTTCTTCAACAATATTGTGATTTTTTAGTGAAAAACAAACCGGCATGGCCTGAATGAATGAAAGGAAAAGACAGAGAAGTATCATACTCCTAATAATAAGCACCTTCATTAATTCTCTTTGACAGTTTGATACTTGAGTAATCAAAAACATTACCTTTAAAACCATTTTTATATTATAGTAGAAATGTTTAAATAAAGTTCTATAAAAATAATTTTCTATAATTTAGCATCTAAAACTGATTTCAAAAACGTATAGGGAACACCATGATACTTACCTATGGATGGAGTTTTTGAAACGAGAAATGAAAACGCTGGAAACGGGACAGTATTCTTCCTTATATATAGCCTTTCTGCTCCTTGACTTATTGGCAAAAAAAATAGATATTTTTTATTAAGCTTTTCAGCTGTACATATTTACTAGAAAAACAAAGTTATCTTTTTTATTTTAATTTTTCATTTTAACTGTCTTTTTAAACTATTTTAAATTTTAATATGTTGCTTTTACTTGCTCCCGTGTTTCATGCTTGGAGAGTCAGGGAAACTATGTAACTGTAATAAATCAGCATCGAAGGTATGAAACTTTCCTAGAATAGTCGAGAATATTAATGAGTTTTAAGGAAAAGGTCGATGGCCGGTCGAAAGTATTGGAATACAAAATATTTCTTCGTATCACTAAAGCTTCAGAAATCTTATTTTTCTTTCTTTTTTAATTTTCATATATAAAACAATATTTAGGGGGAAATCTATACTTTTGAGCATCGACAGTGCATCTTGTTTAAACAGGCGTATTGAATTTGAAAAAAAAATTTAAAACGCAAATAAAAGCACTTTCCCAAAAACTCTCCATTAGTAATTTGTTGCTGGCCACGCGGGTCCTGAGTTTTGAACAGGTTGCCATCCGAAATACGTATAAAACGAAAAGCAAAATATTTTTCGTAGTTTGACAAAAATTGTGCTTTAAAATAAATTGTTGAAAAACGTACAAATTCATTTTATTGAATTGAATCAATATAAAACATACTCAAAAATTGTTTAAAAAAACCTTAAAAGTATTTAATTGATTGCAAAAGTCAAATTTCCTAAAAACTTATAAAAAAACACTAATTATATTCATCTTAAACCCTCATTCACCCCTTCTCAACCCCCCCCCCCACACACAGACTAGCTAGCTAGTTAGCTGGCAGCAGCATGCAAGCCCCGATAGAAAGACAGCACCTCCTGGTCAGCTCTGATACACCTCCCTTCGAAGTGGCTGACCTTCAAGCCGGCCAGACTGCTCGCCCTCGACAGTGCCACATACGCCTGCCCTGCCTCGAAGACCTTCGATAAGGACACCTCCACATGGTCTAGTGTCATGCCCTGGTGTTGTTGAGTGGGTGGGTTGATGGATGGTTGCAGTACAGTGGAGTGGAGGCATTAGGAGAAGATGCAGTGGTTGTAAGTGTGTGGAAAATTGTACAATTTCAAAAATAAAAACATTGGAAAATGCATAGTGGATAGATCGCTTTGTTTGAAATTTGTAGTGAAACGATCGTATTAAAACAGCATTAGAAAGGTTTTTTTATATATATATTTATAAACCAACAAAAACACCCGTCGTAATGGATGCAACACTAAAAATAATGGCGCCAAAATTCGATTGCAGGAACCTGGCTCTTGTGGATGGAGATGGCCCATGCCAGTCTCAACGGGAACTGCCTCCGCACCATCTGCACTCCCCCTACCCCCCCAAGCACCCACTTCTCCATCGGCATCACGTGCTCCACCCCTGATAATAGTCGAACTATTGGACCACCTGCGAGTTATGGTAATGATGATGATGACGATTTTAAATGAATGATGATAGTAATGATGATGCTAATGATGTCAAAAAAATAGAATATGATTTAAAAGGAATAAAAATGGCACTATCTCCCTGCCACCAAACCACACCGTTGTCCTTGCTTTGAAGAGCGACCACCACCCCCCTGGCACCATTCACCAGACCCCCTGCCACATTCACATTCTTCGTTATCATCACCTTCATGATTAAATCACTAAGTGATTATTAATGCAGAAAAATGACCGTGATATTAATGCGTTTTTTTTATTATAACAAATTGTTTTTTATAAAGACAAAGATCCGTGGATCAAAAAAGATACTTAATATATATTGATAAAAATATTAATAAACAGATTTGAACAAAACATTAAAAATGGCTACATCAAGGCCAATTCAATGAATACCTGAGCGCCAACTTTGAGGACAAGAGAGGAGGGTGTTGGGAAGAGGTTGTCGAGGAGGGTGGTGGCGGTGGAGGGATGGTCGTGTGAAGAAAAGGTCTTGGAAACGGCTGAAGAAGGTTGCATGGAAAGATGAAGTATGCTAAGATGCTATAAGAGGAGCGATCATTTAGAAATGGAATTAAAATACGAAAAATTGAACATGCAAAGTTTTACGATTTCATCAAAGAAATTATTTTATAGAAGCTTCAAGGTTTATAGTGACTGTGTTCATTCAAAATATAAAGAACACTACGACTGCTTATAATAATAACAACTTGAACACATTGAATATTGCATATAGAGCTAGATTGAAGACAAATAGTTGTAGTTACAGGCTAGTTTGGCGAGTTGTTGGTGGTTGATGTTGTCGACGTCTTCCTTGTGCGTGCACAGTCGAGTGGCGACAATGCCGAGGTGGCTGTGGCTGCTGTGGTGGCTGCTGGTCGCCTTCAGAACCTTTTCCATCTCACTGGTGCAACTGGGAGGAGTGGATTGATGATGAGACCAATTTCCAAAAAAAAATTAATTTTCATAATCACCAACAACATCATCACCATCATCATTATCGTAATCCATATTAACATCATGGCATACACCGCCCTTACAACACTCACATTCCAAGCCTCAGCTTATCGAGTAGAGCGGCAAAGACGGGGTCTTTTTGGCGTCTCACCTGTCGCAGCTGGTGGCTCTGCAGTCTGCACCGCTGCCAGGCGCTTGACTGGAAGGCGTACGCCCTCGTCTCTCCTGCCCTCACGATGGGTGGCAGTTGCAGGAAGTCGCCGCACAGCACCAGTTGTATGCCGCCGAAGGGTTTGGCGTTTTTTCTGATCGTTCTGTTGGTTGGTAGGTTGGTTGGTTGGATGGAAGGTTAGTTGGAGGGTGGTGTGTGATTAGTTCAATGCAGCATCGCTAATGGGATGAGGGTGGAAATAATTATGGAGACGATAAGAGTTTCAATTAGGCGTTCCTAAACCTTGCAGTGATTTCGATCTTTTCGAAATAATCACCCGATATCATGGAGATCTGAAAATGAAAACTCAAAATTTAATTGAACACCAAAAACATTCTCAGCACCCTCAACCGCATGCCTATTCATCAGCACAATACAATACGATACAACGAAGAGTATTATTAACGTGGCGTAAACCCAGACGAGCTTCAAGACCAAGCACACCCCACCTCATCGACGATCAGCAGTCTGCAGGCCTTCCACTGCGCTTGCACTGGTGCCTTTGATGCCAGTCTCAGACACTCCTCCAGTCCTCCCTTGCCTGAGCCGATGCCTGGCGATGAAGGGAGGTTTTGAGGAACTAAAACTGGATTTAAGATTATTTGCAAGACTGTACTTGAAAATCCTACTTTAACATCATCATCATTGAGCGGTCACAGATGAAAGGTCAAGAAGCCTTTTTCAGCAGCATGCCAAAAAAAGTATTTTATAAATGTATATTATAATTAGTTGCTTCATGAGGCAAGCAGAACAAGGGCTGTCAGAGCACCCCTCTAACCTGCAAACGAGTGGATGGTGGTGCCTCTGATGTGGCAAGCTGCAAGGCCTGTGCTCGCTGTCACGAAGGTGCTGTCTGGAGGACTGGATCCTGGAGCGAAGAAGAAGGAAGAGTTTGATGAGGTTTGATGGGAGATTCAAGAGAAGAGTATTTCTGTTCAATGATTTTGATTTTTTTAAAATGATTATTCAAAATATTGATATTTCTAATACATATTTTTTTAAAATAAATAAATAAAAATATATTGATTTAGAGTCAATAGAGCGCACTAATGATCTTGTTCAGGATGAAGGACTTGCCAGTGCCAGCACTGCCCGTGATGAAGACGTTGTTGCCTGCCTTGACTGCCTCGAGAATCCTCGTCTGCTCGCAACTCAAGAGGAGGTCAGAAGCAGGAGATAGTGTGTTGGTGATGGAAGAATGGTTGTTGGATACGTTCTGGTTAAGCATTTGGAGTTGCCGTTTAGCTTTTGGTTTTATTGAATCTTTCTTTGTATTACTTGTTTTTCCCTGTTTGAGAAAGATTTGAAAGAATCTTTTTGAATATTCCAAATTTTTAAATAAATTATTAAATTTTAAACAAAAAATTTTGAACCTTCATAGGTGTGTTTTCTTTACCCTGTGGAGTAATTTCGGCTTTACGCTTGACTTGTGCCCCACTATTTTGGCTTCTATTCAAAATGTTTAGGTCTTTGGCGGTTAGTGGGCTCACATCACTGAAGGAGGTTTTCAGAGACATCAGTGCCTTTTGTCTCAGAGGTTTACACGATTTCGGTCCTTCTTTTGCCACTTCATTTTTCACATAAAGAAGTTTTAAAAAGTCGAATAACTTCTCAGATGGACTATTGAAAATCATTATTCTTCTTTTCTGAAGCGGTAAAGTTATACTTGCTTTGCCTTCGTTCAGAAATTTATTGTGAACTGTGAATGAGTTGAGCAAGAAGACCTCTTTGGTCTTTCCTCTACTCACGAACAACACCAAGGCTCCATAATCGTTGCGACCAATCACCAAGTCAGCATTTTTGACGTTAGTTTTGTTGATGACTTCTCCGGAGTCTGCAATCGTTTCGTATGTACAGCTGCAAGACAAGTGGTTCTGGCCGGTCATTGCAGTTTTTGCAAAACAATGATTTATTTTCTTTATTTTTTTTATAAATATTTTTTTATTTATAAAATTTACTTTCAAAGTTACTTAAATTGGACACAAAAATATTAATTTTGCAGCTTTTAAAGTTTAAAATTTAAACTCAGCTTTTGTTATGGGGGATTTAAATTTGAAACTTAAATAAACTTGAGCGCTTAACTGTTACCAGCAAAATAGCAAAAGGAATAATTTTGTCATCAAATAATTTACTTTTAAATGTAAATTTTTAAACACAAAAACTTTTATTGAGATAATAATAATTAAAATAATTTATTAACATCTTTAATCGAATTAAAATAGTTCATTTAATACTCATCCTTTCAATTCATATTTTTTATTTATTAACTTTTAAAAATTATAATTTTTTTGGTAAAGAAATAATTTTAAATGTAATATTTTTCCAGTTTTCATGTCAAATCTCAACTATTTTCGACTATGCGTTTCTTTTAGTTTCTAAATACAAGATGGCCTCTTTTTAAACAAATATTTTCCAATATTTACGTCGGTTTAACTCACTACTTTTGAAATCAGTCCAGAATGCCGAAAAATAAAGGTAATGAAATGATTTAGAAAACATTAAGCTGTATTATTGCTGAATATAAAGGTTCTGACTGAGTCACGCTTTTTCACATTTTGCCCATATCCATCTCAAATACCCGATTGATTTTACATTTACCTAAAAGTGCATATATACTCTATAACTTTTAATTGTTGTTGCTTAAAAGTTGTAAAACTGAAACTAAATCCATCTTTCAGTACATATGTTAAAGTTAATTTTTATGTCAATCAGTATAACTTCAATTATTTATGAAAGCCTAATAAAAAAATAATTAATAATTAAATTTACCAATTAATAGGAAAAGGAGGAAAAAACAGAAGAAGAGGAAAGAATGAAAACGAAAATGAAAAAAGGGAGTTGATTTTCAAAGAAGATGGGCAAGGTTATACTTTTTTAATAATTTAATACAAATTTCATTCAAAATACCTTGTAAAGAATTAATTAATTTCAATATCTATATAAATTCTAGAAAAAATACATTATATTCATATAGGCACAATATAATTGCAGAGTATGCTCAGGTTACAAAGATGTTGGGTAATGGTCGACTGGAGGCAACCTGCTTCGACGGCAGCAAACGTCTTTGTCACATCAGAGGCAAACTCCGCAAAAAGGTTCTCACGCCAAAATCCCATCACATCATCGTCAAAACCAATTCCACACCACCACCATGCATATGTTTACCATGAACTCCCCCCCACCCCCCCCTTTGTCACTCCACCTTAAACCCATCACCATCGAAATGGTCAGGTGTGGATCAACGGAGGGGACATAATCCTGGTGGGGCTGCGTGACTATCAGGACAACAAGGCAGACGTCATCCTCAAGTACACACCAGACGAGGCGAGGAACCTCAAGGCCTATGGCGAGCTGCCTGAATCAGGTGCTCATCACTATCAACACCACCACAATCATTACTATCATCTCTACCACAATCATTACTATCATGACAGCCACAATCGTTACTTTCACTACTATTATTATCATTACCATCATCATCATAGCCACTAGTTTATTATAATCATCACTATTTAAATGTTTATCTAACAATGCACCACCTTGACTAGCTAAAATAAATGAAAACGACGCTGGTGATGATAATGATGACAACGTTCTCTTCGACGATTGTGACGTCGACGATGACGAAATAGATGATGTAAGTCAGCTTGTCTGGTTTGTTACATATTCACTTGATTATTTGTGTGTGTGTGTGTTTGTGTGTGTGTGCGTGTAATGCACATGTTAGTATTGTGTTTCGTTAATTTCCTTATACTCCACTTTGCAGTTATAACTCCCATGGAACTACACCGAAGCTTCTTCACTCCACCCACCATCCACCCTCCATCTATCACAACCCTTCACTCGTCATACGATTATCGTCATGTAATAAACATTTTGTTTGATAATAAAAGTTTTAAACTCATTATTTGGCAACTCTATGAATACTTGATAAGAGTTTAAACAACGTCTATCGTACACACATTCACACACACGATGTACACACTGCACACATGTGGTCATGAGTAAAAAGAATATCATGATGATGATGCTGAATACTATGATTATGATAGATAGAGTGCTGATGATGATTTTGAGATGCGGTAGCGATGAAGAATGGAAAGAAAGAATGCACACGAAATAATGTCTGCACTGTCTTGTGGGACACGTGATGTTGATACATTGATTGAACGTTGGAGTGAGTTACATAAACTTGTAGATAACTTGTCGAAAGTAGAACGACGCTAAAATGAGCAAAAAAAAAGTTGAGCAAAAAAGCTCTTTAAATGGCTGAATTGAAATAATACCATGATGCAATCTCGAAAGTCAAAATATGATGAATTATGTAATACTGCACACACCAAAAGTATACAAATGCATTTTTTAACCAATTGGTCGTACATTGTATGCGGCAAAAATGGCAGAGATTTTATATTTGCTATGGTTTAGAAGGGTTGATTAGGAAATTATGCCTTGGTCTGGTGAGGTGTTGGTGGTTGTATCGATGTTGCCAATCTCGGGCTGTCTATTGCTTTTCGATTTAACGATCTTCTTTTTGTTCTGGAAGAGAAAGTGAGATATTTTTTAAGGCAGCAACAAACACACAACTACCAAGCTTTAACACCAGCACGATGAAACGTAAGTGGAGATATTAACACAGCCTCCATCTTTCGACAACAACATATCACCACAATACTCCACTTCAACATCCACAACACTCTACTTCAACATCCACAACACTTCACTAAAACAACAACAACAAAACTTTAATTCAAATTCTTTCACACACCAGCAAAACATCTGCATACAACAACCACCACACTTACTCTCCCCTCCCATCCAGCAACAACATACACCACACTTCCTCTCCCCTCCCACCCAGCAACAACAACCACCACACTTCCTCTCCCCTCCCACCCAGCAACAACATCCATCAACTCACCAACTGCTTGCGTATCAATCGATCCTTCATGCCTGCCGCCTCTTTCTCCTCCTCCTCATCTCTCTCCTCTGGGATCATCATCATCTCCCGCTGAAGCACCAACTCAGCGTCATCTTCCTCCTCTCCCAGGTAGATGGGGTTCGAGATCTCCATGGCAACGCTGCCCTGCATGCACTCGTCACGCATGCGTTCGTGCCGAAACTGCTTCCTGTGATGCAGCCGTTTTATAATGGTGGTTTTTAAGTGGGTTAATGGGGAAAAAATCATTATAAGTTTATAGTTAACAATTAAAATAACCAATTAATTGATTGGGTAACAATTATGACGTAGATAAATGGTAATAAAAAATAATCAAATGTAATACATTATACTTGAAAAATCATGAAATGTAAGAAATAGTAATACAGAGATAATGAAATGTAATAGATGATAATTAGAATCAAATGAAATATAGATTACTTTCTCCTAGCGTAAAAAGCAACGCCTAAGTAGAAGGCGAGGAGGAGGATGAGGAGGCAGAGGGTGGTGATGATGATGATCTGCTTGATTGAGCTTGCTGATGATGATGTTTGGCAGAATGCTCCTGAAAAGTCGCCTGCACATCTGTGTTGTTGTTGCGGTGGTGGTGGTGGTAGTGATGCTTGTTGTATTTGTTGTTATTGTTAGGTAAGAAATACAAAGATAATAGAATACCAAAATAAGAAGAATGGACTTTTAATAGTGATGATGACGATAAGATGATGAGGATGATAATGATGATGAGGATAATGATGATGAGGATGATAATGGTGCTGATAAAAACACAATCATATCAGCACAAAGGGCTCACAAGCAGACGAATGAGCTGTTCTGAAGTGCACAAACCCCTCCATTCAGACACTGCAGACCCTCGCATCCCACCTCCTCCTCGCACCTCCCTCCCCTGTAACCAGCATCACACTCACAAACCGCCCCGTCTGAATTTTCATTGTAATTAACATCATCATCTCCATCTTCACCATCGTTTTTATTATAATTATACAATCATTTATTTTCACAAGAATGCAAAAAATGGAAATAAAATCAAAGAAATAATGGATTATTAAAACAATGAAGATGCCTGGCTGGAGGGAACAGATGCCCCTGTTGTTGCAGTGGAAGGATGGATCACACTCTGTGCATCCCATCCCCATCCATCCATCTTTGCACCTGCACTCAAACACCTTCAGTCCATCATCTTCTTTTCTTTCACTGCAACCATCTGCAGGTTCACAATTCGTTCATGCTGTTATACGTTTGTTAATGCGTTTATCTTTTTATTTAAACACTAGTCAATTAATCAATAAAAATTCATTCATCCTTTATTACTCTAACCACCCATCCATCCATCCATCCATCCATCCATCCATCCATCCATCCATCCATCCATCCATCCATCCATCCATCCATCCATCTATCTATCCATCCATCCATCCATCCATCCATCCATCCATCCATCCATCCATCCATCCATCCATCCATCCATCTATCCATCCATCCATCCATCCATTACTAACCAGTTCCATTCAGGTGACAAGAGTCGCAGGCGATTTCACATCTGGAGCCAGTGAAGAGGCCTCTGTGTCCAAAAAAAGAGTGAATGAATGAACGAATGAATGAATGATCGAAAGAAGAAAAAGCAATAAATATAGAGATGAATGGGTGGATGACAGAGCCTACCTGCAGCTGCAAGAGGCTTGGGCGGTGATGACGTCGCGAAGGCAGGAGGCTCCGTTGAGGCACCGCAAGGGACAGTGCTCGATGCAGTAGGTGCAGTCGTCGTCGTCGCTGTAGTCGTTGTTGTTGTTGTCGTCGTCGCTGTAGTCGTTGTTGTTGTTGTCGCCATGGTTGTTGTCGACACGTTTTCTTGGACAAGATTGGAAGCCGGTTGGACAAAAACACTTTGGAAACACCATTGATGATGATGATGATGATGGCGATAGCGATGATGTTAATGATGATAATGATGAAGATGACGATGATGATGATGGCAAGGAAGATTGCAGAGAACAATAAGTGGATGTATGGGAGGAGCAGTCGGAAAGTTGGCAAGATGCCAGTGAAGGTGTAGTGCAGTTGTAGTAACACTTGCTGCATTTGATCACTACTGATGATGATGACGATGGTGATGATGATGATGATGATGATGATGATGAGGATGAAGATGATGGTAGAACACATTGCTCGCAGAAAGTACCTGGAATGAAGTTGTGATAAACTCTTAAATATTATCATTTAAATATTATTATCTTGCATTGCAGGGTTAGACTGCAGGAAAAAACAAATATTAGTTTATCTTGATTAAGGACTTTGAAACAAAACCTAGATGTAACAAGTGATCGAGCAACCAACCGGCATATCCGTCAGAGCACACACACTTGGCGTATCTCTGCATCCCTGCTCCATCTTTTTCTCCACCACTCTCAAACACTTCGCACCTTCCTTCATTCACACACACAACTCCATCGCATGGATTAACACTCTCCTCTTGACACACTTCACCGTGGTAGTTGGTTGGACACCTGGACGATTGTGGATTGTGTGTTAAATGGTTGGTTGATTTTAAACAATTGAGTTTTAGTTATGGATGAATTAAACGTTGGTTAAAAATAGGGTATTTCTAAGCAAAGGTTCTTTCAACGCCCACATCATCCACCAGCCACAGTAGTAAACCAACTCCACCAACACCATCCACCACCACCACCATCAATCACACCACACCACACCACCACACCACCACCATCAACCACTACCACAACCACCACCACCACACCACCACCACCACCATCAACCACACCACACCACTACACCACCACCATCAACCACACCACTCACCGACACGACGTTTGCAGCAGCAGCGGGTTGAAGTAGCAGACGCCACCATGCAAGCAGTAACCATCACAACGATGATGCTCACATCTCTGCCCCTCCCAGCCTGACTTGCATCTTGAAAATTTGAATAATTCATTTGTCTAAGCTATTTGAATTGTAAAAATTTATAAGTCAAAGTTATTTTTATTTTAATAATTAATGAATTTGAATAATTAATGAGTTTTTTTAGTTTAGCCAAACCACTCCATAATTCGACATAAGTTCTAACAAATTCCTAGAAAAAAAAACAATCAAAATTTAAGAAATTAAGAACAAAAATTGAAAAAACCAATAAACACACTTGTTACACACATATCGTAACAACAACACTGCATACAACACCTGCACACAGGATGTGCTGTTGGTTGGTTGGTGACGTAGCAAGGCAGCAGTGTGTTGTTGCGGACACAGTAGTTGAAGCACACATCCTGCTCACAACGATCTCCTTTGAAACCTGGTTTGCAACTGTGTATGTGTGTTTGAAAACTTGTAATTGAGTAAAAAAAATGGAAAAAAATCATTAACACATACCCATCAACACATAAACACACACAAACACACACAAACACACATAAACTTACAAGCACTTAGGTCGGTTAAGCGGGTTAAGAATGCAGGTTCCATCGTGCTGACAATGCGAAGAACAGGCGTTGCTAGGGGGGACTTGGTTGTCAGGGAGGTTTGTTGGCATGTTGCCAGGGGAACACGTGAGTGTGGTCGAGTTCCACACTGTGTTATCCTCACACACACACTTGTAAGAGTTCAGTAAGTTCACGCACACGCCATACTGACCACACTCGATGTTTTCGCATTGGTTTTCTGCGTTTTGGGTTTCGATTGAAAGCGTGATTTTAGTTGCATCGACTATTTCGATTATTAATCGGAAATAATAATGAGAAAAAAAGAGATTTGTATGGCACACTCATACATCTCCACGCATACCAACACACATCCACACAAGCACCCACAAACTGACCAGGCAGGAAGGAATGACTCCGCTTGGATGGATGCAGGAGGACGAACGCATCGACGGAGGCTTGCTCGATCAGGCCCGCTAGACCTCCGAACACCAACTTGCCTCCATCGGCGTCAGAGGCGCCTGCCCTCCGATGGTGCTTGTTGAACTTGTGCACCTTCAATTTATTTTTCCTATTTTTATTTTTTTATTTTTTAAACATGGCTTGCGTCTGTCAAGCCGTGGAGAATAAAAATGAATATGAAAAACCTTCACGAAGGCTGAAGGCCGGTGCAGCAGGACATACACGTCGTCTCCGAAAATATCTAACTTGAATGGTAGGTTTAATTCGTCTGATCCTGTGTGTGTGTGTGTGTGTGTTGGTGTGTGTATGTGTTGGTGTGTGTGTGTGTGTGTGTGTGTGTGTGTTTGTGTGTGTGTGTGTGTGTATGTGTTGGTGTGTGTGTGTGTGTATTACCCTTGATGACGAATGACGTCAGCAGACGTCGGTCACTCCCATCCAATCTCACGCTTTCAACCGATTGTTTCTTCATGTCAACCCAGTAGAGCCTGTTGTTTGATTGGTCGATAACTAGGTCAGTAGGCCAGATGACCTTTGTGTCGACCAATGAGCGCCTCTGATTGCCGTCCATGGAAGCGCCTTCCAGCCGGGAATGGGAACCAACCACTGACCAAACCAGTCTCCTGAAAAAAGTAAAAATATTTGATTTCAAAAACTTTTCGTTACAAACTTGAGAAATGAATATTCATTTTTAGTTTTCAAGCCTATTTGAATGTCTTTGAAGTTGGCAAAAGAGAAATCTGACGAAACTATGAAGCACGCCCACCTGTTGACTGGATCAATGGCAATGGCCAGAGGCATGTGGAGGTTGCGGTCGAGAACGGTGATTGGCTGATGCTTGCCGTCTAATGAGGTCATCATGATCTTATTGGCTGTCGAATCGGTCCAATAAACAGTTCTGTCCAACCAATCAACCGCCATGTCATCCACTGAACCCATGCCTGAGAGCACCTGGAGGGAGGTGAGGGAGGGTGGTTGCTCCAAGGGTGGATGGAGAGGTGTGTGCTCGAGGGTGAGGTTGAAAATAACATCGATAAACAATCTGGACAATATTATCTGGATATTTAAACTTTAAACTAAATTAAATTTAAATTGAAAAAGTTTCAGAATAATCATTTACTTGAACTGGCTCTGAATCCAACTGGAAGTTTTCAACAGCATTGACATCATCATCATCATCAGCACCGCCACCAAACTTCATCGTCATCTTATACAAAGACCTGGTTCCGTAACTTGACAAATATATCTCCAAGGTATCCGAAGGTGCTGATGATGATGGTGGTGATGATGATGATGATGATAGTGGTGATGATGATGATGATGGTAATGAGGATGATGAAACGAAATAGTCCATTGAGCTGATTCTCTGTAGAGTGAGAAAGAAATTATTGGTAATTCAGTTTGTTTATGAAAATTGACAGTTTCATAAATTAAATGTGTAATGCAGGGAATTATGATGATGATGATGATGATGATGATTATGATGATGATGATGACAATGAAAATGATTATGAAGAAAAAAAGTGATGATGTTAATACCAGCTGTTTGTCGGTCAACTTTCTGAAGAACTGCTTGTTAGATAGGAACAAGTATCCATCAGCATGCACTAGAACTCGCTTCTGTCTGACTGTATGTGTGTGTGTGTATGTTTTTGTGTGTGTGTGTGTGTGTGTGTGTGTTTGTGTGTGTGTGTGTGTGTGTGTGTGTGTGTGTGTGTGTGTGTGTGTGTGTGTGTGTGTGTGTGTGTGTGTGTGTGTGTGTAATTATGAAAAAAAAACACACATGTGTACTAACAAGGGACGCATGTATGGAGAGGAGGAGTGGTGGAATGCTTGAGTTTGGCGTCGAAGCCCTCGTCACACACGCACTTGCCCTGCACACACCCCTGCCCACACTCGCCCCATGAGCCACAAGGGTCAACCACTGTTGAGGTTGGGGGGGAAGGGGGGTTTGTTTAGGTGACTACATGGAATTCATAGTGCCAGATAATAAAAAAAGTTTTTCCGAATTATAATTATAAAATATTAGTGAAATATTAAATTATTAAACATTTTGAAATCACTTGATACCTTTACAACTCATGCTGTGAATGTTGTATTGGTAGCCTGGTGGACAAGCACAATATTTAAGAGAAGTGTTGTTGTTGTTGCTGGCGGGAAGGCATTGGAAGGTCGGTTTGCATTGACTTGTTGTGGAGCATTCCTGTATTCTGTGAGCTGTGGTGTTATGATAGTGGCAGTGCTAGAGCAATGCAAATTTCAATCATAGTTAACTTATCTTTTTTGTGAAACAAATAAATTTGTAAAATAAAACAAATAAAGACTTTTGCAATGCAATGAAGCGCTAACGACAAAGTGAAGCATCCTCGTCTGATTGGTCGAAGCAGTGGCTCACGTGGTCACACACCAGTTCCATGTCGATGCACTCACCACTCCTCTCACACATCCACTCGTCCACTGAGCATTTCTTTAGGGGGCCTGGGTGGTTTGTTTGTGGTCGCCATGGATACCGGTGTGGTCACTATGGTCGCTAGAGGCACTTTTACTGTGTTTCAACTTTTCTCTTTTTAAATTACTTTTAATTAGCGGTACAACCCTCTATACTTATTTAAAAAAAATTATTTTTTAAAATGCAAAACAAAAACGACTAACTGCAACAACAACACTGCAACAACAACACTGCAACAACAACACTGCAACAACAACTCACACTTCAACTCATCTTCTCCTCCATAGCACTGCTTCACACCATCACATACAAATTCCTTCAAGATGCATTTGTGACGGTGTTTCAAATGGTTGTTGTTGTTGCTGCTGCTGATAGTTTGATCTGCTTTGTTGTTTATTTCGTTGCCGCTGACGTCATCGAAAACATCATCATCACGACTCGAGCACTTGAAGTAGCCTGCTTCACAGTCCCTCTTCTCTGAGGAATCAGCGAAATCAATCGTTTATACGATTTAAAACATTCCAGATAGTAATTCTAACAAACGAGGAGGCATTATCACCACACAGCTGAGCCAAAGTTTGATGAACACAATACAGGAATCTCCACGACCACTACCACAACTAAGGCGAAACACACTACTAAACTATCACACATCACATTCGACACATACACACACACACACACACACACACACACACACACACACACACACACACACACACACACACACACACACACACACACACACACACACACACACACACACACACACACACACACACACACACACACACACACACACACACACACACGCACACACACACACACACACACACACAGACACACACTACAAAATAGTCCCACCATCCACCATCTATTCAGCATCATCCAGCGGGACTGACCGCATATAGCTGGGTCTTCATCGGATTCGTCGTAGCAGTCTTCGAGGCCGTCACACCACCACTGCCTTGGAATGCACTGACCACTGCTGCATGCCACCTCGTCTCGAGAGTTGCACGCCACTGTTGGGGGGGGGGGAAGGAGGAAGGTGGGATTGAGTGGGTGGGTGGTGAGTGAGGTAAGCCCGCCAATGAATGATTGTTGTTGGATTATATTAATTTTATTGAATCTATTTATTATTTTCAATAAACAAATTCTACTGAGTTTCGTGGTGGAATGAAATGAAAGCACGAACCCTTGAAGAGTTGGCAGTCTTTTTCGTCTGCTCCATCCACGCAGTCGTAGTGTCGATCACACACCCACTCCCCTGGGATGCACACCCCTCCACAACGAAACAACTCACCACCACCACTGTTGTTGTCGTTGTTTTGGAGAAAAGTGCTGTTGTCTTGGACACCACACGAGAAAGAGTTGGCTCCGGGGCCGCATCCCTCCTCGTCACTTCCATCCAAGCACTGAGGCTTGCCATCGCATCTGGGTCGTGTTTGTTGAACATTTGTAAGGTGTGTTTCATGCGTACTTGAAGTCAGTATTGTGAGGTTCAAAAGTGTTGAGTAATCCAAAAAAAAGTAACAATATTGTTGTTGTTTTTTTTAAAAACTAATGAGTATAAAAAATCAATTTAAAAAAATTTCTTTTCTGAAACTAATTGGAAGTTTCCAATCAGTCAGCCTGTGTCCACCTGTAGGAGGCAGGTATGCAGTCGAGAAGGTTGCGACACAAGAACTGGTCGTCAGCCACACACTCGCCGCCACAGCGTTCCTCGTCAGAGCCGTCCTTGCAGTCGTTCTCACCGTCGCAAACCCACACCTGCAAGTGGCGTGTTCGTTCAATGTTTTCGTGCATTTGTGTAAAAAGTAATGTAAATTAAATGGTATGAAGTTGTTGCTTTGAAAATACTTAAGTATCAGTAATTAACACATACACACATGCATATGCACAGACACACAAAAAGACACGTATCATTTCAAGCATACAAACAATTAAAGAAAGAGACAAAGGGACAGACCTTGAGAACGCATTGGTTGTTTCTGCACTTGAAATGCAAATTCGAACACGTTGCGTTTTCTGGAATGATGATAATTGCTAAGATCAACGATAATCACCTTCATCATCATCATCATCATCATCCTCATCATCATCATCATCATCCTCATCATCATCATCATCATCATCCTCATCACACTCACGGCAGTTCTTCTCGTCAGTATCATCATCATCACCACAGTCGACGTCCCCATCACACTTCCACATGTCAGGAATGCACCTGTGTAAATAATGATGATGCTGGTGGTGACGATGGTGATAGTAATGATGATGATGCTGGGGGTGATGATGGTGATGGTAATGATGATGGTGGTGATGATGATGATGATGCTGGTGGTGATGATGATGCCAACCTGCCACTGTGAATACACTTATGATAGTTTCTGGAGCATGTTTGGTTGAAGCAGTCAGCAGGCTCGTCAGAGCTGTGTTGTTATTGTGGATGTTGTTGATTTTTATTGTAAGGTACTATTTTTGTGGCAGTAATCTGTCATCATGTCACTGCACACAAAAAAATCAAAAATAATCGTTTTAAATTGTATTTTCTCTAAAATAAAAAAAAATTATTTAGTTAAATATTGGATATCCACTCGCATCGAATTAACAAAAAAGCGCTATACAAATATATTTGATTGATTGATGCAGACTAACGCACCCGTCTCCGCAATCATTCTCGGAGTCACACTTCCACACCAGAGAAATGCATCTGCAATAGGTGACAGCAGCTTGCCAGAAACCCCGCTCAAAAACCATTTATGAGAATCATAAAATCTATTTATTAGAATTAATAAATTCATTTAATGAATATTATTCAAATAAACTTTTATTTAATTTAAGAAATCACCACCTGCCGTTGTCGCATCGGAACTGATTGCTGTTGCACTGCACTTCCGCTGCAGGAATTACCGTCAATTGAAATTCAAATGGTCATTACACAATCTTATAAAAATATAAACTGGAAAGAATATAATAGGCACGACATAACATTAAAATGTATAACATTATGGAATATAAGCTTGGAAGGGCAGAAGAAGCATTCATGCCATACCACAGTCGAGTTCGTCTTCATGGGCAGGACAGTCGTACACGCCGTTGCATCTGTTTTGTGGGTGGGTGAAAGGGCGGGTTGAAAGATTGAGAATTTGAGAAGTTTAAAAAAAAAATTTTTTTAATAAAAGATCAACAAAATTAAAAGATATTATTAAAAAACCCACAAATAATTTGAAATATATTCTCTACAAATCCACAAATAATTTGAAATATATTCTTCAAAAATCCAAAAATAATTAGAAATATATCAGTTAAAATTCAACAATTAATTTTTAATACATCATTGAAAAATCCACTAATAATTGTGAAATATATTATTAAAAAAGATGGACAACGATGAACAAAGATGAACAAGGATGGACAAAGATGAACAAGGATGGACAAGGATGAACAAGAATGGACCTGGAGGAGACTGGGATGCAGCGGTCGTGGCACTTGAAGTGGGAGTGCATGCATGTATAAGTCTCGCAAGAAACCTCGTCCGATCCGTCCCTGCACTGTGGCGTGCCTGTGTGTGTGTGTGTTTGTATGTGTGTGTGTGTGTGTGTGTGTGTGTGTGTGTGTGTGTGTGTGTGTGTGTGTGTGTGTGTGTGTGTGTGTGTGTGTGTGTGTGTGTGTGTGTGTGTGTGTGTGTGTGTGTGTGTGTGTGTGTGTGTGTGTGTGTGTGTTTGTATGTTCGTTAATGTGTAATAAACCAAAAAATATTATTTAATAATTTCATGAATTGATTATTTTTAAATCACGAAAAAGCACAACAAAGCGATGAGCAAATGACGAGCGTACCATCGCAAATGAGCGTCGCGAGCAGACAATCGGCGGCTGAAGACGCGTTGTTGCACTGGAACATGCCAGGGTGTTTGCAGTGGTAGGCGGGACACGTCTGGTCGCTTGTGGTGGTTGAGAGGCTTGTAGAGGCGTTGGAGGGCTCGTCAGACCCGTCTCTGCAGTCGTCAACGCCGTCACAACGCCACCAGAAGGGAATGCATTGGTAGGTGCTTGTGCACAGGAACTCGGAGCTGTGGTGTGTGGTTTGGGGGTGCAAGGTGGATTTTTCGTTAGAAAATGGTGGTTTCTTGGTTTAATAAATGGATAAGTATTCGCATAACAGTTTTAAAATATATTAAATTAATATTCAGAATTAAATAATTCATTTTTTAGAACTCCACAACAACTCACGATGTGCAGTTGGGAAGGCAAGAGAGACGGTCGTGTGAGAGGTAGTGCTTTTCAGCGCACACGCACTGCCACGACACCCCTCCAAACGCAATCAAGCACAACGAACCATCGGGACAGCCCCCGTTCAGCTCGGTTGAACAAGGATGCGACTGCTGCTGTGGCGGTTGCTGTTGTTGTTGTTGATGATGCGGTCTGGTGGCGTGGATGGCTTGAGGCTGCACAGAGGAGTGGAAGACCTGGTATAAAAATAGGAAATAATTATTTTATCATTTTTTAAATTGAAACTTTATTTATTTATTATTCTACAAACATATAAAAAAATATATTTTGATAATTGAAAAATTATTCCTTCAAAATCATAAGATCTATTTTTTATAACATTTTTGTATATAAAAAATGGTAATTGTTAGGAAGCATTTATTCAGATGACCTTGACTGCCATAGGTCGAGGCTCAATGTTCGTGATGTTCCTTCGGTTCTTGTCGTGGAATCTGTTGCTTCTATTTGAAAGATATTTCCATAAATGTTGTTTTAAAATATTTATTAATAAAAGTTTATAGTTTTAGCTTGCTGTTTTGTTTCATTAAGTCAAGAAAAATGCGTTTAGTTTGGTAAGCTACAGTATTGTTAAATTAATTTTTATTATACAAATAATTAAATTATATGTGAATCATTAAAAAAATCTACTGAATTTGTACTTTAATGAGATAATTAAAATAATATATTTCAATAATAAGTTAATTAGAAAGCTTGGAAGGCACCAGGACCACCTGACGACGGCCTTGAACTCCCAGTCAGTCCAGAAGAGAGAGTCCTCGAAGAGACTCAGCGAGAAGATATGCGGGAGTCCGTGTCTGATGGTGTATCTGGAAGGCGGTGGTGGTGGTGCCATCGTTTCGTTAGGTATTATTATTAATTTTTTTTTTCATTGCAGTAATTAATTCTAGTTAATCTTGTCGTTTAATTATTTCTATATTTATAATGATTCATTTTAAGGTTAAAAATGTAAATTTAATTTTTGCTTAAATATTCATTAGACGTCCTCCAACCTTATGTCTTCGCCATTGAAGCCAGCCATGGCAATGTAGTCCAGTTTAGCGTCTGCCCACCAGATTCTGTAAAGAAAGTGGGTAAAAAGATTGAGGGAGGATTGTGAAATGCTCGATACAGCAAAAAAAATCATTTTTAAAATTATCTACTTCAAAATTAATAATATTTATAAAAAATTAATTTCAATAAAATGTATCTGAATTATTATTTTTTTCATTATATTATATTTTTGTCATATATTTTAATAAAAAATACAATCAAAATAGAAACCTAATATGTGTAATAAAACAAATTAGTGACCTGTCGACCCAAAGGTCAACGACCAGGGCATTAGGCCACCCTAAGATGTGCGAGTCAATGATGGTGCTCCTGTTGCTGCCGTCCATGCCCGTCCTGCCTGTGTGTGTGTATTTATGTATGTGTGTGTGTGTGTATGTGTGTGTGTGTGTGTGCGTGTGTGTGTGTGTGTGTGTAAGTGTGTGTGTATGTATGTGTGTGTGTGTGTGTGTGTGTGTGTGTGTGTGTGTGTGTGTGTGTGTGTGTGTGTGTGTGTGTGTGTGTGTGATGTGTGTATGTAATAATAATAATAATGACGAGCATTATTATAGTGGCGTATAATCCGAACGGGCTTCGAGGCCACTTAGACTGCATATTTTCATTTGCGCCTTTGGGTTACTAGGGCATTGGTTGCACTTGAACCTAGGACCTTTCATTATGTATGTGTGTATGTGTGTGTGATGTGTGTATGTTTGTGTGTGTGTGTGTGTGTGTGTGTGTGTGTGTGTGTGTGTGTGTGTGTGTGTGTGTGTGTGTGTGTGTGTGTGTGTGTGTGTGTGTGTGTGTGGGTTTGTTTGTTTGCATGTGTGAGTTTTTTGTGTGGATTTTACTATGATTGCGCCGTTATAAGTTTGTAAAAATTATTATTATTTTTGTTGTTATTATTATGATTCATGTATTATTTCCACAAACTTCCATCATAACTCAAGGCAGCACCACTATTCACCAATATGGGCATCAAAGCCCCAGTCTGTGTAGAAGAGAAGTCCTTTGAAAGGGTGCAGGGCGATCGACCTTGGCTCCTGGAGTCCTTCCCTGTGAGGCATGTTGAGAGAGGAAAAGTTGTAGTCAATTGAGAAGTTTAGAAGGGGATGTAAGTCTCAAAAGTTTTCATGGTGTTGGATGTGGCATGGTCAGATTATGACTTAATCTCTTAATCATTTAGTGGTTGATATCTTCTCTAATCTAACGTAGTAAATTTTTTTAGTCTAACGTGTTGCATTTTTATTCAACTTTAACATAGAGTGTCAAACGTAAATTTTAAGTAACAAATATTTAGCGCGAAATTCGAGTTGGCGTATGTGCGTTTCAGGCGCTGCCACCACTCACCGGAGTAAAGTCTTCCTGAATCTGCCATCCAGCTTCGATACCTAGGTTATTTGGTGCGAGTTGATTGGTTAATGAAAAAGGAAAAAACATTTTCTAAGCTGGAATAAACGTTAATTATTTTTGAAAAATGTTAAAAAATTGAAGAAAAAACCATTAAATATAAAAATATATATAAATAAGGCGTGTGAGTAGTTTGAGAATAATCAATTAATTTTATTTTGAGAAGAATTAATGTATTTAATTTTAATTTCAAGGCTTACCTCGATGGAATCTTTCAGTTTGTCGCTCCAGTAGAGGTTGTGAGCCACCCAGTCAACCGCCATGCCGTCAGGACTGCGAAGAGTGGTCGAATGCAGGACCTGTGTGTGTGTGTGTGTGTGTGTGTGTGTGTGTGTGTGTGTGTGTGTGTGTGTGTGTGTGTGTGTGTGTGTGTGTGTGTGTGTGTGTGTGTGTGTGTGTGTGTGTTGTGTGTGTGTGTGTGTGTGTGTGTGTGTGTGTGTGTGTGTGTGTGTGTGTGTGTGTGTGTGTGTGTGTTGCATTTTTTTGTACCTCTTTAACTGGAGGATTTTGACCCAGTCGGACTCTGCTGATGTTACTGCTGAGTTTGCTTAACTCTGTCCAATAGACCATCTTTGGAGTTAAAAAATATTATCAAAAAATTTGTAAAAATACTTTTTATCCGCCTAATTATAAATATATGAATATTATTATAATTATTTTTTAATAACTACTTTTTTTCATATTTATTACAAAATACAAACTTGTTCCTGCCAGTGGAAGTCGACAGCGATGGCGTTGTTGAGGTCGGAGAGGATGGTGTTGTTGGACGAACCGTCCATCGCCATCGTGAAGATGTGGTGTTTGTCCGAGAGGAGGAGCAGTGGAGGCACGTCTGTAGGTGTGGTGGTGGTGGTGGTGGTGGTGGTGGGGGTGGTGGTGGTGGGGGTGGTGGTGGTGCATAGTGGTGGTGGTGGTGGTGGTGCATAGTGGTGGTGGTGGTGGTGGTGGTCTATTAAAAAAAATTATTATTAATCCAATAAACAGATAATATAATAAATAAATATTAATTATTTTAAAATAATTAAATTAATAAAATACAATTTTGTTATTACAAGAAAATGACGTAAATTCACATGCACACATGCCACCACTGTTACAAGCACTAGAGCTTTAAAGAAAGACCTACCTGACTCCACCAGACACGACATCCCGTTCGCAGCCAGTTTGAAGCCGTCTGCACAGTAGCACTCACTCACTCCCTCATCATCTTTATCACCCTCTTCCCCACCACCATCATCATCATCATCATGCTGGCTGTGGTTGCTTTCATCACTATCAGCATCAACCAGCTCATCATTATCAGCACCCTTCTCTATGCAGTATTGGCTGCATATGTACTTTTCCTTGCAATCACTCAGTTCTGTTGTTGTTGATAAGAAGTTGATAGTGTTGTTGTTGGGGATGAGAAGTTGATGGTGTTGTTGTTGATAATACCGATGATGATGAAAAATAGTGGTTTTGTAAAAATTAATAATTAAATTTTAACATTAGCATTTTAAAAAATCAAATAAACAAAATTAACACGCACTGGAGCAGGTGCGTCCGTCTTGGTTAAGGTCGTATCCATGGTAGCAGGAGCACGTGACCTCCGATGATGTCATATCGAGTGACGTGTTGTGGTTGTTGTTGTTGTTGTTTTGGTTGTTAGGGATAGCGTCACTGTGGAGATGATTGTAGTTGCAGATCATTTGACAGCCTCCGTTGTCGAGACTGCATGGCGAGTTGAAATCGATAACGTTGTCATGGTTACCCTTCTCGAAGCCTGAGGAGAAGGGAGTGATTGAGTGAGTGAGCAATAGTGAAAGTAAATAAAAGGAAAAAATAATAGTAAAAAAAATAATGAAAAACTTAAAATTAATTTACAATTTAATACATTATTAATAATCCAATAAAAAGATAAAATAATAAATTATTATAATTATTAACACACGTGCAACCACTCACCACACACGGCAAGCATCTCTTCCTCCTCCTCCTCCTCTTGGCCACTCCTCTCCACATCCACCACCACCACTGCCATGTTGCGATTGAGGTTGTGGAGGAGGGTGGTGAGGCGTTGGTTGTGCAGGTTGAAGGAGGCAACTGCAAGAGTCCTCCAGTCGCTCCAGTACAGGTGGTCCTCGTGGAACCACAAGCCGAAGATGTGCTGGTGTTGCCGAGTGTACACCACCTTTGTTGATGCGGTTGTTGTTGTCGGTGGTTGTTGTTGTTGATTATAGATTTAGTGTTGATTATTTTAAAATTTCTTTTTAATTTTTTGCGGTTTTATTAGTCCTTCTGATTAATAATTGAAAAGACAAGATTATCGACTCTAAAATGTTGTAATAGAAACATTTTTATTTAAAAACTTACACGAAGGTAACAAATATGAACTTTAATATATAAGGTAACAAATAAACCTTTCTATTCTTTCCTTCATAGTCGCATTCTTCCACTTTTCCAAGCTTCGCGTCTGACCAGTAGAGCAGTTTTTCTGGAACGTGGACATGTAATTTTTTTAACTTATAAAACATATTTTTCACAAGTTTTGAACTTTAGCTTTTTTCTTTAATGCAGCAAGAAATAATGTCCTAAAAAAACCTTAATCGATCACAATTTACTTTATAAGACCGAAACCTTGCAAGTAAAGCAAGCCGGACCACCAAGTCCTTCACCTTTTTGGTCGATGGCCAGTCCATTGGGCAAGAGGATGTTGCTGCTGACGATGCACGTGGGTGAGGATGGAGAGGATGACGTCATGATGCAAGGACGTCGTTTGTTCCAGTTGCTGAAGAAGATCTTGCTATGGTGGTGAAGATGAAGATGTGAAAAGGAGTAGAAAGGTTGTGATGGAAAACAATAAAAATATTATTTTAAAGCAAGTATTTGAAACTGTTCTAATGAATATCTATAAAAAAACAAAATTCAACGCCTCTTCTCACCCTAGACACTCGTCAATGACGATGGATCTTGGCTGGTCGTGTTTCCCCAACTCCATCAAGACACTCTCATTTCTAGTCCTTAAGCCACCACCACCACTGCTACTGCTGCCACTGCCACTGCTCAGTTTGCTATTGCCACCTTTATTATCTATGATGTCGTCATCATGGGGTCGGATGATGAGGATGGATGGTTGGGAAGAGCAGGTGCAGTAGAGGTGCTTCGAAACCCTGTCGTACACCATGCCTTCCACCGTGCCCGCTTCTGATGGAGGAAGGGGAGGGAGGGTTGAAGGGCTGGAATGAAACCATTAATTTTTTTTAATTATTTTGACCATGGTTTCATTGTTAGTTTTGTTATTATTCTTATAAGTATTCATAAATTATTAATAATAATATTAATTTTTTCAAACAAACAAGAGCGCACAAAAACCTTCCATAATCGTTCTGAAGTTTTTTCCTTCAAAATCAACCGCCATGATTTTATTCGGAATGTCTGAAAAATAAAACTCTCGCATTCTGTGATTGGCTGCCAGAGCGATGACGTTTCGCATGAAGGTCGCATGCTTGACCAATGGCAGGGCAGCATTTGAAGCGCCTAATCCAGACTCATCTATTGGAATCGTTGCTATGGAATCCATTGTGGAGAAAGCGACAAACGTGGTGTGAGCTGGTGAGGGATAATTGGTAAAGATTCTAATTAAAAATGCATTATTATCTATAAATAATTAATAAACTATTTAATCAAGCTATTAAAATATTTTTTTTATAAACGCAATTAGGGAAACTATACAAAAGCATCAAAAACATTATATAAAAAAGAGGAACAATAGAATCCATGCAACAGTAGCAAAAACAGCAACAGCAACAACAGCCACAACAGTAGCAACAGCAGCAACAACAGTAGCAACAGCAGCAACAACAGTAGCAACAGCAGCAACAACAGTAGCAACAGCAGCAACAACAGTAGCAACACCAACGCAGGCATCTGGTGACGTTGACGACTCTGGAGTGTGAGCATGCGCAGACCGCCTTGGAGCCGTTGAAGAGGCACAAGTGCTCGCAGCCACCGTTGCTCTCGCCACATGTGTTGAACGAGTTTTCTATGAGAGGGTGTTGTCGTCATGTGTGGTTGCAATCAAGGCTGCTTTTACTATGAATACCTAGAATCAATGGCATATTTGAACTTTTTTCTGTTTTAAATAAAAACCCTTAATTGTTTATTTATGAATTTTACTATTAGAAGTAGAATCTTTATTATTTAAAACACTTTAAAAGACACATAGTCACAGCAGAAATCATAATTGCTCTAACTCGGAGGAGGGGTCATGAAGACGATCTGGTGCAGAAGACTTTCCTGCAGGTGAATTAAACTCGTTTCCGCTCGCAACACCACTTCCTCTGTGCTCACCTCAGTACCCTCTTCTTTTATGTCGATGCGAAGAACAGAGCCGTTCCTGTGTGGTTGAATAGATGCTTAATTGAGAGATCATTTATAAGAAATGTAGTATAGGTCGTAGTTGCATATGAAGTATAAAAAATATTTTTTATTAAAGTTCGAGTTTTCCTATAACAATCAGTTGTAGAGGTGTAAAATGACAACCAGAACCACGCACAAGAGGCTAGTGTAGAGGGCTTTCTTGTGGTATGTGAGACTGGCAAAGTGACTAAGATCAGCACCTGAATGTTTGGAATAATATTTAAAATTAATGAAATTTATTTATTGAATTCTATAGAATTCTTATATTCACACTCTTCATCTTTTCAAAATTCCACGCAACACACGAAGCACGCAAGACAGTGCAAACTCAGTAGCAACTGCTGAGACGAACCTTCAAGGGGCATCAGCTTGTTCCTGGTGATCGGTTTGCGAAGGGTGATGAAACTCACCTCGCCTCCACCCACCACCCACAAACGGTCGCCCCCCTCAGCACTGAGCAGGAGGGGGGAGGAGGAGGGACTGACGTAGACGTCGATCATCCGACTGCCGTCCAATCGCGCTCGTCTGACGTGGCACGCCTTTGTCGAAGCCTCGGACCAGTACAAGTAACTGTTGGTGGTGAGGGTATTGAAATGTTTAAGGTTGAGTAGGAGTCTCGAAGGTGGATGAAAAATGATACTGAAGGCAAAAGTAATTATTTAAGTCCTCAGAAGTGGTGTTAAAGCATGCTGATGATAGCTTCCAAAAAGAATACTAATACTTGTATGACGATTGCTTTTAAGGATGATGTTACAGAATAGAACAGAACCCACCCGTTGACGGAATCGATGGAGATGTCGATGATTTTGTTGCTGGAGGAAATGACGGTGACTGGGAGAGATGCATTGGTGCCTGTGACGATGATCCTCTGTGTGTCCATCCAGTAGACGTTGCCTTCGTGCAAAATGAGAAGAATCATATGAAAAATATCAAAAGTATCGTTTTGCCGTTTAAGTTACACTTAATAAAATATTGAAAGATTCATATTTATCCATAAAATCTTAAATCAAAATAAATCACCAAAGAGAATTTAAACGAAACAAAAAACTAATCAAACCCAACCTCAACAAAATGTATCTATAACAAACCTGTGACACTGTCCACGAGGATCTTCCTGACACCAAGCAAGTCATCATTGAGGTGGATTCTGACATCGTCACCACCATCCCTCGCCACCAATCTCAACGTCTTGTTGCCGTTGTCCAACACTAACAAGGTGTCGGTCTCTGGTTGCGAGTCGTAGAAATTTAAAATATTAAAATAATCATATGAAATTATTATTATTTAAATTATATCATTCAAAAACTGGAAAAATAAACAAAATTTTAATTTTTTAAATATATTTTTATCTCGTTCACCAGGATAGTAGGAGAACGAAGTGCTGTAGCCGATGTCAGTCAAGCCCACAAAGGAATCTTTCAAGCCGCCATTGTCATTGTCACTTTGTTCCTTCTTTTTACTACTTCCGCTTTTGAGATGGACACCCCTGATGTGGCGGCCATTGGAGAAGAGCAGGACGTCGTTGATTGGCTCACAGACGCCTGAGGTCGACAGACGGTAGCCAATAGCACACAAGCACGTCGTAAATTTATTTGTTGAGATACACAAGTGGGCACATGACTTGCACATATCTTGTTGTTGTTGTTTTGCCTCCGTGACAACTCCACCAAACACCTGCATAGCAACGACTGCTTTCATGCCCTTCTTCTCTTGCTTAAACGTCTCTCCATTGGACACCCACAAGTCTGTTCCGTGCTCTGATTCGACGGTGAAATGAACCACGCCTCCATCCACCAGAAGAGAAGAGATACGAGCATGTGTGTCATTGAGATTGGTTTTAACTGGCTGGCATGCTGTGTTTATGGAGCAGTGCTTGATTGATGATTGGTTGTTGCGTGACTCGACCCAGTAAACTTCAGATCCATCCAATGAGAGTGCTTGAAAATGGTGATGATGATGTCGATTGGTCCATTTTATAATTTTCATCAGTTTGAAAATCATAACTAATTAAAATGAAGTTTTTAGCTTTCTCACCTTCAATGACTGACTTGTCACAGTTGCCACGGCTACAAGAGGCATCATCATCATGATTCTCTTCTTGGTTATGATAGTGATACACAACAGAAGCGTCTGCTCCGTCAAGGCGCGCTTTCACAATGGAGTTTCCATTCAACCACACCAGAGTGCTGTTGGCATGGATGGTCGATCAATATATATAAAAATGGGTTGGAAATGTATATATATATATGAAGTATTTGAATCGAAAAATACAAAAACGGATTAAAAAATGAATTTATTTAAGAAAAAGTTTTCACAATGCAGCAAGCGAGCTTTATTTGCAGTATTCATTCAGTCGAAGAGGTCACCTGTCGAAAGCTTGCAAGAATTTAACATCCATGGTCAGAGAAGAATTTAGTTTCAAGTAGGTCCTGACGAGGTTGCGGAGATTATAGTTTTTTTATGTTTAGGTTTTCCTATAAATTTCACAAAATTCATTAAACTACCATCCACGTCTTTTTTTATAAGAAAAAAAGTTACTAAATTTAAAATTTTAATGCTTAGCTATATTTTAACTAATAACCATAAATAAGAATAATATATTTTAAATATATTTGAGACACATGTTAAAACAGAAAAAATTAAATGAAAAAATGATTTATTTATACCTGTACTTCCCGTCCACCATCGAGGCCATGATGCCACAGGCAGCTTCCCTGCCACGATGGACTGCACTGAAGAGAACGCCCTTGTGGAAAACGACGCTCCTGACATCCCTCACTCCTGAGATGGAAGTTGCCGTGATGGTGATGATGATTATCATTATACTCAATTTTAAATTACTTTTTTTCAACAATTTTATTTTTAGTTAATTATTTATTTGTTAAATTAAATGAAACTCACCCAAGTCAACGTACACCGAATGGAAAAGCGGGGTTTTGAAGGAAGATGAAGATGCATTATTGAAAGAGGAAGAGACTGGGTTGTTTAGTTGGACCCTCAAAACGCCTCCTTGCTGCTTGCTACCTCCGTGGAAGTCTCTCTTGACCCGTTTGGCGCTTGCGACCCCGTTGCTGAGAATGAGGGCACCAGAGGCGATCGTGAAGTGGTTCGGTCGGTGCTGAAAGGAGAAAGTGATGTGAGGCATCGAAGGCTGTTCGAGGTTCGTCGCGAAGAAGCCGTCAACGCTGTCCTTGTGTAGCAGCAGCAATTGTGGTGCCGCTGTGTGTGTATGTTTGTTTGTTTGTGATTAAGTATGTGTGAGTGTAGTTGTTTTGTTTGTATGTGTGTGTATGTTTTTTTAATGTTTGTATGTGTGTGTATGTTTTTTTAATGTTTGTATGTGTGTGTATGTTTTTTAATGTTTGTATGTGTGTTTAATAGTTTGAATGCCTGCATGTGTGTATTGGTTTGTATTTTTGTTTGTACGTGTATTGGTTTTATGTTTGCATGTGAGATTAAAAGTTTCCATTTTTTATGATTGATCCATCACATTCATAAACATGAACACACACCCACTTACGAACACACTCTTTCTTCTCTTCATCCATCTGCAGCATGTAGGGGCACACGCACTCAAACAAACCCCCTCCAACACCCATGCAAGTGGCATCCTTCCCACAAGAAGTGTGCGAACAGGGGTTGGGAAAAGCTGGAAACAATTGTTTTGAGCTTTGAATACAGAACACTGAAATGCTTTAAAAAGCATATAAATTCAATAAACCAAAAATTAATTATATCAAGAAAACACAAACGAACTTTTATAAAATTTAAACAATGTATTTTACATACTCGACAAACAAACTAACCACAATCACACAATCCAAAAACACACAGACACTCACCAGGCTGCGCCTTGGGATGGAGAACCTGTATGGAGTATGGTTGTGTGATCGTCCTCATCAGGGGAACCCCGCCAGCCCCGTCCCACTTGCTCGCCTGTGGTTGTTGTGAATTCGTCAATGTTAACATGGCATTATACTTGATTTTAGTATTTTATTTGAAAAATTTAAGAATTTAATTGTAAATATTTCTAGTTCAGTTTAAGGAGTTAAAACAAACACACGTCTTTTGAACCCTATAGAATCTTTTTTCCATTGCTCACTTGGGCTCGATAGATTTAAGAAATTTAGTATTTAATTTAAATAATATTAACATTTTTCCTACTGCAGGCTGTATTAACTAATGAAATGATTCGATAACATCATTGAAACTCGCCATCATTATCGAGTTGGAAACCCAGTCGGTCCAGAAGATGTGTGAGTTGAAGACTGCGATGGGATGAATGGAGTGGTCATGGCGGAAAATTTGTTAAACGGTGATTTAGGTCATCTTTCTTATCATCGTCATCATTATCACACCCACCACCAGCATCATCATCAACATCCTCTTCTTCTTCACCATCACCAACAGCACCATCACCACCTCCCCATCATCATCACCATCATCATCTCCATGGCAACCTGCAAGGGCGAAGGGATGTCCGATGGAACTCTTATCATTGAGCACCTCTCGCAGATCTCCTCCTTCGTAGTCTATCGTTGAGATGCTGTATGCCCTGAGGTGGAAGCAGGGAGGAAATGTATTGAATTTGAAGAAAGAGCGCTATAGAAATCTAATTGATTGATTGATATTTGATTGATTGATGAGAAAGAAAAAAAGGTATTAAAGTTATTATAAGGAGAAAAAGTAAAAAATATTTAAAATGACAAATTGTAAAAATTCGTACTTGGCGTCAAGCCAAAAGAGTCGAAAAAGTTCGTAGTCAATGGCAACAGCATTCGGCCAACCAGACGACTTGGTGAAGTTGAGTTGCAGAAGGACCCTTCTGTCTCGACCAATCATATCACTGCGCTCAATCCTGGGGTTTGACTCCTCCCAGTCGGTCCAGAAGAGCAACCTTAAGTGGAAGAGATGAGGATGATTATGGGGGTGATGATGATGATTGTGGTGGTGATGATGATGATTATGGTGGATGTTGATGGAAATGGTGATGTAGAAGCATTGCCTTTAAAGAAAGATAGAAAAAGATGAGAACATAAGTGGAGAGTAAACAAACTTAAGAAAAAAATTAAAAGTTCATAATTGATCCCTCAAAAATAGAAAAACCATGAAATGGCAGAAAAAATATTTTTTCAAAATAAATTCTTTTATAACTTGAAATCCTCACCCTCTCATCGGATCTATAGCCAGACCCCTGGGCTGTCCCATGCTGGCATGCACAACGAGCATCCTCTCGTTGCCATGGAAATCGCATGCTTCGATCCTATTGGTTCCGCTATCGATCCAATAAAGACGCTCTGTCGCCCAATCAACCACCACGCTCTCAACCCTCACCAAGCCCTCTGTTACAACGGCCTTCTCTTCGGACAGACCTGATGGTGATGATGTTACGATTGGTGATGTAATTTTGATGGTGTGTTAAACGGCATTTACAACAACTAAAAAACCACAAAGTAGATACAACTTGCACTTAGTAGGTAGCTACAACAAGAAGCAAAAGTGAATCTTACGTTGTCCGTCGAAGAGGGCTCGGTGGATGGAGGAGGAGGTGAGGGAAGGGCTGTCGTGGTGCGTGCTCGGGTGCAGGTTCGACCAGAACAGCACGTGTTGTACCTTATTATCGCCATGTTTATAAGCATCTTTGTCTTTGTTTATTATTTTATTTTTTATATTTATGTTTATGCCATTGTTGTTTAGGTTGTTGAGAGAAGAGTGGTTGTAGTAGTAGTTGAGTGCGATAATGCTGTTCTGTGGTGTGTTGACGGAGAAGTGGTGTTTGTTGTGGATGTCTAGGAATCCTATTGAATGTCTGTTCGTGTACATCAGAGTGGCTTTCTCTTTGTCTGTGTGTTGCAAATGATAAATTATTCTCGATGAATTCAAAGACTTTATCATTATAATTATTGTGAAAAAACTTGAACAATTTTGATTTTATAATTCATTTCGAATATTGGTTTTGGCAGCTGATTACTAAAAAATTCACCTGAAAACTAAAAAAAAACTTTTTATATAAAAAAAAATAATTTTTATAATAATAATGAACCATCAGGAAGGCAAGAGAAGAGATCAGGCTGGAGGACGTAACCAGGGAGACAGGTGCACTTGACGTTGCCATGGTGCTCGAGGCAGCCTTGACTACACACGCCCCATCTGGCACAACCTCCACTGTCTGCGTGGACGGTGGGAATAAGTGATTGTGAGTAATGAGCATCATCAGTATGTACGGTTAAACGATTTAGTAATACAATTTCTTTTATTAAATTAAATTTTGAAGATAAAGACGTGTCCATTTATTATTTAAAAAGACTTTTAATAAAAATTATATAAAAAATTTGCTTTAAATCACCGAAAAAAATATTTTAATATTAAAAAAAACATAAATAGAATACTTGAGCACGTGAGGTTGTCACTGGCGAGAGTGAGATGAGGGGGGCAGGTGCAGACGGAGGAGAAGTGAGGGAGGGGTCTACATTGGTGCGAGCACAAGACATTCTGACACACGTTGAATTCTGCAGAGAATTTCATTTTGCTGGAGAGAAAAACATTTGTTAAAGTGATTGCAAATCAATGGTTCACACACTTTCAAAAACATGTAAAAATATTATTTTGAAACGTTGAAATGTTAATGAAATTCTTCCGTCATTATATTTCCCGCCTCCGCTAACCACACTCTTCTTCATCCTCCCCCTCATGACAGTCCTTCACTCCATCACACATCTCTTCCAACTCCACACACAGACCAGCACACTGCAACTTAGGCGCTTTACACTCCAAACCTGCATCCACACATGCATTCAATAATTTTAACAAATTGTATATAAAAATTGAAAAATAACTTATGAAAAACTAAAAAACTAAAAGAATCATTGGAAATAAAATTATTATGAAAATATAATAAAAAGTCCGAGATAGGCAACCAGTGACGGGGCAGTCTTTTTCGTCGGATTCATCAGCGCAGTCGACCACGCCGTCACACAGCCTCCCTTTCCACAGACACTCCCCTCCACACATGATCTGTGTATTCCTGTGCCATGGAAGAATGCAGTTTGGAGCGGTGCTTGTTGTTTGTTAGTGGAGGTAGTGAAGTGAAATACTTTCATGTATTTTATTTTTGTAGTTGCAACAACAACAGACCGATTGCAGTTTGGGTTGTTGTTGTTGTTGTGATAATCAAAGTCACTTTCAGAACCACCCATCTCAGAACTATTATCATCTCCATCCTCTCCTTCATCATCATCTTCTTCATCATCATCATATGCATAATCATTCTTCTTACTCGTATCGTACAAGAAATAATCGTCGTATAAACTATTTTCGTTGCTGCTACCGTTGTTGTTGTGGTTGTTGTTGTTGTGGTTGTTGTTGTGGTTGTTGTTGTGGCTGTTGTTGTTAGGGTGGTAGTGATCTGGGTGGCTATTGAGGGCGTGTCTGTTGAAGTAGTTGTGGTCGCCACTGAAGCAAGAAACTTCATCCTCTCCCTTCGAACAGTCAATCACGCCATCACACACCTTCCATTCATTTAATAATTATGATTGATTTGTTTGTTATAAATAATATATTAATTAAATTAGTTAAATTAATTAAATTAGTTCTTTCTTATAAGCGAACCTGCTGTGTCGGAATGCACACCGCGTCATCGCATGAGAACTCGAAGGAAGGGCATGAAGGAGATGAAGAGGAGGAGGAGGAGGAAGAGGGTGAAGAGGAAGAAAATGAGGGTGATGGGAATGATGCTGACGATGAAGAGATCAGAACAGGAAAAGGCAGCAGAGGCAGAGAGTGGCGGGCTCTTGAAGCTGAGTTGAATGATTTAAGAATTAATATTTACAAAGTGTTCGATTGAAATGTACCAAGTTTGAGAAGATCTATCCTTTTTCAAAAATTAAATACTAAATTACTTACAAAATCATTCATACTACTCTAAAAACACACAAAAAAACACACAAAAACACACACACAAAAACACACACACAAATACACACACACATACACAGAAAACAACTTACTGCAATTTATCTCGTCACTACTATCAAGGCAGTCAACCTCGCCATCACACAGCCACCCCTCGTGAACACACAAGTCTCCGTCGTCACACATCACGTGGTTCTTGTCACACTTCTGCATGCCTGTGTGGTTGAGTGAAACACATGTGTGCTTAGTAAAAACAACAAGTTGTGAAGAAATTTACAAAGAAGGAAAAGTTGACACTGCTATCTAAGTTTGTGATTTGATTTATTAGAAATGTGTGGGAATTATATGGAGTATCTCAAGACAATAAATAAATCTCGTGTTTAAATAAGAAAATAAAATTCGCACTTTGACAATTCTCCGGCAGTTCATCTTCACCAGCCTCACAGTCTGCCTCTCCGTCACACAGCCACTGTGCGTGCATGCAGCCCCCATCACACGCAAACATGCCCTCCGGACAAGTGTCTGGAAAGTGAGAGGGGAAAGGGATGTGGAAGGTTTGGTTGAGAAAGAAGACACACACACACACACACACACACACACACACACACACACACACACACACACACACACACACACACACACACACACACACACACACACACACACACACACACACACGCACGCACACACACACACACACAAACACACGCACACATACACACACACACACACACCGGAGGAACATAGATAATCTCCTTCTACGCAGTCTTTCTCGAAGGCGTACAAGCTTGTGTTTGTCGTGACGACAGAATCTGCAAGAAAACACGTGTGTGTGTGTGTGTGTGTGTGTGTGTGTGTGTGTGTGTGTGTGTGTGTGTGTGTGTGTGTGTGTGTGTGTGTGTGTGTGTGTGTGTGGTTAGTATGACTACATAAACGGCTTGAATCGTCGTCAAACAAGCTTAGATAAGAATTTTAGAGGGTTGAATGATTATTACATTTTTAACCCACATACATAATAATATGCATTATTTAAAGGCACCACAAACAACACACACACACACACACACACACACACACACACACACACACACACACACACACACACACACACACACACACACACACACACACACACACACACACACACACACACACACACACACACACACACACACACACACACACACACACACACACACACACACACACACACACACACACACACACACACACACACACACACATACACACACGCACGCACACACACACACACCGATGCAAAGAGAGGCATTCAGGGGGTCAGGCAGACGACCATCGGCACACAGACACACACGTCCTGTTGCCATGCCAACGCAGATCTCACTGCAGTTGCCGTTGTTATGGCTGCATTCGTTGGTGCCTTTAGGTGAGTTTTTGTTGTTGTTGTTGTTGGTTTGTGCGCCTTGTTATTATTATTATCTTTAAAAAGTTCATTTTAAACTGATAAATAATTATTTTCAAAAGCTTGTTTATTAAATTTGTTTTAAAATTTAAAAGTACAATTAATTGCAAGTCATTTTGTATTCGGCGACCTTTGAGTTGTTGGGGGTCAAAGACCTGGATGCCGTGGAAGGAGTCATATGGCCTGCTCAACAACACCACTTCCTCACTCCTCCACTCACCACCTTCCTTCCCACCACCACTGCTGCTGCTGCTTCCACCTTCACCACTTTCGTTTTTGTAAACATTGGCTGTGTTGTTGTTGTTGGTGTTGTTGTTGTTGGTGTTGTTGTTGGTGTTGTCTGAGATTCTCATAATTTTGAGGGCGTTTAGTTCGGTCCAGAGGACGTATGTGATGTCATTTTGTTGTTGTCGTTGTTGTAGTTGCTGCTGATGTTGTTGTTGTTGTTGTTGTTTGTAGTGCACCAAAGCAATCGCTAATGGCTTGTTGAGCTGTGGGCCTGACAACAAAATCCGCTGTTGGGTAGATTTGTTGATTTGAATGTTAATATAAGTCATTTAACTCATGAAAATAGTTCTATATGAAATATAAAATGCTAACTGGTCAATACCAAAGTACCAGCTAAATAATATATTATATTTTATTTATTTTATATGCAATTGAAATATTTTTCACAGTGCAAAGAATGGAACTTACAACGTCCTTGTTGTCAAAGATAGAGACTGATGAGATGGTGTTGAGGCGGGAGTCTGTGACGAAGATGCGTCTAACCACCACATCAGCAACCACATCCTCCACAAACCCCTCGTCCCCTCCCACCCATTGCCTGTAGCAAAGTCAAAATGAAAAGTGCATGTGTGTGTGTGGCCGCTAGAGAGTCTTTGTTTAACAAAAAGCAATTGAGCAGTCGTATAAAATTATTGCATTTAAACAGAATTTTTAACAAATTATTTTTTTGATAAGTGTTAAAAAATTTTAAACTTGATTAAAAAAACGAATCGTGATTATTTTGAGAATCATTATTAGCACTAACTTCACATCTGTTGCGTCCATCCAAGACCTCACTATCACAGGCTTCATGTTGTCTTTGCTGTTGTTGCTTAGATAGTTGTTGTTGTTGTTGTTTGTGTTGCGAAAGGCTCTCCAGAACATGATACTGTAGGGTAAGTATAGCTTCAAAGTCTTACCTAAAGTCTGTTTAGCCACACCACATCCCTATTTAAATTATTATTATTATTATTGCCACATCTCTCTTATCGTTACTTTCTTTGTAGCGAAAGCATTGCCATCATCATCATCATCATCATAATCATCATCATCATCATTATCATCATCATCACCATCATCATTATCATCATCATCATCATCACCATCATCAAGAGCACTCACCCATCAGCTGGAAAGAGCACAATCTTGTTGATGTTGACAAACTCTTCCGTTTTCAACAGAAAGGCTGAGCGAGTGTACGTGTGTCGGTTGTCGTGCAGACTGTTTTCATTGTTGTTGTTACCATTGTTGTTGCCGTTGTTACCGTTGTTGTTGCCGTTGTTACTATTGCTGTTGCTGTTGCTACTATTTTTGTTGTTGTTAGGTTGGTGGTTGCTGGAGATGATGATGGCGTTGAGGAGATGGTCAGCGTAGTAAATGTTGCCGCTCATCCAGTCGACCGCCATGCCCCATGCCGATAACGATCCTGTGTGAGTGTGATGATGATGATGATGATGATGATGATGGTGATGATGATGATGATGATGATGATGATGATGATGATTCTAATTATGATGATAATAATTATGATGATAATAATTATGATGATAATAATGATAATGATAATGATGATGAGGATGATGATGAGGATGATGATGATTATGATGATAATGATGATGATAATAATGATGATGATAATAATGATGATGATAATAATGATGATGATGATGATAATGATTTTTTAAGCGATAACAATATTTTTATTGCCGAAAAACAAAAATTTAATAAACATTCAATAAATGACGGAGGAGTTACAACAAAACGAACCAATGTTAGAGTAGTGCGTGGATGATGATTGGTTGGCGAAGAGGCCGCGATGAGCAATGGCGCCGAACACGTGGTCAGACGACCAATACAGCTGACCACTCAGGGGAGAGTATGTGAAGGAGTTGAGGGCTTGGACGCTGCTGATTGGTGGAAGCAATAGTTGATGAAGCTGCAGGTGGTTGGTGATTGGCTGGTGAGAAAGCAGGTCATCCAATGAAAACACTTCGATGTGTTTCCGGTCCCGTCCCACTGAAAACAGGTAGCTTGCTTCTTCTTGGTTGGATACTTGGGTGAACGCTGTGTAAAGGTTTGGAGAAACGATTTAAGCGTTGTGTCACTTCTCACATAATTAATAAAGCTGCTTGAAAAACTTTTAATGAATTATTATAACTTAAACTGAATTTATCTTTCCGTTATTGTAAACTGGTAAAGTAAATGTGAAAACTAAATTAGCATACGTGTACACGTCCGTTTAGAAGCATCATTATCATCAGCATCATCAGCATCATTCGGGATGGTGTATCCAGAGGGACACAGGCAGATGGATGTGTTGTTGGAGTGGATGCATAGATGACTGCATTGTTGTTGTTGTTGGTTTGCTTCTTCGTCGTCGTTGTTGTTGTTGTCAGGTTGAGCCTCGTCATTTTGCATGTTTTTCAAATAGTTTTTGTTATTTTTTGTTTTTTTGTTTTTTATTTTGTTTTCTTTGCTTTTTAATTTATCGATTTTTTGTTTTTGTTTTTCTTCTAGCCTTTCGTATCGTACATTTTTATGTGCTATGCACTTGGAATCGCCTGGAAAAGAAATTAAAACGATTGTAACATTTTTCCGGATAAATTAATCACGTAATATTTTTATTTAATTTTTTTAACATCTTTGACTAACTAAAAAAATGGTAACATACAAGTTAGTCGCATTGAAAAACTTGAAAAAACAAGAATTTAACATCTTAGTCGTGTAAAAAAAAATAGCAAAACAACTTAAATAAAATTATAAAATATCAAAACAACTTGAATAAAATTATAAAATATCAAAACAATCTGAATAAAATAATAAAATAGCAAAACAAGCTGAATAAAATAGCAAAACAAGCTGAATAAAATAGCAAAACAAGCTGAATAAAATAGCAAAACAAGCTGAATAAAATAGCAAAACAATCTGAATAAAATAGAAAAACAAGCTAAATAAAATTATAAAATAAAGAAAAAAACTCTCAAAGACAACACGCTACACCAACCACCACCACCACCACCAACCACCACCACCGCCAACCACCAACCACCACCACCAACCACCAACCACCACCACCACCACCAACCACCACCATCAACCACCACCACGCACCTCTGAAGGCCACTTGTTGCCTGGATGGACTCCTCAGGGGCAGGAATCGCAGCAGGAAGTCGTCAGTGAAGAGGAACTCGTATGACGAATTCTTTAAGTTGTTTCGAATGTAGGCTTTATCGCTTACACTTATATTACTAATAGAATTATTATTAATATTATTAATATTGTTGTTGACTTTGTTTTTCTGGTTATTCTTTTTATTGCTTTTGTATTTCTTGAAGGCAGTGTCGAGGGAAGTTCTGTAGACTTTCTTGCCTTCCAACTGCAGCAACAAGCACTCTCCCGCCACCGAGAAGGAGGTCAAAGCATCCTGTGTGTGTGTGTGTGTGTGTGTGTGTGTGTGTGTGTGTGTGTGTTTGTGTGTGTGTGTGTGTGTGTGTGTGTGTGTGTGTGTGTGTGTGTGTGTGTGTGTGTGTGTGTGTGTGTGTGTGTGTGTGTGTGTGTGTGTGTGTGTGTGTGTGTGTGTGTGTGTGTGTGTGTGTGTGTGTGTGTTGTATGAGATCGTGTGGGAAATAAAAAACTCAATTTGGTGGAACGTGTAATTTAAAATAGGAATGTAAATGAAAAATAGTTGAGAGGTTACTGTAACTTTATTTTGTGGTACTATTTTATTTTTTGTTGTCATTAAAAGCTTAGTTTTCACATAAATAAATTTAACATGTAATTTTCAAATATTGTGTCAATACTTTAAATACTCCTTAAACACTCAATTAACTTTTAATGCTTTCCCACACTATTGAAACACTAACGCTTCCTGCCCACTGGAAGACCAGCACAAATATGCTCTAAAACGAAAAAAAAAACACCTCGCTATTTCCTCACTACATTACCACATTACACCACATCATGCTACATGCCACCACACCCCCTCTCCACATCACAATATCTCACTACATCACTTCACCTCACCTCACCATGAATTTGAGAAAAGAGCGCTATAGAAATTGATTTGATTGATTGATTGATTGATTGACCACAGCCTACCAACCAAGTCAACCAACCTCTTGCACCACGATCCTCCTTTCCGAGCCATCCAATCGACATCTCTCCACCACCTTTCCTCCCCTCCAATACAAGTAATCGCCTTCCACGACCAACCAATCATACGTCTTCTTTCTGCTTTCGACAATTCTCATTGGTTGCTCACCGAGTAGGGATGTGCGTGTTATACCGTCCACCCGAGAAGAGAAGAAGATGAAGCTAAAAGTGGTTCAGTGTGATTATCAAAAAAAGTGAATAGATTCTATTAAAAGTTCAAGAACCAGACAATTTTAGGATAAACTTTCATAATTAATTAATAAAATAATTTTTACAAATTTAATCAACAAAATAATTTTGTGAGCACTTACCCTTGTTGTAAATCGATGGTGAATGAGTGGATTGAAGGATGATACAGGACGGGAGTGCAGTGTTGGAAACGGCTGGAACACACATACAAGTACCCACCCATCAGAAACCACCATCCATCTGACATCCAATCGTATTGCATAGAAACTGCCTCGCCTGAGATTTTTAGTGAATCAATTAATCAATCAATTATATATATTTTTATAGCGCTTTCTGATAAATTTTAGAGTGGATGGCATTGTGTGGACCATAAATCTTGATTCGTGGGTCTTAATTATTTAAACAACTTGTTTGTAGCCTAATTAACAGTTTTCACAGTGTTCAAGCAAAAAAGATAAAAATACTTTGTTAAAAATTAGCTTATTAATTTTCTTTTTTAAAGCCTACAAAAGATAAGTGTTTTTAACTAGTTTACTGAAGAAACAAACACTCAGGTTACGTTCATAACTTCAAGATCCTCTCCAAAAACACCATCATTTTCACATTATTAGCATCTTCAATGAAAAAGAATGCTTATCATAAATACCTTCTGGAAGGTCAGGTATGTGATACTGTTTAGATGTTTGTTGTTTTTGTTGAGGCTGATGTTGTTGTTGAGGTTGTTGTTGTTGTTGGGTGTTGTTTCGGGGAATGTCCACACACACAACTACAACTTTTCCAGCACCCTTTCTTCGACCGTTCAACTGTGGTTAAAGAAGATTCAATGAATGAATAGTTTAATGGTGGATAAATGAAGAATACAATTTATAGTTTTATAAAATAAATACATCATAATATAAATGTTAGACAACTCTTTTTAAAATGTACTTTTATATAATTTAGATAAAAGCAACACTTAAGAACACATGGGAACGACAGTTTAATGCCATGATCACTCAGGATGAGCAAGAAAACATCTTTAAGTTTCAGTCATTTTTCTTTTGACATAATTTTCAATTTTAATTTATATTGTGTTGTGTGCCTTATAATCTTTGATTTTTAATATTTAATTACTTTTATCTATTTTTCATTTTCACTTTTATATGAACAACACTAAAAGCAATCAATTTCTTATGATAACAGCGTCAGCCTCTATCACTTTCTTCCTTATCATAAGATTAAACTTAATATTCACTGCCAGCTGAAACAGCCTCAATGTAATTGAATAAAAAATAAATTTAATTAAATAGATTTAATTTTATTTTTTATTTTACATACAAATGATATTATTAAAAATAAACGCTAATATAAATTTTACAAATCATTAAGGATCTTTGATATGCGTTTAACTAAGCATGTATCCGAATTTTTAGTTTACTTTTTCACCTTTTTTGCTTATACCGGTTACTTATCAATTATATTATAAGAAAGAAATTAAACAGCGTAACAATTATTTAATAAAATCAATTAATCTTTTAATTTTAAAAAAATTGTTGAACTTTTACTTCTTTTAGATTCAAAATTTAATTGAACTTAAACAAGATGTAGCTTCAAACAGTGCAGTTTCGCATTAAAGTCCAGAAGTGAATACCCTGAGACCACTAAATTTCGCTTCCAACGTACACTGCACACTCGTCCATTGAAGGAATCCACCGCGAATACACTGGAGCTGAAGCCATACAAGTCCAACAACAATACACTGCTGTAGGAGGATGATGATGATGATGATGATGATGGTGAGAGAGAAGAGGAAGAGGAGGAAGAGGATGACTGCTCTGAAGATTTCATAGGAGAAGCAAGTAAGATAGTTTTGTGAGTGGTTAAGTAGACAAACTCAATTCTTTCTTCTCCATTCATGAGGCCTGTGAGTGGCATGTTAATTTAAATTTCAAAAGCTTAAGAAATTTATATTATTCTCTAATTTATTTATGCATTAATTAGTGTTTATGTGTTAATGAATGCAAGTGTGCATATTTGTATATGCGTGTGTATGTGTTTGTGTGTGTGCTAACATATGCATATGTTGACAGTTGATAAGAGGGCAAAAGCAGGCACTATCAGTCTCAGCTGAACATTATGAATGAACTCCATTAGTCTCAAATACACATAAATCATTCTTGTATAAACAATATAAACACATATAGTATTATATGAGAATATCTATATACATATACATAAATATATATATATGTGGACCTTTACATGAAAAGGCATGAACTATGTGATGGCATTCAAATATATGTGTTTTTATAATCCTGGTTAATTTCCTCCCTTATTTATCATGCAAACACTTGTTAGTCAAGCTTCTTGCAGCTTTCAGAGATGGAGTGAAGAAGAAACCTCTTTTTCTTTATTATAATCTTATCCTCTCCATGTATGTGCTAGTGGCTGAGTGTTAGTGGGTCTAAGTGCATTTGACATCTTCCAGATCATGTAACTCCACTCATGCACCATAAACAAACATAAACATTAAGAAAATAAATTTAAAAAAAGCATTTAACTATATATATAAATTTAATATATTATAATTTGCTCATACACACACAAGCCTAAATGGTGAATAAACAAACACATGAAAGCACACATACTCTTCTCCCTAATGCACCTTCTGCTCTCTTGACCTTAATTCTCTTATCTCATTTAAAGTATTTATCTCAAGATGAATCTAAGAACCTCCTGCATATATGCATCTTTATGAATATTGGATGCAAATGCACATTCATCTCAAGACTTTGACATGGTGGCAGGTGGAGGGTTTGAAGATGATTGATTAGAGGATATAGTTAAGCAAACATCCAAATAAACAGTTATGTGTACTGGATGCTTTTTAAATCTATTTTTATCTTTAATAGCAATAATTGAACTCTTATAGCAATAATTGAACTCTTATAGCAATAATTAAACTCTAATAGCAATGATTTATTTTGCAAATTATTAAAATTGTAAAGTATTCCATTGCCCATGCAAAATAGAAGGATTTGATTGAGATTTTCAATGAAAAATGCTTTTAGAGCCTATATATAGATTTAAAATCAGATTCCTGATGAATTTATTTTGGAACTATATTCAAATCTAATCCTCCTTTGCCAATATTGGGACTGACCAAAAGCTTTTTTTCTGCAGGACTAATTTGGCATGAAAATTACACTTGAAACATGTTTACAAGCCAGGGTCTCAAAATTAACTAACATGTGTAAAGAAAAAAAAATTAAACTGGAAGTTTCTATTGAAGAACTCTGAAAGGCAGAACTTGAAGACATGTTGTTCACACAAAAACTAGATTTTTCATACTGGTAATGTGGGGATACTTTCAATGCTATTGAATACTTCATTTGCATAAATAAAAGATCACCTTCAGCAAACAGCCCCGACAGTAGTCCAAGACTGAAGATCAATAGAACTTCCTTTGATTCCAATGCAAGCATACCTCAGATCTTACCGATTCCTAAAATCTAGAAGCAGATCGAAACAATTTGATCTTAAGTTTAAATAATTAAAGCTAAATAATATTCAAGTTTTGAACATTTTAGGGCATCATCAAGACGACAAAAAGCCGAATTCTTTTGAAAGAACTATCATCAATTACTCATGAATCTTTTATAGCACTCTCAGGCACTACATATGCACACATACTTTAAGAAACACATACACCTACATTGCTCCCTTGTGAATGACTTTAGTTTATAATTATTTTCCATTATATAATCCATCTTTTTAATAGTTGTCAAAATTTTAAATTATGGAATTCAAGTTTTTTTAGTTCGAACAATTAAATTTTTTCCAGTTTTTCTGGATTCGCATACAACTCAGAAAAAAATATTTTTGTTAAAACTAAATTTATTTAATAAATATAAATTAATAAAAAAAATTTTTTTTTTAAATAATTTGGAGACAATAAATAAAATATTTTTTTCATAAAAAACTAATTCCCAAATTTATTAAGCGAAAAAAATTATCTGATAAGCTATACAATTAGTATGGCTTAATGCCTCTTATATTACAGGCATTATACATTTTATTAAAGACCTCATAAATTTGGAATGCAATGTGAGAAAAATTATTCTTTTACTGCGTGTGAACCAAAAAATATCGATACAAGTTGATGAAGTAGTATTCATGAATGAACTGAAAAAGTGATTTTCAATGAAAATTATTTCATTTATTTATTTTGAAAGATACTCAATGTTTTCAGTAAAACCGCATGATTTGTTAGCACATATGAACCGAAAAATAAGCGAAATGACACTGTAGAGGGTATCTAGCGTTATCTGATACTTCAGCACAACGAATGGCTTTAAAATAATAACTTTCAGATTCATTAGGTAGAATGTAAGACATATCCATAGGTAACTGGTTAGTAGAAAATGATTTTAATGATTTGTTGAACAAAAGCTAATAGAAATACAAAATTTGAAAAATTAATTTATCTGAAAAGCTATATTTATTGTATATATCGTTGATTCGTTTCAGCGAAAAATCTTGAAGTAAATCTGATCGAAAATGACTACGTATAAATGAGTGAAAAGCAATAATTTGTACTTCAAAGAGCAATACTCAAAAAATAAATTTTTGAAACTGAAAATTCTATAATATACATAAAGACCTCCACCTCAGATCACTAAAGCGCACTGAATACTTGTATGTTTCATCAAAAATATAAACCGATACTAACCAATTTAAAGACCTTTCCACTTACACAAATTGCCTCTTCCTATTCAATTCTTACATTCCCAAAAGTTAAATGGGCACATCACCAGGAGCTCTAGTTCTTGTGCAGTTGGTGAATGACAACGGCAGCCACTCCAGCCACCACCGCTAGACCTACAAAAACACCACCCACTTTCACACCAGTCTTTTCAAACCTGAAATTATTTAATAAAATTAAATTAAAGTTTAAATAAAAAGTGAATAAATATTTTGGAGTAAAAAAGTAATAAAAAACAGTATTTTTAATTTATCAGTAGTGGAAAAAAAACGAATAAAAATAAAATGGTATTGCATGTTTGCGGTGAAGAATAATGGTATATGTGGAATGCGTATTAAAGATCGATAGTGACTCAAAGCACGATTATAGCAGATTATGCACACTTGCTAAATGTGCATGGTGAGCTGAATAGAAGTTAAATTGAGGAAAATTGAAATTTAGAGGGTTACAAACAAAATTCTATTGCTGCAATCAATAGGAATTTTATATAATCTTTTTATTTACTGTATATAATGACAAAAACTTAGGTTAGGCTTATATTATGCCTTAAGTTGTTTAACCATCTGTGCACAAAACCACTTGTGTGGGAATACCAAAAGTTAAACGAAAAGATTATTATTAATAAAACTAAGTAAATAAAAATATACTTTTTGTGTGATAAGTAAAATAAGAAAATATTTTAAATTTGATTTAAGAATTACTAAAGGTGTAAACTTAATGCTCGGAAAATATTGGCAAAACATGCAACCACTCAATTTCTCAATCCAATGCCATACATAGGTCTCTAACCATTTTTGCTCAGCTTCTTTGGCAGTTTTAGAGCCGGCAAGCAAGCCAATTTCGAAATCTTTCATCCATTTGCGCGCGTCTTCTGAATGCTTTTGGGCCTCAAACGCCTCTGTGGCATCTTCCCCTGGAAAGTAAATGGTATTGTTTTTGAAGATCATCTTTAAACATATTCTAAAAGTTCAAGAATACTTTTTTATGCTTAGTCTATTTTTTAAAGTTGTTAAATGATGATAGATAATGATTAAATGCATAATTTTTTTCTATCAAATAAATCATTACCAGCATGCTGCAACAGAATGTACTCTCCTCCTGGGTGCTGTTTATATTAAAGCATGATCATATGGCAAAAGTTTAAGTACATTTTTAAAAATTAATTATTCATTTAATAGAAAATATAATTTATAATTTAAATAATTCAAGCACCATTAGTCAAAATTAATAAAAAGTAAGATTTAACTATTTGAAAAAACAAATTAAAAAAACAAGAATGTAGGCAAAAGATGGCGCCCATGCCAGAGTGAAACCTCTGCAAGGAGGTGCTTGACGCTGTAGACTCTGTCGTGGATGACCAGGTAAGGCTCGTCCTTGGTGTTGTGTTCGGACACCTCTTGTGGGGTGAAAATTCTTGGACCCATTTTCAGTTTACTTTCAGTTACTTTTTATATGGTAGAAAAAAGTATTTATAAATAGTTTAAATGTTTGAGAAATTGTTTTATTTTAAAATAAATGTTATTGAATAATAGGAACTTTAAAGTTTAAAGATCTACGTACCACCAAAGAATGATATTATACATCAGCATAGAACAAATATTTAGCTCCGAATTTAATAAAGTTAAAATATAATATTTTTTTAGTGTGCTACTTCATATTAAAAACACTTTTTATACCTGCAAAGAACAGAGGTTTGTTGGTTCATCATTTTTTCACGGCCTCGTGATTTGCAACCACGACTATCAGCTTGAAGTGGGTTTTTCTAAAGAAAAAAGCTCATAAAACTAATACGAGCAAATTTTTGATACCTAAAATATTATTTAAGGATTCATTTTAAAATCGGTTAAGAATCTATATTTGCGTCTAAATAATGCACGGTGGTTTATTTTAATTCTAAATGATTATTCTAGTTTTTTATTCTCTATTATTTGAAAAACTTCAAAACTATAAAACTGACTGATTAAAAGTATTCCAGGGGCTTTCAAACATAATATTCGAACTCTAACTGAATTATCTTTATTTCTATCAAAATAAAACGTTGCAAAATATAATGGAATGAAAGATTCAATTGAAAAATCTATATGGGAAAAGTTGAATCCAAAACAAGCAAATGATCTGACGAATAAGCGATTTGTTTCCACGGTTTTCTGGAGATGGAACAATCATTCTTCTTCTTTCCCAAAGTGCAGGGCTCTTCTGGAGAATTGACAAACCTAAACGATGGTAAGAATCGAACCCACGCCGGTGAGACGAACGCCAAGTGTTTTACCGCTAGGCTTCCCGCCTCAATTAAAAGTAATTTGAGCCACCATGAAACAACATTGAACTTTAAATGCCCCATTTTATCTTGACTAGTTATGCAACCATAATCAATCAATCATCTGATTTGTTTAATCATTTGAAAATTAAATTTCAATCATTAGACTCATAGAGGATACAAGATTTACTATTTGTTGTATTTACCCTTACATTCTTTTAAAAAGTTGTAAAAACACACTTCAAATCGATCCAAAAACAATGCATGAAGGGCCTAAAGTAAGCTTAAAGTTTAAATCTCATGTCCCATTCAATTTGCTTTTTTCTTCTTTCAAGAATCTTCTGATCTGATAAGCTCACACCGCATTTATTATTTAATCTCATTTCGATGTGGAATTCTGATTTCGTCCTTCCACAAAAGTTTTAATTATGTTTTAGTGTTACCTTATTAACAAGGTTTCTTATCGTCCGCGTAGTACCAGAATAAATCGGAGAATAATTCAGGTCAAAGCTATACTTTGGTGTGTTACAATCTTTTTAGAATGCTTTTCTAGTCTCCTTCAACTCCATTTTGATAAGATCCGATGAGGAATCTACAATTCTATTGCTTTTTTGAGTGTTCCGTTTAAGATAAAATCGTGGAATATTTTCTGATCCTATAAATAATTCTTCAATAAAGGATTCTAGCGTTTGATCGCTTTTCAAGAATTGAATTTTCATCGTTGTTGTCTTGAAATGTTCTGTTTTTCATTTGAGATATTTCTTTTTCAAAACTCATACTTTCAGAATTTTTCTGCGATAAATACAATTTTTTCAAAAATTCGCTTTTATCAACTTGTTGTCTGTTAGCACTTAATTTGGGAAATGTGCAATCTTCATAGAAGTTTTCTCCTCCGTTTATGGCGTACAACTTATCTACGATAGAGTCGACCACGTCCATCACCAACCTCTTCTCCACTGTCACCCACGCCTGCAAATCCGCTTTATTTCCACATTCGGTCCTTTCACAGTCTTCGGAAGTTTCATCACTTTTGCTTGAAAGAGTGCTCTCAACACTCGACCCGTCATTTTTTTCTTGATTCAAAGACATTTTTCCAACTCTATTAGCTTTTATTTTAAACTTTAATTTTTTCTTATTTTTTTCGCAAGCTTCACTCTCACGCCACGTCTTTTCTTCCACCAAGCAACTTGTATCTTTAACACTACTTATCAAATTTTCTTTCCCACTTGTGGAATGCTGCTTATAAGAAACCTGATCTTTGCTTTTTACTTTACCTTCAAGGATGCTTTTGTCATTGCTGAAGTCAGTGGAAGAGGTCACTTGGGGACTCAGTTTAAATTTTCTTTTTTTCCTTTCAGACCAACCACTCTCCATCTCTTTCCATTCGTTCATTTTACTCTTCAACTTTCTACCATCAGCCAGTTTTTTCTGCTTTGCGTTTGGATTATGTTGATTTAAAAATCCTAAGTTTTGGCTTAAATGGTAGTAATCAAGATTATCTCGGTTTGAACACTTCGACCTTCTGAATACTCGTTTTTCCGATTCAAAAGTTGTATTTGAACACTCATTCTCGTAACCATTTTTAATTTCCATTGCGGATTTATCACAAAGGTTAGGTGCATGGAAGCCTTGGAAGGTGTTGTTTCGGAAGACGTGATCACATCTTTCGGACATCCCATCTCCACCGTCACCGCGCCATCTCTGCAGGGAGTCCCTCAAGGCTCCGAGCATGAGGTTGTGGTTGGTGAGGTGGATGAGGGAGCGGTGGAAGAAGGAGGGTAGGAAGGGAGTCAGTGCATTTAAGACTGACTGGGTGGGATATTGAATTGTTGGTATGAGTGTGGGCATGAGTGTGGGCAAAAACTTCGGGTGGTATACAGGTTCGCGGTTGAGAATTGATTCGATAGACACATAGTCTTTCTTCGAGACATCAATATTGATGTTGCTTACATTTTCCATGTTTGTCTTCTGAATTTTTTCATCATTCATTTCAGTCTTTTCTACTATTTTATTCACGTGTATTTCATCGATGTCTTCGCCAGTTGAAATGCCATTACTAACAGCCTCTGATCTATAATTAAAATCATTTGAATGCGTTTTCTCGAAGTTGCTAGCGGTCCTGAAGGTCATGAGAGGGCAGCTGATTGTGAGGGGAGAGTCCTCTTGGAGCAGAGAGGCTAAAGTGTCGTGGGAAGGAGGCGGAGGAGCTTGTAGGGGTGGCTTTGGAGGTGCTGTGAGTGGATGAGTTTGGATTTCTTGAGCGTTGGTGGGAGATGAAGGTGGAAGTAATTGATCCGATTCCAAAGTTGGTGAAGCAATTATCGGATTGGAATTTTCATTTAGGCTTTTTGTTTCATTGTTTGTTCGTTGAGGGGCGCTACTTTTTGTTTGCTGGTTCAACGCCTCAGGAACCTTCATCTCCTTAAGAGCCTTCTCTAAGACACCCAGCAAAAAGAGCTTGTCGACTGCAACCCAAGAGTCTTCGCTTCGATTCTTATCCTCGCCTTTAGTCGTCATTCCTTCTGTGAAGAGTTCCATGATAATGATGACGTTTAGGAATAATAATTTTAATTATATTATTAAATCATTACTATAAAAGCACAAATGACTTCTAATTAGGCTTGCAATTATATTTTCTAATAATAGTATCTTTAAGAAAACAGCTCATAATTGTTAAGATAAATAGTACCAGAGTTTAGTGTATGGGAAAGTAATGAACCAAAAAAGCCCTTTGAAGCGAAAGTTAATTGCTCTTATAAATGAATCACATTCATTCACTAAGTATTAAAAAAATTTAAAGTGGAAAAGATAAATTTTTAATTTTAGCTTTTTGAAATAAAATCTCATAAAGTGTATTCATAAAAGAAACTTCTACGTCTTTTTTTAAATTCAGAAATAGCTTTTTGATTATAATTATTCACAATAAAAGTTTTTGCATTTTTAGAGTTCTAATTGTGCTTCAATTTTCAATGTTTTTTTCTCAAATTTTACATAATTTGTATTTTTTTAGTCAAGATGAACAAAAGAATCTTTTTTCTCCATCTATAAAAATTAATATATTTACTTATAATGTTTCAAACTCGAATATTTTATGAACCTAAGAAGGACAAAGTTTATACAATAACTTAATTGGCTCAATTAAATACCCGGTAATTAGAATACAATTTATATCAATTAAAGAACCTAGAAATTGCGGTTACTCTGGGTTTCAGGCGTGAGTTTGTGTGCTTCTAGCACATCAGTTTAATTTTTAGAATTTTACATATTTAGTTTAGTGTTCTAAATTATTTAATTGCATTGAATTTATAATAACCAGGTTACGACGTTGTAGAATAACAAAATGAAACATCGACAAGCAGAAGGTTTGTAAAGAGAAAAAGAGTTTAATGATGAAAATATACATTTTTAATGGAGGATAATAAACCAAAATGGTTATGAAAATTAATGGAAAAACAAAATAAATATCTTATTTGCACAATAAAAGTTTTAAAATAGAAGAGAAAGGGAAAGAGGTGATAGATTGATTAAATAACAAAAAGGATGGAAGGATGGAGGATAATGACGGCAGTAATGCCTGTGATTGTTAGAGAATGGAGATTTATTGATCGCATGCAACATAACTAGAAACACAACACGTTTATCTACTGAGCCCTGAAAACGTGAATCGCTTGTTAAGGATCTGTTGACCTATAAACATTTTGTTAATAGAAGGGCGAATGCTTTTAGCATTTTTATTAGTTTTAATGGCTTGAATAGTTCAAAGATATAATAATTTCATCAGAGTTCGTGACGTCAGATTTAAAAGATAGAGCATTATCGTCTCACACTTCATTAAATAAAAGAGCTTAGGAATTTAAATTAATCTATTTCTAGTTATAAGTTGATAAAACTTGAACGGAAGCGAAATCTCGACGCCTAATCTTCTTATATTTTATAATGTTCTCAAGAAGCATGCATTCAAGATGCTGAGTGCACGGAACGGATGTCTTTGGAGATTGCTTTAATGAGATATATTCTTTAAAACGATTTTTAGCGCACTTCAAAAATAAAAATAAAATGACGATAAAAAAATTTAATAGGGAAAAACAGTAATCAAAAACCTTTATGCAAAACTGTCAAAATCAAAGGCATAATTATATTAGGATTGACAAATTTATTTAATTACCAATTAGCGAGTTAATTCAATATGACTGCAGTGCTAGGACGGCACTTGCGAGCAGGGCAATAGAACTTCGCAGAAGACTTTAAAGAGTACTGAAGAAGAAGTTCTTCAGGTTCGACAGTAATACAAGTACTCGCCAGGAAAACGACCAGCATTACTGCAAGCACCCGGTGCACCCGCGCTCGCCCAGTACTCGTGTATGTGTATGTGTGTGTGTGTGTGTGTGTGTATGTTTGTGTGTTTGTGTGTGTGTGTGTGTGTGTGTGTGTGTGTGTGTGTGTGTGTGTGTGTGTGTGTGTGTGTGTGTGTGTGTGTGTGTGTGTGTGTGTGTGTGTGTCTTCATATACACGCGTGTGTGTGAATATAAAAATAAAAGGGTATTTATATTGTATTAACAATTATTTTGTGAAATAATATATAGGACAAATGTGAGAATATTTTATTATTCATAGTCAGAAGTAATTACAAAAGTACTCGTTTTAATAAGCGCCTGAGTAAGTAATATACAAGCGACGATAAATTATTTCTGGTATATATTTCATTGGTGTATAGCGTACTTGGGTATTGTTGTGTACCTGGTGGGATGCCGATGGTGGCGTTGGAAATGATCATGATGCCTGTCATTTGGAAGAGCTCTCAAATGTTTCAGGGTGTTAAAAAAATAGAATAAAAGAAAACAGAAAAAACGCAATAAACAGAATTCTTGAGAGAGCACCCTTTTGAACCCAATAAATAATACATCGCTCTGCATGTACGATTTACTTTCTACTCTAGACATTTAATTGCATATTGACCATCCAACTACAAGTACACTCCCTCTCTGAAACAACGTGCATTTGAAGGGGATACCCTGTCACATTGGCAACATGAATGCAAATTACACGCCGATACATCGAAGACACTCTATTGCGATAGTGTGCAGCAGAGATATTCAATTATTTCTGGCAAGCTCTCGCAAGCATTGCGCATTATTGCCTCCTAATAGAGTCACATTTCATGGAGCTTGTGATCGAGAGATGCTCATGAGAAGGAAGGGAAGGTGAGATAAAGGGGGCGCTCAGAAGAAATGGCAGAAAAATACGAATGAATTTTCAAGGATTTTGAATCAGTCATTCAAATTAATTACTTTTATTCCTTTATTTTAAATTATTCTCAACAAATTTAAACAAGTGTGTGAAGATAAAAAAATTAAAAAGGTAAATATGGAGAAAGATAAATTGGCAAAATCTTGAGAGAAAAAGAGTAGAAATAGTTAGAAGAGAGGAGGAGGAGGAGGGATGGAGGAGAGATGGAGGAGGGATGGAAGAGACGGCAGTGAGTGCATGTGGTGTAAAGAGTGGACTGAGGTAAGATTCGAAGCAGTAATGTAGGCGCATAAAAGGTGCACTAGCGTGCGTACTTAATTGAATGCTCAGTCATTTCGCTACTTTCGTCATTGTTGATTGTTCGCTATTGCAGTGTCTGGTGTGGCTTGTGGGTGTGGTCGCCTGAAGCCCTTATGCTTGCTGTGGGTGCCGTGGTAGTTGTGGTGGTGCGTTAGTGGATGCTCACGACTTTCAGCTGAAGGGTAGGCATTGTTGGATAGGCATGGTTGGATGGAGGGGAGTTGAAATGGTTGACCGTGAGGGACTAGTTCGTTTTGCAAGATGAAAAAGAACAAATTTAAAAAATCTTTTCTATTTTTATGTCGATTTTGTGTATTTGTTGTTACACATTTTCTGGTAATCTGTTACAAAGTGTTTATTTTCTGCTTATTTATATGACCACTGCGATAAATGAGTTAGCAATTCATGCGACAAATTCTTTGGTTTATATGATATGAATGTGCACTTAACTTTGTTTGCAAAAATATCGAGGAAAAAGTCTAGCAACGATCAATTTTAGACGAAACAAGTCCAACAATATTTGGAACATGTCATTGGGGAAATGGTTGAGTTTCGATGCATCTATTCAACTTGTTGGATGGAGTTGCATGTGGAAAACTGTGCTGATTGAATTTCTTTGAGATAATTATCAAATTTGTGCACGATTGTCCTTTCATTGGAGAATTCGTGAATGGCGAGAAAATGGGTTCATGAATAATGTTTAGGTTCTTTATTCCTTATCCATTTATCTATACTTTCGTTTTTTTTTGATGTTTTTTTGTTTTAATTTATCTCTTCATACATTGTTTCTTCTGTTTATTCCGTCACCAACCCATCAGCAGATATTGATATGGTTTCATATCGACATTTAATTAATAAGTGTTAATTAATCATAAATTTAGATTTATTAAATATCAATTAATAATTGAAATTAGTTTTGCTTTTTTTGTTTAAATAGTTTTATCGAATAAAGTTGTATTGTGTGAAATACGGTTTTGAAAAAGTTTTGTTATAAAAAATCCTTTGTTTGAAAAATAAAAAGATACTTCTTATACTGAATAAGTTATAAAATACAATTTCGAGTATATTTTTTATATATTGGCACACTGAATATGAAGAATATTTTGCACGCTTCAAAAAGCGTACTTAACCTAAAGTGGTAAACGGGTGGCCGAGGGGTTAACGACTCGCGGCTTATATCCATAGGTCGTGGTTTCGATTCCTACAAATCCTCGTAGCCTACATTTTTTTAAAGAAAAAAGAAGCCACCAATAAGAACTCAAGTCCCGTGAACAAAAATTAAATACGAAAAATACTTACTTTCTCCCGTTATGACATGACCGGTACGTTTTTCATAAAATGCGTAGTTGGTGAGTTTTCTCGGATACCCGAATAATAGCTAGCTTCCATTTCAGGGTGTCTGGGCCTAAGTTTGGACGCGTTACCATCTCCACAAAAGACTCACTTGAAACTTGAAAAACTTTAAAAGTGAGTGTACCTGGATTAAAGAATCTGCGAAAGGTTTCAAATTGCGTATCTAATACCAATAAATTAGTTCTGCTTTATCGACCTAGCACTTTTGAAGTTGAAGTGGTAACGATTGGAATATTAAATTTTATAGCGCTCCACTCGTTATTTAAATACCAATCTAATGGTCTAATTGATTAGCACTTTCAACCTGGGAGATTAATTTAGAGACACAGCTCACTACTTAGTTTTCCAAATACCGTTAAGTACTTTTTTTGAACTTTTTTATTTTAACTCGATGAATTTTTGCTGTATATCGATTTTTAATTTAATTTTTCATATATATTTTTCGATAATGCGTGAAATTTTTAGTCAAAATATTTTTGAATATTTATTTAGAAATTGTCAAAATTCAGAAAATTGTCTAAATTTGTCACATACGAAAGAAAAATAAATAGATTGGCTCATCTAACAATCAATCAAAATTTCAATCGTCCAATCAATCAGTCAACCAACTCAGCCATTAATTCTTCTTCCAATTATAATTTCCTTCCATCAATCATCAACTATCTGACCATCCATCTCACGTTTATATCACAAATAAAATCCATTCTATCTCAACTACACCAAACGAAAAAATATCACACGCAAACATACATACAAACACGCATAACACACACACACACACACACACACACACACACACACACACACACACACACACACACACACACACACACACACAGAACAAGAATCACAACAGGGCAGCGCGGTAATGATGATGGAAGGACAAGACATTGCAAGCAGATGGCGACAAGCGGATCTATTTCCTGCGGAAATGGTCCGAGAAATGTTCAGTGTACTTTCAGTGCAAAGGAATCATTCAGGGATGTGCTTTACGCTCAAAAAGTTCACTTTTAAAGGGATTTATGGGCTGAAATGCGAATTAGGATTTTTATGGTTTGTTTGTGTTATTTAATTGCCCGCATTGATGTAAATTCTCAAGTTGCTGTAATGTCGTTTGAAGATTTTTTTTCGATGAAAAAATCAAGACAAATTGCTTTTTTTCAATTCCCGTTGGAATTTTCTTCTTTTTTCTATAAAAAAACTAATCTAATTGTATGAAACGACTTTTTATATAATTATTCGCCAGCTGGGCTCAACATCTTTTTTTGAATTTTTTATTGCATTTTTTTAATCTTGCTTTAAAAATCAAGAAAAGAGTATTTTTAAGTAACTTAAAAAAACTTCCTTCACTGGATATACATAAATACTTTTTTTCTACAAAAAGTAATTAATAGAAAGTTAAAATAGAAATAATAATAAAAATTCAAGAATAATTCTCATGAAATAGTTGTGAAAACGAAATGGCAAAAAGAAAACTATACCTTCGAAAGACGTTTAATTGATCATAAATCCTGTTTTAGGCTGCGGCATTTTGTAAATGATTTCCATCTTCTTTTAAGTAGCTCTGTCGCATTCAAGAAGATTTAAGCTTTTCTTTTTTGCTTGCGTCACTTCATAAATAATGCTTAACCACTCCAGCCCGTTGAGTCTCAGAAAGAACCAGCGAGCCCAGAACGAAATGAACCAACACATATCTACGAGTTGACTCCTTAAAAGCATATTTTTTTATTATAATTATTATTTAGTTTTTTAATACAATTCCGTTAGCTTTTTTATATTATGTAAAAGGCCTAAAAAGCAAGCAAGTGTGATCACCTTCGAATACACGGAGGTTTTGGAGTATTTTCAAACTCAGCAGCGAGCTCTAGGTCGGTCATTTAATCTCTCACTTATTGCTTTTACATTAGATGCCGAATGATGCGTTATTGTCTTTAGTTATAGCTTATAAGTTATAGCATTTCAAAAACGTTTCTCAAGATAAAAGAAAAGTAAAGGACGCATATAAGCATTTCACGAACAATTTCAAGCATAAACCACTCATGGAAACACCTGCTATTAAATAAAAGACGCTATCATCGAGATCTAGCAGTGAACTCGGCATCAAACACAAGTAATAAACCTCCTCTTCTCACCAATATTTTCATCACACTCTTCTTTCATTTTCTCTATTTCTTCTTTATTATTTTATTTCGTTTCATCTCTACATTAAGAATAAAAATACGGCCATTAAAGAACGGCATAATGGCTACTCGAAGCCAAAAACTTTTTAAAACGTTTCTTTACGAGCCTCTACTTTTCGGCGTTCCGCCTAGAATATTAATCCACGCGTTCGCGATCTTTTGTTTCCTTTTTGTCTTGTTTACGATCTCTGCGCCTCCTAAATTCCACGCCGTCATTATGCTTTTTTAATCGCCAAAAATGACTTAAATATGCTGCGGCTTATGAAAAAACCTTCACTTTTTCTTGAGTAAGTTTGCTAAGATTATGTAAAATTGTGCACTCAAGATGACTTAAAATAGAATATTAGCAGCTTCATCTAATTTATATGAACGAATAAATATAAGCAGGAATGGGAGAATTATTGAGTTTCGACATGAAAAGATACTTGTATCTAAGTAAACAAGCCGCTGCTATATCGAAGAAGGCCATTGGAAGGCGTGTTGTGGTGCGCTATGAGTTAATATGCGTTGTAGGGTGGAGTGTTGCGAGGCAATAAAACAAGTGGAGAGGTGGAGGAGAGGGATTGAGTGGATGGCAGGTTGGGTTCTTTTATGGGAGGGTTGCGCCACTGCATCGATAAAGTGGCCTTATTGGAGAGCATATTACTCGTAGGAGGATGTTTCATGTGGAAGACTGATTGGAGGGGTGATGAAGTCGATCACTTTTTTATGAATGCCGGCAAAAAGATTTCCAGCTCATTAATATTATTTAATTTCAGTTTTTAAAAAAAGTAAATAAAAAATATTTTAGAAAACATTTTTAATTCAGTGTCTATAAAATTAAATTATAAAGCCATTTTCTTATTGAATGACTGTTTGGAAGGCACGCATAGTTACAGAAAGAAAATCATCTAAATACTGTCAAACTTTTCTATTTTCCAACTATTTTATAAGATTTTTGTAGAAGACAAAATTGAATTTTTGTAATTTGGGTAATTTGTAATTTTTGTAATTTTTGTAATTTTTTACCAAAATGAAAAAAAACTATAATAAAAACAAAAAAAAGCGAACGAAAAACTGACGCTCTTTTGAACGATTCAAAGAATCGCTGTATCGAATTCTTGAACGTTGCAATTGTTAATATTTAATAAAGACCAGCACCCACTGAACTCTGGATCGGAAAAGAGAGGAGGGGCTATGGTGGAATGTGCTTTAAAAGTGGTGGTTGTTGAATGTGTTTATGAAATGGTGGTTTCGAAATGGGACTGAGAGGTTAGTTGTGATGATGTTGAAATGAAGCTGAGAGGTTAGTTTTGAAACAAAAAGGAATTTCAAAAAAAAATTTCATAAGAAAACAAAAAAAATTTTAATTCCTTGCTGCAAAAAAAACTATATATGAACTATTTATTGTAGCAATAACTGAACAGAACAACACTAATCCGATCAACAAATCCAATCATATTCATCAAAAGACCTTTCAGAATTTTCCCCAGCATTCAACATTTTGTAAATTTTATTCATTCTTTTTTTTTAAGTTTTTTTTCGGTTTGGAAATCTTGTTAGTGAATTCTCGTTACCGGCATCTGCATACGTGTGAAGGTGAATGAAAAACGTCGCGAGCGCATTTATACAGTTCAAGCAGCCAATAGTTTTTCTCGTTTTTGAGCTTGTTTGCTTGCGTCAAATATGATTTTCTTCGTGCCAATATAAATTATTCGAAAAACTGGTAAAAGATTTTGTTGCCAAAACTTTTTTTTCCGTTTTGGTCGTTTTTAAATACCGTGACTTTTTGGATCAACAAAAAATTGTTGACTTAGAAATAAAATAAGATTAAATTTGCGAACCAAAAAAGAAAGTCAAATTATTGTTTTTATTATTCATATCGAAAATTTATAAAGCTACGAGAAAGCATATGTATTTTATAAAAACTGACCAAAATTATTATAAAAATAAAAAAATCCATCATAAAATGAAATATACTGCAAAACCGCAAAAATGATGATAACAATATAATTTATTCACCTTTAACTGAAATATACTTCAAAACTGTCAAAAACGCCATTTAACGGCTTCATGATGTAATAACGACGGCCTGAAACGACTGAAAAGCACCATCACAATTACGAACAATTAAGAACAGACTGTTCGGAGCCAACTATCTTTCTCTTCTTTATTCATTGTTTCAGAATCTTTTTATTCCAATATTAAGCTTGTCTTTGTTTTTAAACTTTATTATTTATTGTCTCTTTTGTTTGATCCTCTCTCAGTAATGTCCCTAATTGTTTGAGGTATTCCGAAGAGATACATCATTTGTTATGATTACATTCTTCATTGCTTTTCATTTTGATCTTTGAATTGGTAATTACATTGTTTTTGTTGAGTTTGTCTCATTGTCTTTTTAATTCATGTCATAATGAATAATTTATAGCCTTCAATTGTTCGATTATGAAACAATTGTTCAAATATTTGCCGTTTTCTGCCAGGTAAAGTCTCTACCTTTTCGTCGTGCAACCATAATGCTGAATGAATGCATCAGATTAATGACCTCTAATTGTCTTCCTTATCAATGCACCTCCCGATATATTTATTATTTAGTGCTTTTCAGGGCGTTTTGTTGTTAGCCGACATGGTCTTTCCGGATGAATTGTCGTTCCGAAATTTATTGATACCTTAACTTGCGCAAAATCGACCCATAAAAAAACTGCCGCTACCTCAGAAACGCACAAAAAATCCAACATCCACCATTACTGCCGGCATCTTTCGTCACTCAATTCTTCACTTCTTTCACGGAAATAATTACTCGAATAAGACAGGAAAAGTAGTTATTCAACAAGTGTTTCTGTGAAAAACTGTCAAAAGATATTGTAAAAATTAATTTTGTCTTGACAGCGAGTTACAAATAGCGTTTGTGACAGGCAACGCGTCGAAAAAAACAGTTCAAAAAAATAATTTATACATTTTCATAATGCTAACAAAAACGATTTTTAAATGGTGAAAAAAGCATAGATAGAAGTTGTTCGTGAAAAAATGGAAGTTTTTTTAAACACTTAAATTGGAACAAGTAGAAGAGGGTTTGATTGGCCGATTGTGCACAGGGGCGCAATAATGCGGAATATCTGGGTCAGTATCGATTCAGAAACAAATCACCAACAACTCGGTTTACAAATTGCCCTATTAACCAATGCACCAGGCATGCTCCAATAATTGCATTTACTTCTCCATCCATCCATCCCATATCTGCATATTCATGCTTTTCAATCTATAAAGCCATCCATCCATCCATCCATCCATTACCCTCCAATCCACTTATTCTTCTTTCATCCCTCTCAATTGATAAAAAAAAGTTATCGAAGCTTTAATGATTATCGCTTTTAAATATAAACTCAAAAAAAGTATTATTATTATGTTAAAATCTAGGCAATTAAAACGGGAATTAAAAATAAATATCTAAAAAACCCAAAATACTGTCTTAACCACCGCTCACCACAGCCACCACAGTGACTACAACCACAACAGCCACCGCAACCACAGGCAGCCACCACAAGCCACAAACAATTGGTGACCAGGATTTCTTATCATAGGAGGCAATGCTTCGATTGCATGTAAGACCAGCCATGAAGGTTTACTCGGTGCATTCGATAGCCACTCTGTGTCTTCCATACTTCCTCTATACGCCCAGATACATACATACAATGTACCGTACATACATACATACAATGTACTGTACATACATACATACAATGTACCGTACATACATACATACAATGTACTGTACATACATACATACAATGTACCGTACATACATACATACAATGTACTGTACATACATACATAAAATGTACCGTACATACATACATACAATGTACCGTACATACATACATACATACAATGTACTGTACATACATACAATGTACCGTACATACATACATACAATGTACCGTACATACATACATACAATGTTCCGTACATACATACATACAATGTACCGTACATACATACATACAATGTACTGTACATACATACAATGTACCGCACATACATACATACAATGTACTGTACATACATGCAATGTACTGTACATACATACATACAATGTACTGTACATACATGCAATGTACTGTACATACATACAATGTACTGTACATACATAAAATGTACTGAACATACATACAATGTACTATACATAAATAAAATTGGGGTTGTGCGTTGTATTAATACTATTTAAATTGTATTGTGAGCTGGTTTTCATTTTTATACCCATGGTTACTTTTATACATAAATTAGTGTTTTTTAATTCTTTTATTGAAAATTAAAATTTATCAGTGTGTTGGCGTTTTTTAAAAATGGCTGAGAGGCGGTAGCGTCGATTTATTTTCTGCTTAAAGTGAAGCGCAAGAAAATTCTCGAGTGTGGAAATCGCCCTAAGTAATTGACTCATAAATTAAACACTGTTCGATGAAATGCTGACAGTTCTCACGCGAAAGAAGTCAAAAAACCTAAATTTGGCTTTAAGACTTCCGCCTCGAGAGCAATAAAGTATTCAGCATCTGCGGCAAGAAAAACAAACACGACAACACATGAAAATGTAATGAGCAAAAAGAAATTACAAAGTAAAACTGAAATGAAAAAATGAAACCAGCTTCCCACTGACATGCCAGGAAACAAGTTGAAAGTGGCAGTTAGAAAAAGGGAAAAACTAAGTTTTCCGGTAGAAACATGTTTCGAAAAAGAAGAAAAATGATACAATTATAAACTCTGAAAAGCATTTTTGAGACGAAAACAGTTGTTTCTGCCATTTTTTTGTCTTTCATTTTTTCTGACCTTAAAGCATTTTTATCTTTTCTTTCAAACTCAAAAATTCGAAAGCTTATTTTTGCATGCTTTTTGAGAATATATGATTCGCCAAGGAATTTGCCTTTTCAAACTTTCATTTTTATCGCGTTTGACTTTTTAAAAAGCCTAATTATTGATTTTCAATTAAATAAATTTTATCATTCATATAGCGTAGAATTAATAGATGCAGTTAATATAGCGATGAATATTACGCATCATAAAGTGATCATGAAAGAGTATGGTTATCGCTGTGGTCATCTGAGGCCCTCTAACAGCCCATCGCACACACAATCTACGCATCTTTTCGAGCTTGTGTGCATCATTGATTATATTTTCGTTCGGAAAATCTTCTAGAATGCCTTTTGAATGATTTACAGCTTTTAATGCGTCTTTCAAAACAACAATTGAATATTTGTAGTAAATATTTTGAAGTAAATTTTTAATCTAGACTGCATTACTTCTGAATAGTTTTGTCTTGCGCTTCTGAATGATATTCTTTACAAATTTGAGAAGGAACCGTCGCGTATACAAAGCTCTCAAACAACAATAAAACGATGAATTCCACGCTTTTTGAAAAGGTCAGTCATATAAAGGCGACTTCTTAACTGAAAAGATTTATTCTAATAAAATAAAATGAATAACTGAAATTAATGCATTATTATTACTATTTACTATTATTACTTTTTTTATTTAATTATTATCATTAATGAATTTTGTTCTAGCTAATAGTGACCAAAGGAATATAATTTGTTTCTTGAATACGCTTTAAAGATCGTGTGAATGATCTGGTAATTGTCAATGCCATTCCCTTTAAACGAACTTAAAGTTGAGCGGCGCCAGGATTAAAAATATAAAATAATTTTTAAACATGCACTCAAAACATCAACAAAAATTTTTGAGCGCTTCATTCGATACGGCAGCGTCGCGTCTATGTGGAGCGGTATTTTTGAGGAATAAAGTCCATTCCTACTGAAGGACATTTCCATTGCGAACGAATGCTTACTTGGACGTGGACAAGCGTCGAGAGGAAGGCATGACAGAGTGGCACTGTTCTTTGATTCTTGAAGTACAAGTTAACTTTTTAAAATTTAATTTTTAATTTTAAACGATTAATTTAGGCATATTAATTAAATGTTTTTCTTATTAATTAGCATTTTACATTTGTTGCTATCTATCGCTGAGAAGACAAGTCTTTAGTGAACAAGATGATCTCAATTCATCGCGTTTTTAAATCCTGCTTTTATATGCCCTTCACGTTCCTCTACACATACACACACGCATATACCTACACATACACACACATATAACTGCACATACACACACGCATATAACTGCACATACACACACGCATATATCTACACATAGATACAAATATGTAGACATAAAAACACATATATGTACACCTACACATACTTAATAATTACATACGTAATTTTTTAAATGAAGAAAGTTAAAACTTATAAATAAAAATACCTAGACACATACAAAAACATACATAAGTATACACAAAAACAAGATTTCACAATTGTATATTTATGTATAAATGAAAAAATATATTGTACATTGTAGAATACATTTTTTCTTTTTGTGAACCTCTTTTTTGACGTCACCTCAAATGACTTTCCTTAATAAATGTCTTTTGAGAGATACAATGAAGCCCATATCTGAATGAATATGGACAATTTTAAAAACAAATTCTGTGAAATTAAAGTTAGTATGCCAAATTTCGATTACATTTTATAAATTTTATATAATAATAATAAACATAACTATATATAGCAAAGGTTCATGAGTAATTTTGAATAAGCTAAATTACAATGTAACTAAGTTACAATGTAACTTAGTTACACACACAATATTAGATTGCAAAATATGTAATACGTGCATGAAAACTAAAATTGCATTTGTAACTCCATTTTTTTAACTTTTGTTATTTGTATAATTATGATTATAGTTCCATCAAACTTTTACATGTCTAATTTAATTTTAAAAAGTTTTTTCCCAGGTTTTATGTATATTATAAAAACTGATCTTATAAATAGTTCTCTGAAGAATATACCTAACGGACATCTATGATATGAATAATATACTGATGAGAAAATAGCGAAACTTGATTGGATCTGTGAGAGTATCTGTAGATTATTTTCATTATGAACTTACTTATAATTTGAGGTCGTATGTATTTGATACGTATATTTTTACTTTATAAATTTATTTAATTTAAAAATTAAATTGAATTATTAAAAATATTCTCTTTAATTGCCATAAAAGAAAATATCGTTTTATGAAATTCTTACAAAAAAATCAATTTTAAACTCTGAAGTAACCTCCAAAACAAATTCAAATTCGCATACATAATAATTTTTATACTTTCATAAAAATCTTAATGCACTAATTAGGATCGAAAGATTTCAAGTTTTCACACCACTCGAGGTGGTTAATGCGTTTTGTCATCAGCCTGCATCACCTCCATTCATCCAGACATTCCGTAATGAGAACACTGAACTGCACTTCAAATTAATTTCGTCAAAAAATTTGGAAAATTTAATTTTTTTCAGATTTAAAGATATTTCGTTATTTATTAATCCAGAAAAATGTTATATAAATATTTTTAAATGTACATTTAATTTAAATTTAACAATCAATCAATCAATCAAATAGATTTCTATTAAATAAGAAAAACTGTATATAAGTTTATATATATATTTAAAAACTGAAACACAAGACGGAAACTTAAAACTATCCCCATCTCAGGCCTGAAGAGGTTTCAACTTGCTACTTGATGCCACACAACACATGCGGCCACTCCAGCAGAAGAGCATCCACACGGCCACTGGAGACCAGCGGGATTGATGGCTTAGCACCCAAGCATGATCATACTGGCGCTTACTACTCTAATTATTCCATCATCACCCCTCCACCCCATCCATCTTCTTTTTCTTCTTATGCAATCAACAACGATAATTAATTTAATTAATAATTGTAATAAATAAATAAAAACAATTTTAACCAAGTCACATCAACAACTAAAAAAGGACCGTTAAATGCATAGTGGAGGAGGAAGGTGGTAGTGGTGATGATGATAGTTGAAAGTGACATCCATTCCAGGCATTTCTAGTGAATGCAAGTGGTGCCAGGGCATTCGGAGACTGCATCTAATCGGGGCGATCAATCAAGGAGCATATGCAACATTCTAGGCTCTGGTGCAATTCATGTCTAATTGAAGGCTCCCATGTAGTTATTTAATTAAGTCGCCGTCATAAACGCCTCAGTATTTCCATCTCGAAAAAGACTTTACGGACTAAAAACTTTGTTCAACAATCAAGAGTTTCGAAATTATTATTTGTAAGTTTTCATCGACGGTAATTAAGGATTCAAGAAGCGGAAGAAGAGGAAGCAGAAGAGAGGTTGGCCATGAGGAACAAAGGAAGCAGACAGACAACAATGCAACTCGATGCAATTCCGATAAGTAGCAAACAGAGTTGGAATAGAGCCGAAGAAATTAATAAAAAGGCATGCAAAAAATGAATATTGAATGGTCGACATCATCGCAATCAACAGACAGACTAATGGATGGCAAGTGGTGCCAATGCGGTGGCTGCAAGGTACTTTGGAATCGAATTCGCATTATGAGCTGTTGCTTTATTACAAGACATTTTTATTACATGGAATTCATTAGGGTATTACCTCTAATTATTCTTCCATTACAAAGCGTCATTAGAGCAATCATGCCTTCATTCGACTGCAGGCAGACGCTATCAGACCATCTTTTCCAGCGTCGTCTCGTCTTGTGGATTACTTTTCAGGCGACCTCCGCTCATAAAGACGTCAAAGACAAAAGACATAAGCGATGCCGCGCAAAACATCACTCTGATAGGAGGCACTATTGCAAATGGAACGTTTATCTCAATCAATCATCTGGCCTCTCGTGACCCAGGGTAATTATCGCCGCAATAATTCTTCCGTGACCACAGCCATCAAGCCTATCTTGGCGTCTCTTCGTTCGAAATTAAAACATTTCAAACTTCATTAAGCAGCCAACTTGAACCAAGAAACGGGAATGATTGATAATGAACTTAAACAAATAAAAACGATTAAAATATCAATTGAATGGGATCGACCATTTTCCATTTTCACTCCTCACAAACGACCATTTAGTGCGGCGCAGAGGCCTAGAAGTGGAGGGTCTGCTTGACTTTCATGTCGAAACTCCTCCAAACGATGAAGACCTGCATTGGCATGTAGTGTCGTGTTGTGTGCAAGTGAACGAATGAGACCGTGTTGATTGTTAAATGGTTATGGTAATGATTATGTCAGAAGTATTGAAACGTCTATAGAAGAAATCAATAAAAATTTAAAGAATAAATTTGAATAAATATAAAAATGAAATTTAAATATATATTTTTCCTAATTATTCTAGGTCTTAAAGATGCAAATATTGGAAGTCTATTACAAGATCTGAGCAATTATTATTATGCCAGGCTACCGTGTCTACATCCAATACACAATACGTCCTCATACATTATTAAGGAGGCGAATACATAGGCTAATTATGAAAAAATACGCTTTAAAAATATTCCATATACGCCTATTATAATACAATATTTATTTTAAACCTTATACAGCTAAAAACAGAACTTAAACTTTTTTTCATATTACTTTCATTTCTCTGCTCATCCAATCCTATTCTATATTTTATAACGGAATTACGTGAGAAAAAAGTTTTAAAAACGTGAAAATAAAAATCATTACGATCCTTCTTTCAGATTTTCTGCCTCATTTGAACTTAATTAAACACCTCTTCTCGACCCTTCAACCTCTCGACCAATTAGGCATCCGGAACATTCCTTTGCAATATTCACGTCTGCCACTTAGGTCACGTGAGCCCGTATGTATGCTAATGCATCTGCTTTATATAGTAACTTCCATTTTATATTTTGAAAACATTCTCTTCTGGTCTTTTACAACCATGTCGAATAAATCAGACAAAAAGCATTAAAAACTTGTATCGTGCTCTTGACTTTATTAAATAGCGCTATAGAAATTTATTTGATTGATTGATTGATTGATCACGTTAAGCGCCACACAAACACCAAGGAAACCTTGAAGGAAGCGATATAGACGAGGAAGAGGACAGCGAAGATGAGGACAGGGGCGACCACCATTGGGACGGTGGCATCGAACAGATGGTTGTTCTCGTGCAGGTTGCCAAGGTAGGTGATGAGCGAGTGTCCGAACGAGTTGCAGCAGCAGACGAAGAGGCTCGCGCAGAAGAGAAGCAGGAAGTAGACGTTCTGTAGGTGGGATGGAGGTGGGATGGAGGGTTGATGGAAGGTTGATGAAGAGGTGAAAGCAAGCAAACTTCATGTCAAACTTGAAAGTCGTATTTTCATGAGTTTAAGATCGATGCGTTTAGTCATAACCACTTTAATCAAATAAAATCAAACGAAATTCACTAGACAACGACGACACAAGCACCTGTTTGTTGAGGGTGCTGGGGCAGGAGGGGAGAAAGGCGGAGAAGTTGAGAGCGAAGATGGACCAGGAAGAGAGAAGGGAGATGACGATGCGAGAGTTCTGGAAGATGGTCGGATCTAAGCAGAGGGTCGACACCGAGATGAGGCACAAGACGAGCTGATGGTGGTGCAGATTGATGGATGTGCGTGAAGGGGTGCTTGTAAGTTGTCAGTGTGAAGTGGTGCTTAATTGGGAGTTAAGCCTTATGTTGTGTTTGGTCGCATTAAAAAAAATAATCTCTTACTTCAACAAAATCATTTGTTTATTCGGTATAAAAAGTTTATTATATATTTATTACATACACACAAATTTGAGTGTGACTTGAATGAACTAAAAGTTGTTGCGTAACCATGGAGATGTCCAGGATGATGGGTTTGATGGACTGTCGTCTTATGAACACCTTGATCTTCTTCGCGTCTGGAGAGTGATCGAAATGGTGATGTTGACTATGCTTCTGTCGTACAGTAGAAGCTGAATTTCGCCATCAAAGAACGTACAGGTTTGATACTTTCGATTCTCAAAGCCTAGAATGCTTTCAAGAACTTTCAACTAGACCTTGATCTAGCCATCAATCCCGTCTTACGATCACCAACCAATCATCTTTACATACTCCATCCCATGCATCACCATGCATCTATCCATCACCGTCCATCGATCCATCCCAATCCATGCACTGACTCTCCCTGTGTCCGGGATAGGTGATGTCAGCCTCTGTCAACTCACTCATCTCATACACTTTCTTCAGTATCAGGCCTTGGTGCTTCACTGCTTGGTAAGTGCCTGGAAGAAGAGGAAGAGGAGAAGGGGGAGAAAAAAGAGGAGGAGGAGGGGGGGAGGAGGAGGGGGGGAGGAGGAGAAGGAGCAGAAGAAGCAGAGGAAGAGAAGGAAGAGGAGAAGGAAGAAGAGGAGGAGCAGAAAGAGCAGGAAAAGAAGTTAAAGGAAGAGGGGAAAGAAGAAGAGGAAGAGAAGGAAGGGGAGGAGGAGGAAGAGGAGGAGGAGAAGGGGAGGTAAGAGAAGTGAAAATGGGTTATCCAATGATAGAAAAGATGCCGAAATAAAAATCGATTATTTGAGACTTCGCGGATTTCTGTCGAAAAGGCACTTGTGGCTTCAAAATCAAATCTAATTTAAGTGGTGAGTTGGCGTGGATGTTTCATGGTGGGAGTGTGG
>OX030958.1:7376125-7383625 GCA_943735955.1 Piscicola geometra | reverse complement strand
GATGATGTTTGTGGTGCTGATGATGATATTTGGGGTATTGATGATGATATTGGGGTGTTTTTCACCTAGCGAGTCCTCTAACTACCCATCCATGCATTATACATCCTACTTAACGCTCCAATCCATCAATCCTTCATCCATGCACTCATCCATTTAGATTTTCATCCACCATCCATTCATCCACCATCCATTCATCCACCTACCCACGCACTCACGCACCAACAGAGAGCAAGTATTCAAGCAATTTTCTCTTCGACATGCTCACCTTCATCATCCTCTACAACAACCTCATCCCTATCAGGTTCTCATCCATCCATTCATCCATCCATCCATCCATCCAACCATCCATCTATCGACGTAATATGATTAATCCATTAATTCATCCATCCATCCATTAATCCATCTATCTGTTAATTCATTCATCCATCCATTAATTCATTCATCCATCCATTAATTCATTCATCCATCCATTAATTCATTCATCCATCCATTAATTCATTCATCCATCCATTAATTCATTCATTCATCCATCCATTAATTAATGCATCCATCCATCAGCCTGCAAGTAACCCTAGAAATGGTGAAGTTCACACAAGCGATCTTCATTGGCTGGGTGAGGCTCTCACGTGATGTAACAAACATAATCAAAACAAAACAAACAATAAGAATAATAAAATATTAAATTAAATAATGCAAATGATTATCATTCGCACCTTCACAATTATTATCAGCAACGCTTAAAAAATCATCATCAGCACTTGCACAACCATCATCATCATCAAAACTACCGTCATCATCATCAAAACCACCGTTTCCATCATCATCATCACCACCGTCTCAATCATCATCAAAACCACCGTCACCATCTCCATCATCATCATCATCTCCATCACCATCATCATCAAAACCACCGTCATCATCACCATCTCCATCATCATCATCATCACCACCGCCAGGACGAAGAGATGTATTACGAACCGACGGACACTCCAGCTGCCGCCCGAACCTCCAACCTCAACGAGGAGCTCGGCCAGGTTCACAACAACAACAACAAAAATAACAACAACATTTTTGTTTTTGTTGCTATTGCTGATATTTTTATTAATGTTTTATACACGTGATTTTCCATTCTTTGTGATATTATTATTGTGTTTTCGTTTTTGTTGGTGATATTATTATCGTTGTTTCATCACTTCTTTTTATAATTATCATCCAGATACTACTACTACTACTACTACTACTACTACTACTACTACTACTACTACTACTACTACTACTACTACTAACACCGCAATCATCATCATCATCATGACCACCACGTGGCCAGATAAAGTACATCTTCTCGGACAAGACAGGCACACTGACTGGCAACATCATGAATCTCAAGATGTGCTCTGTAGGGGGAGTCATCTATGGGTGAGGGGAAGGCGAGAGGGTTGAGTGAAGGAGGGGAGAGAGGAGAGGGGAGAGAGGAGAGGGGTGGGAGGAGAGGGGAGAGAGGAGAGGGGAGAGGGGTGGGAGAAGAGGGGTGGAGAGGAGAGGGGTGGAGAAGAGAGGGGTGGAGAGGAGAGGGGAGAGAGGAGAGGGGTGGAGAGGAGAGGGGTGGGAGGAGAGAGGGTGGAGGAGAGGCGAGAGAGGAGAGGGGGAGGAAATAGAGGAAATCACTATTGTTAGCATTAAGCACTATTTTATTAGCTTTCATCAAGTCATTATGTACTTTCATTTTTTCTTTCGCTTATTCATTCATGCCTTCAACCACCTTGCTGCCATCAGGAAGGACTTCAAGGAGGATGGAGATGAGTGAGTGATGCTTTTCCTTCATTCATTCATTCATTTATTTATTCATTTATTAGCGAATCACTCTTTTCACATTCGAGTTAATAAAATTTAAGATGTTAATTATAAATTACCTGAATCGATGTAATTTTAATTATTATTTTGTCTTAAAAACAACTTCTGATGACCTTCAGCTTCTACATTCAAGCGGAGAAGTGAGTGATGCATGCCCGAACCGCGAATAACAACTGACACTTTAATTACAGTTAATTATAATTAACCACCACACTTAACAACTTACAACTTCAACTTCCATCTCAACATTCCGAAGGGGTTCTGTGGCTGAGGAAGCGACTGCAGACATTTATGACGGTCTCCTCACTGAAAAAGCCAAGGTGCTACTACTATCACCACCACTACTACTACTACTACTACTACTACTACTACTTCTACTACTACTACTACTACTACCACCACCACTACCACCACTACTACTATCAACGACAAGAGCGTTAATCGTTAAAGTAACGCTGCCCACAGTCGACTCCTCTGGTGGACGAGTTCCTCCTGATGTGTGCAGTCTGCCACACCGTGGTTCCAGAGAAGGAGGAGGAGAAGATCAACTACCAGGCCGCCTCTCCCGGTCACAAGCCACCTCCTCCCCCCTCCTCCCTTCTCCATCATCATCATCATTACTTATTTGCTTTAGCATTATTTGCTTTTATTATTTTTATTGTTACTTCTACTGTCATAATTACTTCAATTATTATTATTCTCATTACTATTACTATTCTATATTTTCATTGATCTATTACCTTTATTATATTATTGTTATAATATAATCTCATATGTTTTTGTTTTTATTGTTATAATATAATCTCATATGTTTTTGTTTTTATTGTTATAATATAATCTCATATGTTTTTGTTTTTATTGTTATAATATAATCTCATATGTTTTTGTTTTTATTGTTATAATATAATCTCATATGTTTTTGTTTTTATTGTTATAATATAATCTCATATGTTTTTGTTTTTATTGTTATAATATAATCTCATATGTTTTTATGATTCTTATTATATAATCTCATATGTTTTTATGATTCTTATTATATAATCTCATATGTTTTTATGATTCTTATTATATAATCTCATATGTTTTTATGATTCTTATTATATAATCTCATATGCTTTTATGATTCTTATTATATAATCTCATATGTTTTTATGATTCTTATTATATAATCTCATATGTTTTTATGATTCTTATTATATAATCTCATATGTTTTTATGATTCTTATTATATAATCTCATATGTTTTTTTGTGCGCGCAGACGAGAAGGCGCTGGTCGAGGGCGCCATAAAGTGCGGCTACAAGTTCGTCGAGAGAACGCCCGAAGCCATCGTCGTCCAAGTGGTTCGTGTGTGGGCAGCGTTACTTTCGTCGTTAGATTACATCTTGAAAGTGGTGGTGGTGGTGGTGACGATGATGATGATGATCATAATGATGATCTGACTATCCATTCATTCTATTATTTATTCCTTCACTCATCCATTCACCCACAAACCCACTCAGCTCCATCCCAAACCCATCCATCCATCCATCCACCAATCCATCTATCCATCCATGCATCTTCGGCAGAACGGCGTGGAGAAGGTGTACAGCATCTTGAACGTGGTCGAGTTCACTAGCGCGCGAAAGAGGATGACGATCGTGCTGGAGGATGAGAGGGGCGTCATCAGGGTGTGCTGCAAGGGGGCTGTGAGTTGGGTGGTTGGGTGGATGATGATGGGTGGATGATAGTGGGTGGTTGTTGAGGGGTGGAGGTTGGGTAGTTGGAGTGGTTGGGTGGATGATGGTGGGTGGTTGTTGATGGGTGGAGGTGGGGTGGTTGATAGGTGGGAGTTTTAAGGGGGTTGGTGCAGAGGTGGTTAGTTAATGGATCAACTGCGATCAACAACACCACCACAATGACTACTAATATCACCAGCACAATGACTACTACTATCATCACCACTACGAATACTATTATCATTCCCATTTCCACCTCAGGACACGGAAATTCTGAAAAGGTTGGATGAAAAATCCCAAGCAGCTGCTGTCAAAGTCAACAAGCACTTGACCTACTTCTCCCAACTAGGTCGAACAATCATCATCATTACCATCGTTTTCGTCAGCATCATCATTATCGTCGTCGGCATCATCATCATCATCATCATTTAGCGCCCATAATCTTCTACACCGCCACGATCACTAACACATCACTACACCACACCTAACCCCTTCACACACACCACAATCACTCCCTCCCCACCCCCTCCCACCAAACCCCCCACACACACCACAATCACTCCTCCCCCCCACCCCTTCCCATCAAACCTCCCACAAACACACCTCCACCAAGACGACCAACCCCTCCCACAAACACACCTCCACCAAGACGACCAACCCCTCTCCCACACACACACCTCCACCAAGACGACCAACCCCTCTCCCACACACACACCTCCACCAAGACAGGCTTGCGCACCTTGTGCATGGCTTCGAGAAAGGTTTCCCGCCTCGACTACACGCCCTGGAACGAGCAGTTTCAACTCGCTGCCAACAGCATCGCCAACAGGGAGGAGAAAATCGATAGAATCGCCAGTAAATTAGAGCAGGTCATCATCATTATCATCATCGTCGTTGTCTTCGTTATCGTCGTCGTCGTCATCATCATCATCATCATCATCATCATCATCACCCATAGAACCTTCAATTGATTGGGACTTCTGCCATTGAGGATAAACTGCAAGATGTGAGTGAATGAATGGTGCATGAATGGTGCAGGAATGGTGCATGAATGGTGCATGAATGGTTCATGAATTTTGCATGAATGGTTCATGAATGGTGCATGAATGGTGAATGAATGGTGCATGAATTGTGAATGAATGGTGCGTGAATGGTGCATGAATGGTGCGTGAATGGTTCATGAATGGTTCATGAATGGTGCATGAATGGTTCATGAATGGTTCATGAATGGTGCGTGAATGGTGCATGAATGGTTCATGAATGGTGCATGAATGGTGCATGGACAGTGAATATAATGGTGCATGAATGGTGCATGAGTGGTGCATGAATGGTGCATGGATAGTGAATTGTAGAAAGATGCCAAATAAGTTGTGGCTTGAGTCAGTGACAGAAATAACGCATCACCATCATACAAAAACAACAACAAAAACAACAACAACACCACTACATCAACACCACTACAACAACAACATCAACAACATCAACAACAACATAGGGCGTTCCAGACTGCATCCACAGCCTCATGAGCGCAGGCATCAAGTTGTGGGTGCTGACGGGAGACAAGGAGGAAACCGCCATCAACATCGGTTCGTTCTTCGTCTGTTCGTTCTTTGTCTGTTCGTTCTTTGTCTGTTCGTTCTTTGTTGTTTGTTCTCTGTCTGTTCGTTCTCGACGGTTCGTTCTTAGTCGGTTCGTTCTTTGTCTGTTTGTTCTTTGTCTGTTTGTTCTTTGTCGGTTCGTTCTTTGTCGTTTCGTTCTTAGTCTGTTCGTTCTTTGTCGGTTCGTTCTTTGTCGGTTTGTTCTTTGTCGGTTCGTTCTTTGTCTGTTCGTTCTTTGTCGGTTCGTTCTTTGTCGGTTTGTTCTTTGTCGGTTCGTTCTTTGTCGGTTTGTTCTTTGTCGGTTTGTTCTTTGTCTGTTCGTTCTTTGTCTGTTCGTTCTTTGTCGGTTCGTTTTTTGTCGGTTCGTTTTTTGTCTGTTCGTTCTTTGTCTGTTCGTTCTTTGTCTGTTCGTTCTTTGTTGGTTCGTTCTTTGTCGGTTCGTTTTTTCATCGGGTTTTTCGTTCGTTCTTAAGGATTTTTTTAGAGTTTATACAAATAATTTTTCAAATACATATTTTTTTCTTTTCACAATCTATTTATCAATCAGGCACGTCTTGCAAGCTGCTTAATTCTGACATGTATTTGGCCAAGGTGAATGAGGACACGCAGGAGGTGGGTGGAGGGAGGGCAAGAGATGGGTGGAGGGAGGGCAAGAGATGGATGGAGGGAGGGCAGGAGGTGGGTGGAGGAAGGGCAGGAGGTGGGTGGAGGGAGGGCAGGAGGTGGGTGGAGGGAGGGCAGGAGGTGGGTGGAGGAAGGGCAGGAGGTGGGTGGAGGGAGGGCAGGAGGTGGGTGGAGGGAGGGCAGGAGGTGGGTGGAGGAAGGGCAGGAGGTGGGTGGAGGGAGGGCAGGAGGTGGGTGGAGGGAGGGCAGGAGGTGGGTGGAGGGAGGGCAGGAGGTGGGTGGAGGAAGGGCAGGAGGTGGGTGGAGGAAGGGCAGGAGGTGGGTGGAGGGAGGGCAGGAGGTGGGTGGAGGAAGGGCAGGAGGTGGGTGGAGGGAGTGCAGGAGGTGGGTGAAGAGATGGGTGGAGGAAGGGCAGGAGGTGGGTGAAGAGATGGGTGGAGAGGGTTAGTGGGTTGATAGTACTGTGAAAACGGGTTATAGAGAAATTGGGTGGAAAAACACTACTACCACCTCACCACCACTACCATCTCACCACCACTACACCCATCACTACCATCTCACCACCACTACAACCATCATTACCACCTCACCACCACTACAACCATCACTACCACAACAACTACCACCACCATCACTGTCACCTCACCACCACCACAACTACTATCACCACCACCTCACCACACCAGCTGGTGATAAACCGCCTGAAGCAAGAGCAACGAAACCTTGCCCTCAACGATAAGAACAAGAATGCTCTCATCATCAACGGCAGGGTCGCTATCCATCCATCCATCTATCCATCCATCCATCCATTCTATCCATCCATCCATCCATTCTATTCATCCATTCTATTCATCCATTCTATTCATCTACTCATCCACCCTTCTATTTATTCTGTCCATCCATCCACTATTCCATAAATCTAATCTGTTTATTCACCCATCCATCCATCACAGGCACCCTTTCATCCACTCATCCATCCACTCATCCGTCCACTCATCCATCTTCCATCCATCCATCCATCCGTCCTTCCATCACAGGCGCTGACTTTCGCCTTGGCTGAAAATTACAAGAAACTATTTCTGAGTTGTGCTCTAATCTGCAAGGTCTGTCTACTTGCCCCATCCACGTCCCATCATCATCATCATCATCATATCAATAGCCCATCTACCCTTTCCGTTCCACCACCATTACCTCGTCTTTACAATCTTCTACACTATCATCATCATAATCACATCTATCATCATCAGCACCACCATCTTCATAACCACCACCAGCAGCAACATCATCATCACCACTACCAAAATCATCATTACCACCACCAGCATCATCATCACCACCACCAGCACCAGCACCATCATCACCACCACCAGCAGCATCATCATCACCACCACCACCAGTCGGTCATCTGCTGCAGAGTGTCGCCCTCGCAGAAGGCGGAGATCGTGAAGCTGGTGAAGGAGCACTGCAAGGCCTCGACGCTGGCGATCGGTGACGGCGCCAATGACGTGGGCATGATCCAGGTGGCTGGCTGGATGGGTGGGGTGGGTGGGATGGTTGTGGTTGGGTGGGATGGTTGTGGGTGGTGTGGGATGGTTGGGGTGGTGTTTGGTGAGTGGATGGGATGGTTGGGTTGAGTGGGATGGTTGTGGGTGGGTTGAGTGGGATGGTTGTGGGTGGGTTGAGTGGAGTTTGTGGGTGGGTGGGGGGTTG
>OX030958.1:7331125-7371125 GCA_943735955.1 Piscicola geometra | reverse complement strand
ATTACTATTACCTTTATTATTATTATTATTACCTTTATTATTTTTATTTTTTTGTCTGAGATATTTACAATGAATGAAACCACCACGCGCACAATCATTTATATATGTGTTTTGCCTCGCTAAATATCATCATCATCACCGCCATCATCGTCGTCATCATTATCATCATCCCAGAAATCATCATCATCACTATCTTAAAGAGAATTTTTTTGTTTTTATAAAACTATTTATACAAATGTTTTACATTTTTCAAAACTCAGACCGTAAAATACAATTCGATGTCGGCCAATAGGTGCAGTCTGCACCCGTGCAATGCGGTACCCACCCACACACACTCTGACGTTGTACAGTTTCATCACCACCACACGGGGCGTGACTGTTGGCAACTTTGAAGTGTGGTCGACCATCAAATCAACTGCTTTCCATTCCCAAGTTAATCAATGGTTGCCACAGAGCTCGTCAGTCATTTAGAATTTATTTTAGACGTATTGTTTACACAAAAATATTTGTGCAACCAATGAGTTGAATAACAAATATTCTGTTTCGTTTCGTGCATCGATTTCTTTGTAGCACTTCAAAACCACCAAACATTACCGCGGCAAAATGTTACAATTGTTTTAAAAAATTAATATTTTGAAACATCTTACTCCCAAGAACTGCCTTTAGGGACGTTAAAAGTCTTTTCTGCTTGCATGCTTTGTCTTCAACTCTTTGACCAGTCCACGATGACGTTGTGCACTTTTTTGGATATTTAGAACGACAAAATGGCGTCATTCTCATCATCATCAGCGAGCGTCCTTGACAATAGTTCTCACTTTTACAACTTTTGCACGTCTAAACTTTATTTCCCGCTTCTATAATTCCCGTCATCTCATAAATTTAAGTGACAAATTCATTTCACTTTTCTTTTACTGTAGCGTTTTTCTTCTCGGACGTAGTTTTGATAATCATCACTCAGACATTTAGAACAAGTAGACATATTTAAGTCGATGAATAGACATTTAACACTTCTATATTCTAGTTATTCAAATATGCTTTGATCGATTCGTTTTTTTATTTAAAAAAATTTATTTTCGTATTTATATTACTATAGCGATTGTTTGTTTCAGTTGCACTCTTAAAGGGTAGAATGAGGGCACCAGCAGAAAGACGATTCCACACTCCACACACTCATCATCACACCGACGCTTGCGTTTGCTGTCACTCTTTGTCCTGCCTTCGAGGAACTGTTGGTTTTGCAATCATTTCGGCCTATTTTATTGATCCACACTTCGTATTATTTAATAATAATAATTTATTATTTAAGCTTCATTGGAGATAATCTCCTGCGCTGTCGCATCCACCGTGACCATCCATTATCCAGCGTCTATTCAACCTCATCGCCGCTTCTGTCAATATAATTTTCGAGGACATCTTGCACTGTACAGCTATCATTTCTGGATTGAAATCTTTAAAATATTTTTTATAATTTATTGATGTTATTATTCATAATTTCTGATGGCTTTTATTATTTTTTGCAATTTTATTCACCGTATTTTGTTGATGTTTGTATTCGGATCGATACCACTGCACAGCTGAAGCAGCAGCCATAACACCCTTCCAATAATTAAGAGTCAGTAGTTGCCATAATTTTGCATCATATAAAGTCCTTTGCTTGAACTAAACATAAAGTAATATTTAATTGGAAACCAATAAATGCATGTCCATCTTGTTAGTTTCGGACGATCGTTTGAATTCTAAATGGCCCCCCTCGCATCTCACCTCAAATGTCCCCCTATGCCTCAAGACAGGTTCGTCTGATTGGAAGGTTGAATATAGATTCTCAAGTGTTTTTTTTTGAAGTTGAAAGTTTATGAAGATTTCTTAGGTCTTTAAAAGTCAGCAATAATACATTCATAACAATTAATAGTGCAAATTGTATGTTATGTTTTGTTGAAACTACTCAAAAATTTTGAAGAGTCTTTATTACAAAGCCTATTCTACAAATGTGATATACCTTGAAGTATTGGATTTCAGAACCACTTATGCATTGCTGAACAATCTAAAAATGTATTTAAAATAGAAAAACAGTGGTTAAAAAAGAATACAAATCGTATATATAAAGGGAAGTCCGGAGGGAAGGTGCTTTCCATGTTGCACAGTCCAAGATGCTTTCTCCATTGTTCGTCGGGATGGTTCTAAGTTGTGTGCTAGGAGGTGGCTTGCATCTTTAAATCCTTAAAATCGTGTTTTTTAGCAGAAACCTTTCATATATATTTACTTATTTATTTATTATATATTATAAATAATGGCTCAGTTTAGATTTTAAAGTTCAAGTAGCATATTTTCGGAACAGGCGTTGCAGAAGTCCTAGAAGGAAAGGAGAAAGTTCATTTGGAAAGTTAGTTTGGAAGTCTTTTCTATAACTGCATACCATTTTGATTAATTAAGTTCATTATTTACCGATTTATTTATTTCATAATTTCATTCAAATATGAACGAAAATTCCTTCAAGACCTAAGGTCAAATCCCTTCTCTTCCACCATCATACAACGACGAGTATTATTAAAGTGGCGTAAACCCACCATCAACATAACCACCCTCAGTAGCTTGCCAGAAGATTTCATGGCAGACCAACTTGCTGGAGACTTGTGAGTTTTTTTTTTTTTGTTTTTTTTTGGTCTATACTGTTCACAGCTTGACAGACGCAGGCCATGTTACAATGGTTCTGAGAACCATGGTTCTTATGCGCCAGAGACGCCACTCCACACGACGTACAAATCTTTCAATGCATACGTCGCAAACACCGCATCATATACACTAGGTATATGATAGTTCACGGTTGCTTGTCAAGGATTCGAACAGGCAACCTTTAAGTTGCAAGTCCGACGCCTACCATCTAAGCCATCCCCGCTCCCCAAAGAAGGTCAAGTTGTCAGAACACTCGCACCTGAAACTGTCCAAGGAAACATTCCTCAGGAGAATTGAAATTCCGTTAGTTTGAACTTTTAATCGATTTAAATAATTCGCGAATTGATATTTTTTACTTTAAAATAAATAAATAAATTCTTTATAAAATATTTTAAACCTTTTAAAACAAACACAAAGAGCTGAAGCTTTTGAGGGTAGTTGTTTTCAAAATGGCGCCAAAGTCTTTGAGGCAGGCCAAGCTGAAGACTCCTTCTACCAAGTAAAACAAAATAAAACCATCGGCTCAGCCACCACGATCATCTCATCATCCGGAATGCAGGTGATGGCGCTCTTGAGTTTATTAAAAAGCAATATATATAAATTTGTTTGATTGATTGATTAATAGGCTGATTAGACCAAATAATCAATAAGTTTTGTTCTTTTTAAATGTGTCGTGAACATGAGTTCAAGCGACGAAGCAACCAACAGCAACCAAGGTGCATTCGATCAAGTGCTCTCATTTGCTGGTGGAAGTGAAGAAGGCACATTTGAAGGAGCATTGTCTTGTCCACTTGCCGCAAGAAACAACTCACTGCCAGTATGCCACTACTGATTTTTTTTAAATAAATAGTTTTCTTTTTTTATCATAATATAATTTATATTTAACATTCCCGGTTATTTCTTTTTTTTATATTTCAATGACTTCCCTTCAGATTCTTTTCCACAAACTTTCACATTCGCGTCAATCCCTATTCTCCACAAAGAAAAAAAAGAAGAACGAGAAGCCTTGACATGGAGCTGGCGATCAAACACGACACTGGAGATGACAAGTACCACTCTAGCATCCTCTCAGTCTCTCAGAGGAGCATCGTCGACCAGGATCGCTCCTGTGATTTCGAGTCGAGTGTGCAGCCATTCCTCCTCTTTAGAATAAGCGAACATGTCTGTGAAGGTAGGCTGAGGTTTTTGGTGTTTAGTGATGCTAGGCGAGCTTGGTGTGAGTTGAACTTATTGAGCACTTTCAATTGCAGACATGCGTCAGTCTGGGTTCTAGCACATGAGACGTGTCTAGTTGGAATCGGCTGGAAAGAAATTTCTAATTATTCTAGCCATTTAAATTTTATAATAAACCTTTAAATAATAGTTATTTTTAATCGTTGAGTTTCTCAATAAGGTATAATCGATACTTGATAAATTGTTCTATCTTCTTCATTCTTGAAGATCTTTGAGTTTATAAAAAGTCAAATTCATAAATATTATATTATATGAGATAAGGTAGTTTTGGACTTTGTATAAATTTGTTTATGCCGTTTAAATGCCCTTTGTAATGACGTAAAATATTCCTTTCATCGAAGATTGATCTCAAATGTTCTCAAAACGGACCTCTCAACAAAGATTTTATTTAACAGTATATTTGATTTACTTAAATACAATAAAATGTCCTTTAATTAAATTAGAGACTAATCAAATGAATACGTATAACATTGTATATTTTACTGCAAAAGTTCATTTATGTAACACTGCTATTGTCTAAAAACGGAGGCAAAAACATAAAATATTGAACATCATCTAATTCTATTTCTAAATAATAATTAATGAAATGTTAATGACCACTGAGCAGTGAGGAAGCTTTCTAAAGATCTTTAGAAATATTTAAGTTATTTAGTCCCATTAATTCAAAAGTTTGACCTATAAGTCGATTTAAATGTTTTTTGATTTCAGATATTTATTGATTTGTGAAAAAAATATTCAAAATCCTATTTGTGAAGTTTCTTTTCTCGCCTTTAGCTTCAAGATATTTTTGTGGAATTGTGGAAAAATATTTTTGATTGCTTACTTAATTAGAAAAATAACGTTAAAATTATTTTAATTTTTTAAACATTTTTTATACGTTTTTTTAATGATAAACTTTGACTCAATAATTCATAAAAAATTGTCAGCATGATTCTAGTTTAAGACCTTTGAGCCAACAACTGTCTATTTTGTCTATAAAAGGCTTCTTCGTAAATGGAATAGTAAAAACCAGGTATTTGAATGTTTGGCAAGATGTACTATATTCTCAAATATATGCTATTGATGAGCTGTGTGCTAGGAGGTTTCTCTAACAACATCATTATTTACATAAATTCATGAAAATACAATATTTATTTTTAAAATGTAATGAATTATACACATGGAATATCTATTTCATAAAGAATCCAACCTCCGACAGCAATAGAAAGAGAAGTAGTGGTTAAGGGTGAGTTTGCTTTGAAAAATGTAGCTAAACAAATTAATAAAGTTCCATTTATATTTGTTAAATAATTGTCTTCTTTTTTTCCAGCGAAATGTAGATATCATACTTGGTCTATTGGCAGCTTTAGAAAGTGTGATGTGAGCATTACAGTTGAACCTGACGCTTCTTCCACGTTCACAAAAGAAACTTTTCTGCAGCTCTTCCCCCAAAGGTTGTGGTTTCATTTTAAAGTAACTTCGCCCTTTCCAACTCATCTCTACTTTTCAATTGTTCAAAGAACTTGAAGCATCAAACTCAATGACAAATGCGTGACTTTCTTTTGCAGCTTAGGAATGACAGAAGAGGCATGCCCCCTCTCAGCAACTGAAGATGCTTACAACCGTGATGATCAGACAATTAGGCACAGAGAAAAAACTACCTCTAACAAATCTGGTTACTGACGATTTAGTTGTCAAAAATTTATTTTCTTCTTGATTAACACAGTGTAGCCTAAAGACGCCAACTTGAAAATGGATTTTAACTTTCGATAAAATGATAACCCAGGTATAATGCCTACTTTTATTGTAAAATAATTGAACATTTTTTATCGAGGGAAATGTCGTTTAAACGGGATTACAAAAATATATTTTTGTAGCAAAAAACTTTTCAAACCTTATTTAATTCGATAAAAACTTTGTAATAAAAACTTTTAAACAATATAACAAGAAAAATAACTTTTATCTTTCAAAGTTCTGATGTCTTTTTAATTATTTGAGAGAAAAAAAGTGTTAGATACTTGTGTCTAGAAAACTGCCTTCCCTTATTTTAGTCACATTTTCTAGTTTTTGTTGAGGAATTATGAGTACTTCTAATACATTTGTGCGCATTATACGTGGTTTCGCAACGTTAAAACAAAGATTAAAAAGCAGATGGTCCGACTTGGCTTCGTTGTTCCGAGGTTTCGCTGAAGGTGGCCGACGGAGAGCTGGACGAAAAATGCATCTTCCGACTCAAGAAAAAGCCTAGCCACTATGAGTTGGTGCTTCTTTCTGTTCGTCTTCTTCCAATGTTATATTCGGTACATCTATATATATATATATATCAATTCAATTCAATTCAAAAAATAAATAAATAAATATATATATATATATATATCAGTGATACAACATGCAGGTATGGTGTTGAACAAGAAATCGGGAGCTTTAATGTTTCGGCCATCCATGATGCACCCTCGGACACATACATGGCAGCTAGCATTTCCAAGAATTACCAAAGTATGATGATAGAGTGTTTCTTGGAACCTTTGCCAGATATTCCTCTCACTGACCCACTCTTCACCTTCCAAATTGAGCCTGATGTCTGCCGTGGTGAGTTCGAATCTCTCTAACCGTTTTTATTTGATTTCATAATATTTTTTCATTCTTTCAAAATTCATAGTTTTGTTCATTGTATTAAAAATAACCGTTTTAATTTATTCAGAAATCCAAAACGTGGAAAGATTGGAGACAACAAAGTATATTGTGTGAAAAAACATGACTTATTAAAATCCTACTTAATACTATTTGAATTTATAGAAATCTGATTTATTCTTTTCTAAGTTGATTTTGGGAAATTGACTATAAACAACCGCCAATAAATTTACAAATGATTTAAATTTTGAAGATAAACATTCATTTCTGAGCATCTTCTTGGTATGATTGTGTTTGAAATTCTTTTTCTAAAGTCGATGAAGGAGGCGTAAATACTGAATTGAAAAACTCATTCCCCTCCTGAGATCTAAGACTTCTTTTATTTTTTTAATAATACTTGATTTTTGAATTAAGAGCATGTATACTAACATTAATAAAACAATCATTCAAACAAAATAAAAAATTAGTTAAATGTGATGAACAAAGCTTCTCTTTTTGGCTGAAGTCATTTAATTCCAGTGCTCAAATGAATTAACATTTTGCAAAAATAACTTTCTAAAATTTTCACAATGGATGCCAAATGGAGCCCTCCCCGGATGCAGCATCGCTCATCCTTCAGTCTTCGACAGAATCTCCTTCTACAAGGAATTCACTGACCAGAACATCATTGGATAAGATACAGTTTTTGAAACTGAAAAATTACGATCCATGAAATTCTTTAAATAAGACATAGTTCCTGAAAAAAGTTATTGAATGTTATTTATTATAATTTACTTGTGTGCTTTTTTATTAATAAAGATTCAAATCAGGATCACAAACTACTCCGGAGTCTGTCATAACAAAAGGCACATTTGTATACCTTTCTGTTGCTTTAGTCACCAGTAGTAGCAAGAGTGGTAACTAAACTAAAGTTTAGTCGGTTCACTTTGAAGCTCTGAACGTGCGCAAACACCTAAAACTAAGGTCTTGAGTCTTTCAAGAAATGTCATGTATGTATTAGTACACTAAAATCAGCAATGCTTCTTAGGGATTCGCGCGAATCAGAAAAAAATAATTTCAATTAACATTTTGCAAAGTCCTTTGCTTTTATATTAAAAATATAAAATCAAGGATTTAATCACAAAGGCAAACAAATGTATTGGATTTCATATAGAAACGTTTATCAATCAATCAATCAATACTGTAAACTTTATAGAAACGTCTGCTTTCTTAAAATTATCTTTATTAAGTCACTTAATTTAAGCGAAAATATTATTATTAAAGTTATCAAATGTTTATTAACTAGTTTTACAAATACAAAATTGTTTAAAAAATTGCTTTTGAATAGGATCTAAACATGTAAAATCGTTACGAATAGTCAAGTAAAGGTCTTTTTTTATCACATGAATATGAAAAATTTAAATTCATTTTTTAAATAAATTGTTTTAAAATAAAATGTCTGCTTTGAAATGTTTTTAATTGATGTTTTAGTTGTAGTAACAATTTAAATAAAACTTCAAACTTGTATATATTTTTATTTAAATCGAATTGTTCAATTATGAAAACGTATATATTAATATTTATTATAGAATACTTTTGATTCAAATTTCATTGTTATGCCGACAATATTAAGAAATATTCGTGGCATTCAAACTTGGGAGGCGATTCTGGGGGGGGGGGGTTCCAGATCCCCCACTTTTTCATTAAAAACATGTTGAAACTTTTGTTTAGACAAAAGCATTATCGTCAAACATGGCATAAAACAGAATATTTATAAAGTAATACATTGTGAGTAGGTGTAGTTATAGTAATAGCTGTCTAAAACAAAACTATTCTTTGTTTACTTAATAATTCGTATCAGAAAAAGAGTTTAAAAACGTTTTTCAAATGGGGAAAAGAAGGGTCCATACCCCAGGACCCCTCCTGGATCGTCCATTCTGGTCAGGGCCCCCCTCCAAGATTTGCAGCAGATCACCGCTCCTGCATTATAATCTTTTTGAGATTTATTTATTTTCAATTTTTTATTGAGTTACATCTAAATAGAAGTTTCAAAATTAAATTCTAAAATTTTGGACCACAACTTTTAGTCTTGGGCTATTCAAGCTCTTTGGTTGGGAATATTTAAACTTTCAAGTTCTTCATATCATTTCATTTCATTTAATTGATTTTATTGTGTATGTAAAATTGTTAAAAACAAGTGAGTGTTTTTTTACAATTTATGTTGAACTAAAAATTATTTTTTTTCTCCTAACTCTTTCATTTTTGACTTAGCTAGTTTATAGCACTTGAATTTTCAATCAATCAAATAGATTTCTATAGCGCTCTTTCTTCAAATTCAAGAGCGCTCATGAAATATGAAACTAGCATTTTTAAAAATTAAAAATGTTTGCAGTCAAAAAATAAAAATGGACGATTTGCGTTTGTGGGAGGCGAACAAAGAGAACATCGTGAGGCTGGCGAAGGGGAGGGACATAAATATTCTCCTCACCGCGCTCACACAACCCTCTCTGGTGCAGCAACAGTGCAAGTAATGCTTGCCTCACTTCTCTTTATACTTAATAAAATAATTAATACATTTTAAGTATATGCATTTATATTTAAACTCAATAAATTGAATTTTTAAATGTTTTTTCTTAGTAAAAGAATATAAATTTAAATAAAAGAATAATAAACATGGCAGAAAGTTTGAAGTGGAGCTGAGGACTTACTCAGGAGATGACGTGATCGATGTTTGGTGCAGGTTTGCCACTCTTTCACTGTTCTTCCACACAACAGCCTCATCCATCTTCCTTCCTATCACAACTTTTACCATTCAGAACCTCAAAACCCCATCACTTCCTCCCTTCCCCTTCCTCCCCGTAGATACGTCAGATGGGTACGGCAGACGGACATGAGGGGCAAGTATGCGGGTCAGTTGGTGCGCAAGTGTGTCCTCGAAAACTACAGAGACCCTCGTCTCAAAAACGATCCTCGATTCGTCAACATTTGCATCACTTTTGTATGTTCCTATATCCACTCACACTGATGCATTATTGTTTTGCTTTTCAATTAATCATTTAAAGTGAAATTGATGTTTTTATACATTATATTTATTCAAATTAAAACCTCACCAATTTAAAAAGGCCCAAGCATCTTTTGAGCCAATCAAGATGTTTGACCTACTTTATAACTATGGCATTGGTCAGCATGTGGCTGACTTCTACAAGGCTTACTCGTCATTGGTTGAGGATGTTGGCGACCTAGATAAGGCTGATGGCATATATAAGAAGGCTCTTGATTTGGGAATTGACTCTTTGAAGACAAGATATGAGTAATTTGGGGGAGGGTGGAGTTGGGGGAAGGGGAGGTTGGAGTTGGGGGAAGGGGAGGGTGGAGTTGGGGGAAGGGGAGGGTGGAGTTGGGGGAAGGGCAGGGTGGAGTTGGGGGAAGGGCAGGGTGGAGTTGGGGGAAGGGCAGGGTGGAGTTGGGGGAAGGGGAGGGTGGAGTTGGGGGAAGGGGAGGATGGAGTTGGGGGAAGGGGAGGGTGGAGTTGGGGGAAGGGCAGGGTGGAGTTGGGGGAAGGGGAGGGTGGAGTTGGGGTAGGAGAGGATGGAGTTGGGGGAAGGGGAGGATGGAGTTGGGGGAAGGGGAGGATGGAGTTTGGGGAAGGGGAGGGTGGAGTTGGGGGAAGGGCAGGGTGGAGTTGGGGGAAGGGCAGGATGGAGTTGGGGGAAGGGCAGGATGGAGTTGGGGGAAGGGGAGGATGGAGTTTGGGGAAGGGGAGGGTGGAGTTAAGGGAAGGGCAGGGTGGAGTTGGGGGAAGGGCAGGGTGGAGTTGGGGGAAGGGCAGGATGGAGTTGGGGTAGGAGAGGATGGAGTTTGGGGAAGGGGAGGGGGGAGTTTGGATAGGGGAGGGTGGAGTTAGGGTAGGAGAGGATGGAGTTGGGGTAGGGGAGGTAGGAGTTTGGGTCATGTATGGGGTAGATGAGGCTTTAATGCTTTGCATTTCCTAATAATTGTATTCTTTGAAATTCACTTTGACTGAACATCATAATCATCACCAATTTGATTCCAGGCACTTCAAGGAACGAGTAATTACCCGTGGTGAGATCGCGAGAAGAGAGGGAGAGGAGAGAGAGAGGATGGAAGAGGAGGAGAGGCTGAATGAACAGTTCAACAGTCAACTCTTTGGGACATCATCATCACCAGCACCCGCCCAGAGAAGTACCTTGGCACCACTAAAAGCGGTCGGCAAGTCACACAAGGCGCCTGTCCACAGACTGCCTCAGAAGGGTGGGTGGTGAGGGCTTGAGGGGTGGTTTGGTTATTTTGGGGGGAGGGTGAGTGGTTCGAAGGAGGGAAGGGTGGTTGTGGAGTTGATAGGTAGTTTTTTGTGGTTGTTTTTTCTTTTAAAAATAATTTTAATAATTTTAAATATGGATTTCAAGCATTTGAATGCGTTTACACCACAGCAACCTCGCACAAAGCACCATCACGGCACCAACCAGCTGACAATGCACAAAAGAAGAATGCCTTCAAAGTTTGCCTCTCAACACTCCAATACCTCTGAACAAATCGTCATTTTCATATTATCTGTTTTTTATTTTTAGTGATCGACAAAAGAACTTCTCACCTTCATCATCATTCAGGTGTACGCAGATGCATCATGTAACAACAACAACAACATTCTCTTTGACGAGTTGCAACGCCAACATAGACAGCACCAACTCGAAACTCTACCTCAGGATAACGACCTTCTTACAGCCAACAAACTACTTAAGGTAAGGACTCTTCACCCATCATCAACAATCTGTGCTCATTTACGCCATTTTGTTTCTGTTTCTCATAATGACTCAATCTCGTAATAGCTTTCGGACATTTATTTATTTAATCTACTATAATTAATTGATTATTAAATTAAATACTTTTCCAGTTGTTTATTTTATTTTGCACGCAGGAGAACAAGAGGAAGGCTTCGAAATGGGCTGGAGTGAAGGTGAGAGGCGTGTTTTTATGGTATGGTGTTGTTGGTATGGTGTTGTTGGTATGGTGTTGTTGGTATGGTGTTGCTATGGTATGGTGTTGTTGGTATGGTGTTGCTATGGTATGGTGTTGTTGGTATGGTGTGGAATGATGCTTCAGTGAGGCGTAATGATTCTGTGCTTTTATAAGTTACCTGGGAAGTGATTCACCAATGCATGAACCAATGCATTCACCCATGCATTCACGTACCCATACGTACATGCACACATTCATTCATCCACTTTTCCATTTATGCACACATCCATCCATTCACCAACCCATGCACCCACCCATCCATGCACCCACCCATCCATGCACCCACCTATCCATGCACACACCCATCCATGCACCAACCATGCGTGCACCCACCCATGCATGCACCCACCCATGCACCTACCCATGCATGCACCCATCCATCCATGCATGCACCCACCCATGCATGCACCCACCCATGCACCTACCCATGCATGCACCCATCCATCCATGCATGCACCCATCCATCCATGCATGCACCCATCCATCCATGCATGCACCCACCCATGCATGCACCAACCCATGCATGCACACAGGTGAAGCAGAGCTTTCCAGTCGCAACGAAGAAAGTGGAAGTCTTCAGTGAAGAGACAGCATCTCAGAACACGTGGTCAGTTCCTTGAACCATCCCTTGATGATGATGATGACGACGATGATGATGATGATGTTTCTTGAACCATCCCTTGTTGAGGATGATGATGATGACGACGATGATGATGATGATGTTTATTTAATATAGTACCTCAGTTGTGCTCTCAAGCTGCTATGGCTTCACACCGCTCTGGTGCTAGGCGTTATTTCAATGATATTTAAAGCACCACCGTGCCACCACAGCACTGCCAAGAAAACCCCCCTCGTCGTCTCTGGTGTCCTGAGGTGGGCAGGTGTGGTGGCAGGTGGATAATCACTTATTGTAATTTGGGATTAATTCTATTAAATTAGGAAATGAAAATACAAGACTTTTGAATTATTTGTATTGCTGGTTAATTGAGAGGTTATTGTGACATTTCCGCTGCATTTATTTTAATTCAGTTTTTTAACTTTCCAAAACCCAAAGTCGCCACAAAGCGAGTGATGATGGCAGGGAGGGGGGCGTGTGGGGAGTGGTGGGGGGGGAGGAGGTGGCCAACATGGTCTTCCCTGTGGCGAGGGCCTTTGTGGGGCTAGAAGAGTACAGTCTAGAGGTGGGTGGTGGTGGGGTTGTGATGATGATGTAATAGTGGTGTTGATGAGGATGAGGATGATGATGATGATGATGTAATGGTGGTGGTAATGATGATGATGAATCATTTATGCTTCAAGGAGCTGATGGCTTTGGATTATTATGCGGCTGAAAAAAACTGTGCCAACTTCACTGGGAACCACAAAGATGCCGCTGATGCTGATAATGATGATGCAACAATTAGTATTCACAAGGGAGATCATATATTAGGTTTAAAGGATAATAATGATGATAAACCTGATGATGATGATGATGATGATGATGATGTGCTGGGGAAATATAAAAATGACGAAAATGATAACATAACCATCGTTTTAAATGGCCATAATGAAAAATATGATGATGCTGATGATGATTGTGTTACTACTAAAGATGGTGATGCTGATGATGATACAGCTTCATCACATTGCATAAAGCTACAGAAGTTCAGCGTCTTTGTGGACGAGTCATCTTGCAAAGGTTACACATTTGTATTTAAGTTTACTTTTTAGTTTACATTTGTTTTTTATTTTTCAGATCTGAAGCCGAAATGTCCAAAAAATAAAAGAACATTGAAGGAAATTCCAACTGGTGATGATAATGATCACACTGAGAGAGCCCATGATGCTGCTGATGATGATGATGAGGAAGATGACTTGGTGGCTAAGATGGAAGAAGTGAACTTCATGAAGAGCTTGAAGATCGAAATAAAGAGTAATAACAGCAGTGCTGTTGACGATGGTGATGATGATGATGATGACGATGATGATGATGTTGATGCTGTTGCTGATTGTAAAAAGGAAATTATAAATGACTTCATTATGTCGATTTAAAAATTAGCTTCAAAATGAATATTATGTTTCAAATCGACAACTTCACTTTGATTCACACTCGCATAAGTGGATGTGATCAATCTAAATGTTCACTGAATCATTTCACATTTGATGTATGCTAACACTTTTTACTATTTTCATGGATTTTTTTGCATTTCTGTGTTGAAATAAATCGCAATTACAATTGTTTTGAGACAGCATAGTTTTCAAAATTGATCATTTATAGTGGTTTACGATCGCTTTAATGTTACTTAAAAAAGTTTGTCCACTTAGTCCATCATTCAGACTTCAAATTGCGTTTAAATGTTCAATTGTATATTTGTGCCAATTTCAAGGTGCTTGCTGAGTATGTGACAGTTTCAAACGAATTTTATCGTTTTTAGACCTATGTTTTAGTAGGAATAATTATATTTATGACTTTTTTCAAACTGATGAATTGCTCTGAAGTTGAAAATATATTCTGAACTAGCTGCAGTCCCTGGCTGTCTATCAATAGTCATGAGTAGTAGTTCAAACATAGGTGAGTTTATTTTTCATAAAATAGATCCACTTCCACTGATTGGTGAGAAGGAGAAATAAATACAGAATGAATTTAATTAGTGAATGTTATTTAATAAAATTAGACTGTATCAAAAGCTCTAAAAATATAGCAGGGATGATGTGGTAAAGAAAATAGAGACGAACAAAAGATGTGAAACCAATTAACACTTTGTCTCACTGAGTCCACCATTCAAAGGCGTTTGAAAAATTACTTCTTATATTAAAACACCTTTATGATTTAACAGGCATATGTTTTTTAAAAAATAAAGTGTTTTGAAGTTTAAATCATCAAATGATTTACTCAACAATTCCCAGGATGTGCCTTGCGACGTCCAATTGACGCTTCCTCAGGGGCTGAATGCAGGGATGCCGGTGCAGAACTGATAACTTGCAAGCGGGAAAATGAATGTGAAACTTATTAGTAAGACTCGCTGAATTTTCAAAAGCACAAGAAAAGACATCAACTACAGAGCTTCGAGAAGTTAGTTCTTCGTTCATCCGTTTGGAGAGACTTTTTCTAATTAATACTTGGTGTTTAAATGAGCTGCATCTAAGGTTCAGCCATGGTGTGAGGATGAATGGCGTATTTCTGCTGAAGAGAAAAGAAATAGAACTTATGATCAGGCTAATTGCAAAGAATTCGTCATAAAAATAATACTAATAATAATAAAATTACCACTAAAAGAAAGTAACAAAGCAAGGACAGTTAAAATAGAGAGAGTTTTTTTCCATTAACACCTTTACATTCCATTTGCAACAGCAATCTCCATCCATCGTTTTGCATGATCAACAACAAGAATGAATACAATTTACCGAGAGATTGTATTTATACAATTATACAAAAAGACAACTACAAAAGGAGCAATTGCCTGATGCTAGTTGATGGCGTGTAAATAAATCTAAAAGCACTTTTCGTAAAAACCAATTCAGAACCTCGCTAAAATAACAGAATTCCGAACCTTAATGCTGTCTTAAAAATATAATGATGTTTCTAGTGAACTAATATGATACTTTAAGTTATTATGTGGGAAGATGAAGAGCATTTTCACTTTGGACATTTTAAGTATGATTTTAAAGCACTGTAAAGTAAGCAGTTTAGCTTTGCAAAACATCTTACAAATTCTTCGCATCATTCATAAAATAAAAAGACTAACTAATGTCAGAATTTTTTTTATAAATGTTCGGGTGAAATGGATAGAAAGAGTTAAAAATAAAATATATTGTTGATGATGGATAGAAATAAAGAAGAAAAACATTTGTTTATAAAAGGACATGTTTTCAACTAGTCGGAAAATCAAGAGGCACGTTACAACTGCAAGCTCTGGTCATTCATTACGCTCGTGGAAAGTTCACACACGCACATGTAAACACACGCACACATTTCGCTCAAAACATAAAGACACATAAAAAGCACACTCATAAAACACACACTTCTCGCCCAAAACATAAAAACAAATTTTAAAAACACACACATAATACACACACACACACATATATACGCACAAACACAAACAAGAGAAGGCCTTGGCGGCGTTCAAATGTTGGCGGGTTCTTGAGTTGGAACTGCTGTTCTTCGGTCGTTTCGTTGTTTGTACTTTTCACGCAGTACCATCGCCTGGAGCAGTGTGTCGATCAGATAGGCGATCAAGCAGGCGAAGGCAAAGATCTGACGGTTGGTGGGGTTGTCAAGTGATAAACTGGAAACGACTCCAATATAATAACTGTTGTTTTTAACTTAAAAGAATCCAACTAATGATTATTATTTTCAATTTCAAGGTTCCAACTAAGAATTTTTATTTTTATCTTTGAGATCCAAACTCATAATTGTATTTTAGTACAATCAAACATTTGGAAAACAACTAACTTTCAGAAAATCCACACAGAAAAATATCAAAAAACTTTTCGTATTGAATTACGAAAAAAAGAATAAATTGCATTGTAAATATTTTTATCTAATATTTTATTTCGAAAAATAATGAATGTCTATTACAGCAGAAAACATGTTGATATGATCGTTTTGGTAAAAATGTGTTTTTGCCGCACGAAAATAAAGCATTATAAATAACGCTGGAGATTTATGACTTGCTGCTCAAGCGAAAATGCCTGTTCTGATGAATAAAAAACTTCGCATATTATTCTAAAATCAATTAAAATAATTTATTTGAAAATATTTGTTTCAATTTATTCTATTATTATTCTGCACCTAATATTTCCATCATCACGTTGTCTGTTTAATCAATTGATAGGTGCTGTAATAATTGGGGAAAAAATAGTTGTCTTCAATCTGTTCTAACAATCTCTTTCAATGATTATATCATTGGTTGTCTTTTATTTTCGAGAATACATTTTTATTATTTTTTTCAAGTTAATATAATATACAAAAAATGAATGAACCATATTTGAACATTATAAATTACGATTAGCCAGTCAATTAAGGGAATTCATCATTAAATCAATTATACTCTAAGCTATGAGCTCGAGATAAGAATGCTAATTGCTCACTTGCCCAATTAAACTTTTATCTTGAAACTCTTTCCCTGAGCTCTTTATAAATCTTGGAGCTCACAAGTCCAGATAAGCCTCTTATTTACAAACGCCACTGACTAAGATATGCATCATTCCAGCCTCCAGCCAGTGACACTCCATCCATCTATTCATCCATCCATCCATCTATCCATCCACCCATCCATCCATCCATCCATCCATCCATCCATCCATCCATCCATCCATCCATCCATCCATCCACGCCCTTGAACATGGGTATTCCAAGACTTTTCCAAGGTTTCAAACAAATTCCTTGCGTTCTTCAACCAATGCTCCAATGAAAGCTTTCCTTCATTACCAACAACAAACACCCAACCCGCAATTAGTTTGCATTTAATCACTCCTTAGACCAAAAATACCAAATACCAAATACCAAATAATTTTTCTTAGCTTCTTTTAATACTTTCATGCCCTTTTAACACACCCAACTCAATCCAATCCCCTTAAACCAACTTTTACCCACCCAATTCAATCCATCCCACTAAAACCCACTCCAATCTTCCCAACCTCTCCCAACCTCCCCCAACCTCTTCCCAACCTCCTCCCAACCTCCTCCCAACCTCCCCCCAATCTCCTGCCAACCTACCCCCAACCTCCCCCCAACCTCCCCCCAACCTCCTCTCAATCTCCCTCCAACCTCCTCCCAACCTCCTCCCAACCTCCTCCCAACCTCCTCCCAACCTCCTCCCAACCTCCTCCCAACCTCCTCCCAACCTCCTCCCAACCTCCTCCCAACCTCTCTCCAACCTCCTCCCAACCTCCCCCCAACCTCCCCCAACCTCTTCCCAACCTCCTCCAACCTCTTTCCCAACCTCCCCCCAACCTCCCCCCAACCTCCTCCCAACCTCCCCCCAACCTCCTCTCAACCTCCCCCCAACCTCTTCCCAACCTCACCCCAACCTTCCCCCAACCTCCTCCCAACCTCCACCCAACCTCACCCCAACCTCCCCCCAACCTCCTCCCAACCTCCCTCCCAACCTCCCCCCAACCTCCTCCCAACCTCCCCTCAACCTCCTCCCAACCTCCCTCCAACTTCCTCCCAACCTCCCCTCAACCTCTTCCCAAACTCCCCTCAACCTCCTCCCAACCTCCTTCCAACCTCCCTCCAACCTCCTCCCAACTTCCTTCCAACCTCCTCCCAACCTCCCCCCAACCTCTTCCCAACCTCCCCTCAACCTCCTCCCAACCTCCCTCCCAACCTCGCCCCAACCTCCTCCCAACCTCCCTTCAACCTCCTCCCAACCTCCCTCCAACCTCCTCCCAACCTCCCCTCAACCTCTTCCCAAACTCCCCTCAACCTCCCTCCAACCTCTTCCCAACCTCCCTCCCAACCTCCCCCCAACCTCCTCCCAACCTCCCCTCAACCTCCTCCCAACTTCCTTCCAACCTCCTCCCAACCTCCCCCCAACCTCTTCCCAACCTCCTCTCAACCTCCTCCCAACCTTCCCCCCAACCTCCTCCCAACCTCCCCCCAACCTCCTTCCAACCTCCTTCCAACCTCCTTCTCAACCTCTTCCCAACCTCCCTCCAACCTCCCTCCAACCTCCTCCCAACCTCCTCCCAACCTCCTCCCAACCTCCTTCCAACCTCCCTCACAACCTCCTCCCAACCTCCCCCAACCTCCCTTCAACCTCCCCCCAACCTCCCTCCAACCTCCCCCCAACCTCCTCTCAACCTCCTCCCAACCTCCCTCCAACCTCCCCCCAAACTCCCCCCCAACCTCCTCCCAACCTCCCCCCAACCTCCCCCCAACCTCCCTCCAACCTCCCTCCAACCTCCCTCCCAACCTCCCCCCAACCTTCCTCCAACTCCCTCCAACCTCCTCACAACCTCCTCTCAACCTCACCCCAACCTCACCCCAACCTTCCCCCAACCTCCCTCCAACCTCCCCCCAACCTCCCCCCAACCTCCTCCCAACCTCCCCCCAACCTCCCCCCAACCTCCCCCCAACCTCCCCCCAACCTCCTCTCAATCTCCCTCCAATCTCCCTCCAACCTCCTCCCAACCTCCTCCCAACCTCTCTCCAACCTTCTCCCAACCTCCCCTCAACCTCCCCCCAACCTCTTCCCAACCTCCTCCCAACCTCCTCCCAACCTCACCCCAACCTTCCCCCAACCTCCCTCCAACCTCCCCCCAACCTCCCCCCAACCTCCTCCCAACCTCCCCCCAACCTTCCCCCCAACCTCCTCCCAACCTCCCCCCAACCTTCTCTCAAACTCCCTCCAATCTCCCTCCAATCTCCTCCCAACCTCCTCCCAACCTCTCTCCAACCTCCTCCCAACCTCCCCCCAACCTCCCCCCAACCTCCTTCCAACCTCCTCCCAACCTCCCCCCAACCTCCCCCTCAACCTCCCCCCAACCTCCCCCCAACCTCCTCCCAACCTCCTCCCAACCTCCCTCCAACCTCCTCCCAACCTCCCTCCAACCTCCTCCCAACCTCCCCCCAACCTCCTCCCAACCACCTCCCAACCTCCTCCCAACCTCCTCCCAACCTCCTCCCAACCTCCCCCCAACCTTCCCCAACCTCCCCCCAACCTCCCCCCAACCTCCTCCCAACCTCCTCCCAACCTCCCTCCAACCTCCTCCCAACCTCCCTCCAACCTCCTCCCAACCTCCCCCCAACCTCCTCCCAACCACCTCCCAACCTCCTCCCAACCTCCTCCCAACCTCCTCCCAACCTCCCCCCAACCTTCCCCAACCTCCTCCCAACCTCCTCCCAACCTCCCCCCAACCTTCCCCAACCTCCCCCCAACCTCCCCCCAACCTCCCCCAACCTCCTTCCAACCTCCCCCCAACCTCCTCCCAACCTCCCCCAACCTCCCCTGTCTGCTGCCTCCCCTCTCACCGTGGTGGCCAGGAGTACGTTTATGTGGGCATAAGAGGCGGCCAAGCAGCCAGCTATGAGCAGGAAGAACGTCAAGACCGCGTACGCGATCAGTTCCTGACGGGTTGTTATCATATTGATTTATATAATACATATCATATTTATGATATTTTCTAATATTTATGATATATACTAATATTTATGATATATAATAATATTTATGATATATAATAATATTTATGATATTTTCTAATATTTATGATATATACTAATATTTATGATATATAATAATATTTATGATATATACTAATATTTATGATATATACTAATATTTATGATATATACTAATACTTATGATATATAATAATATTTATGATATACATATATATGTATATCATGTATCAATAAATGAATTTGATATACATAATTTATTGAGAAGTTTACATGATATCTATCATATTCCAAGGATTAATCTCAGTAGACTATCAGCAATATATTTGTTATGATTTACTGATAAGTTGATCATTTATATTCACTGTATTAATGATAAACTACCAATGACTCATTATATTCTTATCATTTGCTTAAATAAAGACGGAATAGTTTTCTGGTTTATGCCACTATTTAAATGTATACTGAAAATTTATACAATATTTTCTTTTTTTAATACATCTGGTTTGCTCTGTATCTCCCTGCTGTTATTCAAAGCTCTTAACTGAATATTTAACCCAACATTACACATATAACACCTATACCAAATGTATACATTCAATATTGAACATTACATCAAAAATATACAAAAAACCTCCATTTAAACACTCATACATGGTTAAACATACTGAAGCATTCCTGAGGAGGGTGATGAGAAACAGAATACGGGCGTAATCATCACAGAACCCTCAAGATTGCCACGATGAGTTGTTTATGTGTCTCGAGTGCGTGAAGGTCAGCGTCTTCAGAAACTCCATTCTCTATTTTTTAATTCGTTTTTCTATCGTTTTAATCGCTATATGTAATCTGTAGAGACGTCTCGAAAATCTAGTGCTTTCCCGTGATGTAAATTGCGCGTAGGATTCTTGAAAGCATACAACTGGCGAGGTATGTCATCTTATCTCGACACAGACCTAACTTATCGACGAAAAGAACTCAAATAAAACTCTTTCGAGTGTAAATTTTTGGATTAATTGTTTTTCAAGGCAGCCCTAGGTTAGTCATCCCACGAAGAATCCTTGATGGTTTTGAGATTGAAGTGGGTAGAGAAGAATAATAAACTTCCTAATTTAATTTTCTTTAAAATCTCATTAATTTCACTTCAAATCCCTATTTATTCATCTTCAAAAGCTTTTGTAATTTTTTTCTAATTATTATTTTTAAAACATCTCCATGATGGCAAACAACTACTACCACCCTCTTCCACCCACGACTCACAACGTAGAAGTTGGCAAAGACTGGAGGGACGGTGTTGAAGAGGTAGAAGAAGAACCAGACGATGGAGTTGATGAGGCTGACCACTGCCACGAAGTTCACCCAGCCCCCTCCTTGCGAGCCCCACTGCACCGAGGCCGACAACACCAGCGTCAAGAAGGCGCATAGCTGCCGTGAAGTGGTTGGTTGGGGGAGGTTTGGTGGTTGATGGAGGTTTGATGGTTGGTGGAGGTTTGGTGGTTGATGGAGGTTTGGTGGTTGATGGAGGTTTGGTGGTTGGGGGAGGTTTGGTGGTTGATGGAGGTTTGGTGGTTGGAGGAGGTTTTGTGGTTGGTGAAGTTTTTTAAATTAATATGTTTGAATTTTTTTCAAGTTTACATATTATATTGGAGGAGGTTGTGTTGCTGGAAAGATGCATTGATTAGTGTAGGCTGAGTGGCTGGAATGGTATTTGGTTGCAGCTACAGACGAGTGTAATGGTTTTGGGTATAAAATACTAGGCGTGAGTGTAATTGTAGCTGGGTGGGTTCGGAGGAATGTTTGCAATATCGATCGAAAGCGTTTAAAAACAGACTGAACAGCTGATAAACTAAAAATATACTTCATGAAGACTCATTGTGTGTTTTTTGTTTAACAAAATTGAACAGTTTTATATATAAAAATTCATAAATATTTAAATCCGCATGTCTTCTTTTATTTATTAATGTTACTTTTCTCGCCGTTTGATCTTCAGAGTCGTCAAAAGACAAAATAAAAAAACACGCTTTTTTACAATTTTTTCTAAAAAAACTATAAATACCTTTTAACATACACATTTTCTTGAACTTATAAATACCTTCGAAAGCAATCAATGCAGGGACCCAGGGCACCTGGTACCCAAGGCAACTGCTGATCTAATTAATGACTATTTATCATCCTCTTCGTTTGCATCATTCTTTTAGATTATTTTAATTTAAAACTAAAACATAAAGTTTTGCCTAATATTTCAAACCAAAAACGATATAATATTTCTAACTTTAATTTTTTACACAACTTTTTCCCAACCAGTATAAATTGACACCCAATTGTCATTCCAAACATCCAACCAAAGTTCCAGCATCGATATTTTGGTCCAGAATTTCTGATTACTATAACGACGGCTTGATCGCATCCGCAGTGAATTGCATTATTAAACCGCCTAAACCTCCCTCAGTGACCCTTAAGTTACTTATCCTTTATTTGATGTGTTTATAAAATGGTTTTCATTTTATTTGATGAATCAAGTGTGTTATTTGCATTTGATGAATTATATTTCGTTCAATTTTATTTAAATTGATTAACTATTTGCATTCCCAACACCGCTGTTTCCTCACCATCTGGATCATCTTGAGGACTCCCAGCAAGGACTTCACGTACGTCTTGTCCAGCACCAGACGAGGTCTGTCCGCTTGCACTGTTGTCTCCATCTGGTCGTCGTGGTGGTGGTGATGGTGGTAGGAGTAGTGGAAGCTGTATTAGTAGTTGTGGTTATTGTAGGGGTGGTGGTTATAGTAGTAGAGGCGAGAGTAGTATTTGTTTTGGAAGTAGGGGTTGTGGTAGTAGTAGTTTTAGTAGTAGTAGTGGGGGGGGGGGGGGTAATGGTTGTTGTTGTGGGAGTAGTAGGGGTTTTAGAAGTAGTGGCTGTGGTTATTGTAGCTTTATTGAGACTTTTGTGATGACTGTGTTTTTAGTTGTTAAATAAAACTTTATTCAGAACCGGGAAACAATTTAAGGTATTTGAAAGTATTTAAATGATGGCAGATGTTATGTTTGGAAAGGATGCAGTGTGAAGACACTGTAGATAGAATGAATTCGTCATAGTCTCTCTAATAACCAACTCATGTATCTTTGTCATCATTATCATTATCGTTATAATGATGACTTTATGTAATTTGTGCACAATTATTTGTCCACCATAATTGCCCTATCATTTGCATAATTGTCTCTCCCACATCATCACCCAACGTTTTAATCTTTTTTTCTTCATCATCATTTTTTCCACAGCACCATCACTATCATCATCATCAGCCACATCAAACCACGTACATAGTGCATATGCATTCATATGTATTCATCTATAGAAAATAAAAATGAAAAAGGCAAGTTATTAAATTCTCGGAAATATCAGTTTCAACATTTTGCTTAGTTTCCCATCACTTGCATTGATTCATCGATGATGTTCAAAATGAAACTGAGAAGAAACAAACTAGGAACAATCTAGATGCCCATCTAGACTCAATCCATCCATCCATCAGAATGTCGAGTGGTGTTGATGAGACTGCATTTGCCATATGCGAGACTGACTCAAGTGCTCTTCGATCTTTTCTATATGCTCTTCATCACTTACTCCCCCTCCTTCTACTCAATTAATTCGAACACTTTTTTAAAGGGATTTATTTTGCAGATCTTTCTCATTCGTGTTTTGGCTTTTATGGATTTAAACATTGATTTGTAAGTAATTTTACAGCTTTTACCTGTCTTTTTGAATCAGAAAAGACATTTCATGTTTTTAGTTAGCATTGAACTTTTGTCTCTTAATTAGGTTTTTCCTATTTCTTAGGATTAAAAATGATGTAATTAGTTTTTTTTAGTTTCAATTTTAAATAATTCCAAGCACGCAAACACACCCTTACACCTGTATTGACAATCAGGAATCTTGCCTCAAGCAATAATTAACACCTTTAGCGCAGTAAATTATTCAAATTTAAAATAACTATATCTTCTATTTGAATAAATTAAAAATCAATATTTCATATGCCGACTACTATGAAGAGGCTTCGAAAGCTAGAAAGAACCCACTTCGAATCTGCAAAGACGATGTAAACCGTTAACTTTCAGAATATAATTGGGCAATAACTGCAAGGAATGAAAGGAAACGTTGCAAATAAACTGCTTGGAGAATGTAGAAATGCAAACAGCTGTTGTAGGCCATTCATACTTCACTATATGTACCCTCTCACTAAACCTTCTTCTCTCTCTTCCACTCCCTCACTCTATCCCTCTCTCTACCTACCCTGTATTTCAAATAGTAATTCAACATGTAATTCAAACTTTAGATCCATATATAACTTGGATATAAATTGGTATAATTTGAATTTCCTACAATTCAACTGGCACTAATTTAATTATCGCTAATTAAATATAATTTTTCACTAATCGTTCATTACCATTAATTGTAATTACCTTTTAGTGCCCAAAATGACAAAAAACCGTGGGCATGGAAAAGTTAGCAAAGGAACTTTTAACTTTTTAAAACACTTTAGGGAACTTTCTTTTCCATATCTGATTTTTATTGCTCAGGAATCCACTTTTAAGTGCATTTATTAGTTCTAGTCATTCTGCCTGCATAAATGAATCAATAATCGGTTAAATATTTATTCATTTAAGTGCATATTTATGTATTTATTTAACTTGAGTGCGTATTTAAGTATTCATGCAATTTAAATGACCTTGAACGTATTTGACAGTACTTTAAGATATTTTAAATTACTTTCACATGTTTGATTGAACCAAATATATTTTAATCACCTTAAAATATTTGTAGGTAACAAATCCTATATTTGACATGACAAACACATATTTAATAATACATTTAAGCATTTGAATACACATACAGAAGCATCTGTGTTACTGTGTAGGTGTCTCATTAGGGGAGTAAGGCAGTGTTTACAGAGGAACAAGGCAATTTCAAGAGGTTAGCGGAAGTCAATACGATTTCCATCACCGAATTATGTTTATTCTTGCTCAACTGTAGTTTTGGAAAGTGTTGTTTTTTTGTTTTTTTCATAGACGTGTTTTGCTGCTGCTGTTTTCGTGTTTTGTGTCTTAGTTAAATGGCAGTTCAAAGAAATTGTAGTTATGAAAAAAGTATTTTAATTGCTTAACAGTCATAATGATGTTATAAAGAAGCTATGTCCATCTACACGAAGAACTTGAACAATTTTTTTGATAGTTAAGTACCAAAACAATATAATTTGTTGGGATTATAAAGATTAAAAAAAGAGTCTGACTGGTTAAATTTATTCTTCAACTCCACAGATGTCACGCTTAGAATCACAAAACTCTTAGACAGGTTCAAAAAACCCTTTAGACGTATGAAAATATCTGTTTCAAGAATATTTAAGGTTGTATTTAAACGTTGAAATTCTCACAAAAAAATAAAAATTTTATGTTTTATTAAAACATACATTTGAATGAGGTCCTTGGAGCTTTGTGGAGCTGAACGCATGGACATTTCATCAAAAGAAATTTTCAATCGATCGGCTTGGTCAGAAATTGTATGAACTTATGAAGTTTTAGAGGTTAAAAACTGAGGTCATTGTGATGTTTCAGATCTTGTAATTCAAGATTTGAGAACTGAAATGAATTGAAAAATGTTTTGAGAAATGCGACATAACTTTGCCATTTCGAAGAAGAAACAGAATTTAAAACTTTTTCAATTATTTTATTTTGAATTAGTTTTGCATTTTATTGTTCAAAATTATAATGGAATAGGAATCTATAAAAAAAAGTCTTCCTGCTGTCGCTTTCCTATTTTATAAATATAACTTTTTGATTAAATGGCCACACTTTTTATTATATAATATATCCTGAAAGTATGCATCAAATTAAGGGGTTCGTAAACTCGGTGTCTGGGTATTTTGAACCGAATGTACGTAAGCCACGCCGAATGTGTGAGTGAATAAAATATTCTGATGCTTTAAAAACACTTAATTGTTTAAAATATAACTATTTAAAATGATCTTCAAGTAATTTTTGGAAACTAGAAATTCGTTCTACTTACGCATCACAGCCAGAAGCACGTCAATAACAATTAAATACTGTGAAGAATGACAATTATCCTCTTTCAATAAGCAATTACATAAGTTCTCAACGATGAGAAAACTTTTCAAGTTGCATAAAACTAGGAGTAATACTAATGTTTATTCACATTTTTGAACTCTGAACCAAGGGTCCTTATAAATACTCTAGATAGAAATTGAGAGAAGTAGTTCTCACTTGCATTGCAAAGCTATTTCACACAAATTGTGAATTATTTCTCATATAGTTGATCGATTCCTGAACAAGTAGCCATTACCCAAAGAGATACTTAAGCACAATTTGTATTCAAGTAACGAAAAGGTTTGAAGATGATGAAACAAGTGGTGCTGCTGTTAGTGCTGGCTTTGAGCTCAGTTGCCGCTTTGAAATATGAGAGATGTGACAGTGGTGAGGAAAGCTTTTGAATTTATATTTCTAATTATTTAAATATTTATATTTTTAATCTTCTTCTGTGGTATTGACGTCTTTTTGCCCAACACCAACAAAATCACATTCTTCACTATATTTAATGTACTTGTACTTTAAAGAATATACATTTATATATTTTTTTTGTTTATTAAAAGAAAATACAAAACAACGATAAATATTATAAGCGTGGCGTAAACCCGAACGAGATTCATGGCCAATTAATCCTATTTAAACATAATTTATTTTTTTCTCGTATTACTCTTTGCCACTTTATACATTTTAAGAATTATTTCTACATAGTCGGTTCAAACTCGGGTGTTTGTCCACTCACAAAGACATGTGAACCCTGCAGGAAAAACTCAAGTTCTGTCGGTGCACGTGTCGGGATGTGAGAGTGATGAGAGGTGTGTGTTGCGCAAGAGAACCTCTCCATCCGTCAACATCTCCTTCATTCCAGGTCTGCCATCCTTCCAAAATAACTTATTCTTGCATTAAAAACTGGTAACAGAATTCTGAATAACCTTAAAATAAATATAGGTATTCAAACATTTTTTTCCGAATCCACTTCAACCACACTCCAGACAGGGAAGTGGAGAGTGCGACCGTGAAGGTGTACGGAGTGGTGAGGAGAATTCCAGTGCCCTTTGGTCTGGCCAACTCCAACGGCTGTCTGGACAGTGGCTTGACTTGCCCATTGAAAGAAGCACAAACCTACGTCTACAAAAACTCCATCCCCATCGAAAGCTACTTCCCTTCGGTGAATTACTTTTTAAATTTTTTTATTTAACAAGCCTAATTTAATAAGTCATAAATATGAAACTAGTCACAAGAAAAAGTAATATAAATAATATGTCCTTGTTTTAGATCCGCTCCCACATCTCTTCCACCTTCTCCCCCCACAACCACACAGATCAACTTCAAGATCAGATGGGAAATGAGAGATGCCAAGAATGAGGTGCTCTACTGCATCCTGGCAGACGCCACCATCTCCAGCTGAATGAAGGAAGATGATGATGAGATGACTGGGGGTGCGTGCTGGAGTGCTTAGAGTTGTGCCCATGATCTCAAAAGTGTCTTCGTTATAAACATTTTAAGTTTTTTGAGCTTTTAATTTATTCTCGATTATTTTGGTGTTGATTTCAAAAATTGAAAGGAAAATAAATTCATTTTCTCTTAAAATAATTGTATCTATTAGATTCTAATAAAAAATTCAAAGAATTTATGAATTTTTCAATTTAGATCAATAAAAATAAGAGACTAAAATATTAATATATGTAAATAATAATAATATATTAAAAATGCAAATAACTAGGCGCTTCTAAAACTGTTACCTATCACCTAGCAAAAATAACATTACCTTTAAGGATGTGTTAATAAGATTTAAAAATGGAAAAATAATTTAAAATATCAAAACTTAATTTAACACAGTTTATTTTATATTTCTTTTTTAATGACTTAAACAAAGTATTTGATGGAAGAGAATGGAAGCATAGAAGGTAGTTTTGACTCTGAAGAGAAGAAGGCCAAGTACATATTTGATCTGTGTGACCAAGAGGGCAATGGCTTCATCACCAAGAATGATTTGCTCAAGTTAAAAGTAAATTTCACCATTTTATCTTTCTCAAAAAAAAAGTATTTAAAATAATATCTTCCATTATAATAATAAAAAAATTAATACTGGATGCAACACAATTAATTTTCCAAGCCATCCATCATCATTGAATCCTCCTTTCCCTCCCCTTCCCTCCTTCTTACCTCCCTTTCTTTACTCCATTCCTTCCTCCCTTCCAGAATGACCTCCCCCTCTCCCAGGAGCAACTATTGAGTGTCTTTGAGGCCCTGGACGTTCATGCCAGAGGCTTCCTCACCCACCATGAATTCGTCTCTGCCTTCAGTTTGTGCCTATGATGATGATGATGATGATGATGATGATGATGATGATGATGAGGAGGAGGAGGAGGAGGAGGAAGAGAAGGAGGAGGAGGAGAAAGAGGAGGAAGAAGAAGAGGAGGAGGAGGAGAAGAAAAATGAGATCGATGATGATGATGATGATATAAATAATGATTATAGTGATGATAAGAATTATTTTGAGACTCATAACTTTCAAAAGTCTGTGTTGTAGATGAATTTATTTGTAAAAAAAAGTTTTTTCTAAGACTAAAGACGTTTGATGAAAATTGAATTATTATTTAACAATTCTTTAAGAGGATTCCAAAGAAAATGACTTATTTGAAACAAAAAATGGCGAAGACGAATACGAAGAGGGTGCTCATGATGATGATTCTGAGTATTACGTCAGTGAACCCTGCACCAAGTCAGACAACTTTGACGAGCTGATCCTGAGTCTGTCGCAGTGTGCCATGATCAAGGAGTGAGTCAGTTGAGATTGGGCGCTAGAAGATTCCAAATGATTAGATCGATTCTAATATAACATTAGTAAGGTTCTTGAGTGATTTCCATGAAGCAATTTCCACGCCGATGACTTCCGTCAATTCATAGAAACAAACACCTTTTCTATTCGTAACTTCATTATCTCACCCAATCATCACAACTCTCCCACCAACAACACCAACAACAACAGTCTGAACACCATCCGTTCGCTGTGGAGTGAGTTGAGTGCGAGGGAGGGAGGAGTGGAGGCGGTGACGTCATTTGAGGCCCTCATCTCCGAGGTCGCCTCCGTCGTCAAGCAGACGCAGCTGCAGTACCAGGCGCTCCAGCAGTCCCTCGAAAAGTTGGTCTGGCGTCGAATCAAATATTACTTTCAAAATAACTTAAAGTTTTAACAAATAAAAATTGCGTTAAATTAAACAGTAATACTTTAAAGATAAAGTTGGAAAAAGTGCCAATAAAGAAACGGGCTTCATCTCACTCATTGTTTGCAGACAGCGCCTCCACTACAACGAGGAGATGTACCTGATGTGCAGTGAGGTGGAGGCGAGTGAGGCAGGCTATGGAGTGGAGAAGGAGGTGAGTGTGTGTGTGTGCGTGTGTGTGTGCGTGCGTGCGTGCGTGCGTGCGTGGTTTTCTTACTTTCAGCATTTAAATAAATTAATTAATTAGTTAATGGATTAATGGATAAAGAAATAAATAGATGAAAAAATAAATTAACTAAAAGAAGAATGGATAAAAAAATGAATGGAGAAATGGGTAAATGGATGAATGAACGAATGCATGAATTAAAAGGAGCGGGAAAAGGAGAGGCGGATGAGAGAGAGTTTGTTGCAGCAGCTGAAGGAGAAGGACCAGGTGCTGCAGGATCTCAAGACCAGGCAAACCTCTGTTGGTGTTGTTGTCGTGGTGGTTGATGTTGCTGTTGTAGTGGCTGTTGTAGTGCTTGTTGTAGTGGTTGCCCTTGTTGTGGGTGATGTTGTAGTGGCTGTTGTGGTTTCTGGAAAGCTATTTCTTTTTTCTTCGACTTTTGCTTACTCATTGTTTTTTAAAACTGCTTTCATTTGCAACAACAGAAACTTCAACAAAAACAACAACAACCTCAACAACAACAACAAAAACAACAACCACCTCAACAACAACAACAACCACCACCTCAACAACAACAACAACCACCACCTCAACACCCAGCTGGAACGACAATACTCAGAACTGAACCACAAGAAAATCGAATTGAGTCACGTCATCATGACGTCAGCGTCATGCAATGATGATGATGATGCTGATGGTCGTGACACCAACAAGGGTGATGATAATGATGAATTTGGTATGAACAAACCTGAAAGTGACCCCGTCAATAGGAAACTTGAGAAGTAGGTCATTCATGATGTCATGGTACTGAAAAAGGTTTATTAGAAATTAAGGATGTAGAGCATATTTAGGTAGATACTCAGTATATTGATAAATATATATTGTAAATAAAAATTAACTAATTTTATAATAACAATAAAACTAAAATAATAATAAAAAATCAAATTTAGAAGTAAATCGCTAGAGGTGTCGGAGTGGATGGAGCAGGAACGACAACATTTGTTGTGCTACATATCGCAACTAGAGTACGTCTCTGTGTGTGTGCTTTTGTACGCGTACGTACTGTGTGTGTGTGTGTGTGTGTATATTGGTATATGACATGGTATATGTTTGTCTATGTGGTGTTTATGTTTGTCTCAGTTCATCAAGGTTGTAATGATGATTAAAGTAATATCTCTATTGTCTTTGGTAACTGAACAGGAAGAAGAACAAGGACCTGCAGGACATGCAGGACGAGCTAGAAGAACGATTTGTGAGTCGTCGTTCCAGTCATTCATTCGAATTTTAATGTGCAAACGTTTGAAAGTTTCATTCTTCTTCTTCTTATTTTCTCTTCAGTTATCTCCCAAAAGACAATCACCATCATCACCACCAGTGAGACAACGACACGCCAAGCATCGTCTCAAGGTGATGATGATGAAGATGATAATAATAATTATCATTATAATGGTGATAATGATGAGGATGATGATGTTAGTTGTGATATTTTATAATGATAATCCAATTTATACATTTTGCATCAACCAACAACCACACCACCACAGGGAGCAGATATACCGGCAGTCGCCATAGTTGCACCTAATCAAAGCCCCCACCATCACCATGGTAACAACAAGTACAACAACGACTACAACCAAGACTGTCAGATGTTCAGGGTGGTGTTTGTGGGTGACTCGGGTGTGGGGAAAACGTCCTTACTACACAGGGCCAGCCATGGCGACTTCGACCTCTCCCTCTCATCCACCGTTGGTCAGTGGGGTGGTGTTTGATATTCTTGGGTTGTATGTGGGGGGAGGGGGGTGGATGGTAATTTTTATTTATTTATTCATAATAAACGAATTAATGATTTTACGCGAAAGTATTATTTGATTTTTGCGAATATATTTTGAAGATTCATTGCTTTTAGGTATTTAAAATTATAGTGTAGTATCTATTTAGACTCTTCGGCATCATAAACGACAGGGGTGGACAGTCAAATGTGCAGTAGGGTGGTGGAGGGATGCAAGGTGGTGATGCAGATGTGGGACACAGCTGGGCAAGAGAGGTGGGTGGTGATGGAAAGGTAGGGGGTGGTTATGAAAGAGGGTTGGAATGAGGGTGAGTTGGTGTGATATGGTGGTTACGAAGTGGGGAAAAATTCAATTTTAAAGCCATTGGTATAAATCAAATTCCATTATTCTTCTCTCTCATACATCCACCACTCATCACCATCCACCACCCCCATCTTACAGATTCCGCAGCTTCTCTCGGCAGTACTTCCGCAGGGCAGATGCAGTGGTGGCTGCTTATGACGTCACGAGACCACAGTCCTTCGTCAGCCTTAGGGCCTGGATGCAACACATCGAGGTGCTTGCGTGCGTTTTATCAATGCAACATTTAAAGTTATTTATTTAAAAAAGAAAGTTCAATTAAATTAAAACTCATATTTTCAGTTACTTTTTTGCATTTTTCCTTCACAGGAAGCTGTCGAAGGCAACACTGTGTTGGTGTTGATTGGCACGAAGCTTGATGTCCTCAAGACATGTCCCTTTCCAGCAGTTTCCACTGAACTGGGCCGCAAACTAGCCATGGTTGCTTTGTTGTGTAGTTTGTATATAAAAAGTACAGTTTGACTTTGTCGTTAAGTTTGTAGTATTTCAAAGAGTATAATTCAAAGTGCTATCTTGACTTCTAGGCGATCGCATTGCCTTTATGAGCTGTTGCAATTGTGTAGCGCCATCTTCAGAGTCTAATCATTCATCTCCACAGGAGTATGGAGCCTCCTTCTTTGAGACGAGTGCCATGGATGGGCACAATGTCGAGGAGGTCGTCATGTACCTTGCCACGTAAGCTTTACTGATTATGTCATAGTATTATCACGAATACATGTTGTGCATAAAGTATGCATTGCATACTAACCCATATGCACACAAAAACATTCGCACACATACAAACATACACAGAGTGCTAAAAGAGCATCAAGAGAAAGTGAAGGTGGTCACTACAAATGAAGTGCCCATCAAGTTGGGGCCTTTCCGAAAGGTGTCTGAGCAGTGCTGTGGCTCTTTTTCTTTTAAGTAATTTCTGCGTATTTAGCAGTTTTATAAGTTAAAGAATGAATTTTATTTATCAGAGCTACATGTTGAGTTTGTTTTTACGCCTTACATATTATTGAATCTCATTCAATTCTGCATTTTTCTATGGTTTTGTGCACTTGTGTATTATCATGTGCCTATACAATCTTTTTCTTGTGATACCTTAGTATCTTTTTGTATTTTCTTACTTTAGTGATCTTCAGAACCAGAAGATTTTCTATTTACTAACATATTATATTACTTTATTGCGACTTACTTTTGCTAGATTAAAATTCTTATTACCATCAATATTCATATACTCCCTGCGATAATGATGATATTGACTGCATGATTTTATTTTATAATTTTAATCATTTGAAATTTCAATATATTCTTTTGAAATGAATTTTTAAATGTGAAAACATATTTTACATTTTGCCGTTAGTAATCTACAAATATTTTCAAGCTACTTTTAAATAAAAAGTTTAAAAAAATCTTTGATGTGTTAGCCAATCATATCACAGAGCTATTTTGAGACATTAGTCTTCAGCAAATAGGAGGCTAGCATTTTAAAATATTCAAAATAATTTAACATTTTTAATAGGGTGACGTGGCAACGCGATATTTTATCTTTTGCAAGGGCTTTTAGAGGACAAATGTTCATTTTATTCAGTTTTTGAGACTTCTCGCCCGCTCGCTCCATTTTCCTTACTTTTAACCGATTTTTACTGGTTTTCGGCTACAAAAGTACGTTAATTGGTCATCAAAATGTTTATAAACATTTATTGCTTCAAATGGAAAAGAAGGTTCATCGAAAAATGTGAAATTAGAGAAGAAAATTGACCAGGCAAGTTATTGACTCAATTTCCGACATTTTAAATTACTAAAAGTTGTCTCTTTATTGATTTAAACTGTTCAATTAGCTTCTTATGTTGCATTTTCTGTCTTTTTAATGATTTTAAATGTTTAAATATTCGTTTTTATCGAAATTTTGCTCTTGTTTTTTTTTTAAATGATCTTCGCATTCCACTGCGTCATTCGCCTCTTTGTTTGAAAATAATGTTTTCACTTCATTTACAGTTAAAAAAGAAAGGTCTGGCTTGAAATGAAGCAGGATTTGTCGAAAATACACTATTTTTTCCGCTGGGTAGTGCCATAACCCTGGTGGAGATGAGGGACATGCGATTGTCTAACTAATAATGGTTAGTTTTTTAAGTTTTAAATGATTAATTGAAACAACTTCACTGCGCATATGTTATTTTAGCGTTTTATTTTTAAGAATATCTGTTTTAGAATATAGTCATATTTGTCTGGAAAATTGGGATATGTAATTCCTAAGGGTATAGAGGATTTCTTTTAGACTTCAACAGTATTGAACTAGTCATTAACCATTATAGAATTGGTGAAATTTTTTTAGAAAAAATGGTTGCATCCCTTAAGATCCATTCATATTAAATTTATTTCTTTTAATATCAGGTAAAAGCCTGATGGCAGCTCAACGAATAGGTTCCTATCAAGTCTTACAGTATTGGAATGTTTCCCCTTGAATGGACCTTGCCAGAAAAAAGGTTTTTACTAGAAAATCAGAATCAGATTGACTTATTAAAATTAATTTCTCAGTTTATACACTTATAATTTGATATAATTTATTTTTCTCAATTTTTAATTAAATAACAAAATCACAATTTAAGCTCTAAAGCTTACTTTTAATCAATATTTCAGTGGAGTCTACTTACAATTGCAAGCTGTCTGATCACAGAGATCCATCTGGTACGATTTTCAAATTCACTTTTTAATTGTTTATAATAAAATACAAATAATTTATATATGGATTATATAAAATCTATTTTATTTTATTTATTTTTATTTTTTATATATTTTTAAAAACTATTTAAGTGTATTTCAATTTATTTTTCAAGTTTGGCTTCATCATTTTACAGAGTTTTACTTTTAATAAGCCAGTATTTGAATAACCATTTTGCTACTTTTATTTATGATTCTAACATCTCCATCCCTATAATTCCTCATTTAAAAAATAATATAGTAAGATTTAATATTATAATATATATATAATACTATTCATTATACCATCCTTCATTAATATATATCTAAGTTTAATGCAGTTGCAATCTCTTGAACAAAATACTATATATTCCATATCTATAATGTTAAGAAAGTTTTTTCCTACTTATTTCATCAACCTTTAGTTAATATGCCAGATTATAAATAACTTTAATACATATATCGATTTTCGTGAATATAATAATTTATTAAATACCGTTTTAATTCAAATAAAATGTTAAAATATATTTTTTTGTTTTAAATTTTCAACGACTTGAATTTGTTATTACTTTGATGCTTGATGAGTCTCCATTACAATTAAGATGGTGATGATGATGATGATGTCTATAATGCACCAGGCTAAGCAACAGAGGCGCTACTCCCACGAAGAACATATTTCTTAATACATACGTCGTAAAACACTGCATCATATACACATATGATAGTTCACTGTTGGCTCAACAGTGATTCGAACTGGTGACCTTTGAGTTGCAGGTCTGACACTTTACCATCTGAGCCACCCGCTCGCTAACAAGCATTCAAATCTGTAAAAATATTCTTTGATGGCACGTTGACAAAATAAAGCAAGCCTGCTTTGAAATTATTGTCATTCATTTATGGATGAAGATACTTTTATAACTTTTCATTCCTATTTACATTGACTGTCCATACCACTATTACTGAAATGCACATGATTATTTTCAAGAGAATTCAGTCACTGTAACCAACGCTGCAGTGAGGAGTGTAATGGGAGCTAGAAAGTATGCTCTCACCAGACCTCTTAATCAACTTCATTGTTTCGAAAATAGGATGGAATACATCGACTTCTCTTATGCACAAGCATCTATAGATGATACTTCTCCACATGATGCATGATGCTTTTCCAATGAAAGTGCACTAGTCTTGCAGATATACTTGCAATATATTCGCCAATTCAAGAAATGTTTCACAATCTTCATGCTCAGAATCTTGGAAATATAAATTGTGGAACAAGTTTGTGCTCTATAAACTCAAACTTGACTGACTGATTCAAATTTTATGCACAAATCATTTATTTGAATCAAATGGTTTCATTTTAAACTTTGTTTTATAAATTATCTGTATTTCTAATGACAAATTTTCTTTATATAATTGAATTGAATGATTTTAATTGGTTAGCTATCTTTGAAATTCATTTCGATTTTTATTGATTTTTGATTTTATTGATTTTGGAGAACATTGTCAACTGATCGCCATTTTTAATAAACTCTTTTTTGACATGTATACCAATTTGTCCTCATATCCCCGTCTAAAAGGTTTGCATTCTAGAACAGATTTTTGGCTAGAGCTAGAATCTTACGAGATTATTCGGATATAAAGTTTATATTGCGCAGGCGCATTGGCATACAAGTCAGAATATTTCTATTGACTTCCCTTCCTCATTCTATCAACCTTGATTCACTTTGATACATTCTTCTGTTTTATTAACCATTTGGAATAACGATTTTCACTTCATTTTGTCATCATTTCATCTTCAAAGATGCATCTGTATTAAGTACTAATGATAGTGATGACATGCTAAACTAATTGATCTAATTCCTTTTCCAGGTGCATGGGGGCTTCTGTGAGCAGGAAATTGAATGTGAAGAATAAGATTTTCCATGAGAAATGTTCAAAATCTTGAAAACTTACTTGAGCCATTTAATTTATCTTATAATTTTTCATAGACAGTTTTAGACAATTTCTGCTGCGCACAATTTATGACTATTTAGTTTTTTTGATCCCTATTTTTCATTGGTTCATCAACGTCACAAATAATACTAACCATTCGATACGCTACTGCTGCTAGATTATAATAGTTTGAATATTGAAAAATTTGAATTATAATCTTGTTCTTCTGAATAAAGGTTAAATCACTTCTCATTTCATTTTTATTTCGAAGGTCGTAATGGCCGTAATGCTTTTGCGATTCATCGGAAAAAATCTCATTTGTGAGCAACTAGTGCACGGCCTTTGTTGAGATTTCATTCCAATAAATTGTAAATCAAATTCTCTTATTAAAAGAGTTAAATGGCGACGTTTATAGAATCGCATCTTTCTCGAATTTAAAGATGCGCCGATTTGTTTACACTGCAAGTGACATTTAAATGTTGGTTGTCAACATTGCGGCTTGCCGAAACATGAGTTAACATTCAAGGCGATTTAAATGGTGAAGTTTATGAAACTCTTGTTAATATTGCTGGTTCACTTTTGCTGAACCAGGATATTTTATAAATTTTCTGGTTTGAGCAAGCACAAAGTTTTTCGAATATGTTGTTTTGTGGTTTAATGACTAAACTTTAGTCAAACAGTGAAGTGCATGAATGTCTTGCAATCCTTCTCATTGCTCATGGCTGCAGGATGAGCAAGCACAGCAGTGATGGCAGCAACTCAGTGTACAGTGATGAAGGCAGCAATAGCCAAGCTGTATCTGGCAGTGATGCTGATGATTCTTCCAACAAGTCTTCTCCCAGCCACCCACTGGGAACCCTATCTCGTCTCTCAGACTCTGAATCTGACAAGGATGACAGACGAGTGCACAAGGCTGGCAGAAACAAGGATATCATAAAGGTTTGCATTTATCTTTCAATCATCCTATTTTTCATTCGCTCTTCATTTCAATCATTGATTGCCAATGGCTGCACAACATCAATCTTAAGCCTCCAAAGAGCAGACTTTTAAATGCAACCATTCGTGACATGCAATCGAAGCAATTCCAAATTATCTTGCCAGCACCTCGAGAAGTAACCAGGTGTCAACCTCCATGCAGGATGCAGCAGAACACCCTGACCTTTACTGCGTGCGCAGGTCTGACCGTCAAAGGAACAAACCCAGTCCCAATAAGGTCCTTTCTTTTTGAGGTCCTTTCGTCAGCGTGTAACCATTTACTGCCCAACTGCACACCATCAATGCATCTTCTTAATCTTTTGGGGTTTTTTTTACCTTTAAAGATGTTTTATAAGAAATAAAAAAAATTTAAATTATAACTAACATTTTCAGAACAACAAAGGCAGAAGAAAATCAAGAAAGTAAATACACATTCTTATTTACTCCACTTATTTTACTATCACCATTTATTAAATTGCATTTAATCTTTCTTCTTTCATTCTTCAAAAAGGAGTTACAACTCAGATGACGATGACGACGAGGATGATGATGACTCAGATGATGATAGTGACTCAAGGAGAAAGAGAAAAACCAGGTAGTAAGATCTCATCATCATAATCATCAGCATCATTATCATCATCATTCCATGTAGTTTCGAGGGCAATAAAGTAAAATAAATAATCTCATTAAAAAGTCCAATTATAAAATAACTTATTTAACCGACGTACAAACCAACACCACAAGTTGAAACTTGATGATGATGTCTATTTGATTTATACCTGGCCACAATGTCACCAACAGGGCGACGAGGCAAACAAAGAAGGCTCAAAAGAGTGGAAGGTCGAAAAAGGCATATTACTCATCGTCCGATAATGACGACGACGACGACGACGTTTCGGATGACGATGATGATGATGATAGTGATGACGAGAGGGCCTATAAAAAAGCAGCTGCTAAAAAGTGAGAGAATTTATTTTCTATAACCTTGATCATCATCATCATTAAAATGATCTTTTATTTCACTTTCACACAGGAAAAACAATAAAAACAGGATGACCAGAGGAAAGGCAACTGGAGCGAAGATAAGGTACTGCATCCATCCATCCATCCATCCATCCATCCATCCATCCATCCATCCATCCATCCATCCATCCATCCATCCATCCATCCTTTCATTCATCCTTTATTTCATAAATACATCATGCAACCATCCACACATTTACACTCATTTCCTCAATACCGCCATCATCATCTCTCCATCCGATCTTTTCAATTCCTTCCTTTCTGTCCTTCATCACTTTTCCCACCCCCTCACCCTCTCTCCCTCCACCCTCTCTCCCCCCACCCTCTCTCCCCTCACCCTCTCTCCCCCCACCCTCTCTCCCCTCACCCTCTCTCCCTTCACCCTCTCTCCCCTCACGCACACACCCACGCACGCACACAGCTACAAGGAAGAGTCTGATGACGTGACGGACTCTGAAGACCTGATCGAGATGGACGACGAGAAGGAGGTGGAGGAGGACAAGCAGGCATACGAGAGCATCGAGAAGGTCATCAAGAGGCGCATCGGAAAGCCTGGAGGTGGTGTGGGTGGGTGTGGTGGGTGGTGTAGTGGTGTTGTGGGTGAAGGCGTGGGTGTGGTGGGCGTGGTGGGTGGATGGGTGTTGTAGGGGGAGGGGAAGAATGAATGGGAGTGGAGGGAAGAGTAGATGAGAAAGGAGAGAGAGAGAAAGTGAGTGATTGGGAGGGGTAAGGAGGAATGGTGAAGAGGGAATGCTTTTAACCCACATTTATTACCTTGCCAACCCTCTCCGCCAACTACCCTCTCGCAATCCCACCCATCCACCCACCCATCCACCCACCCATCCACCCACCCATCCACCCACCCATCCACCCACCCATCCACCCACCCATCCACCCACCCATCCACCCACCCACCCATCCACCCGACCACCCACCCATCCACCCACCCGACCGACCAGCCACGGGCAGCAGGACCACCATCTACAACGTCGAGAAGGACGGCGATCCGAACGAAAGCTTCGGCAAGGGGCCGGAGGTTGCGCAGGAGGAGGAGGGTGAGGTGAGGGAGGAGGGCGTGGAGGAGGGCAAGGGTGAGGTGCAGTACTTGATCAAGTGGAAGAACTGGTCGTATGTGCACAACACTTGGGAAACCGAGGTGGGTGCCTATTTGGTGATGATGATGATGATGATGGTTATTATTATTATTATGATCATTATAATATAATCATAATAATGTATTTTAAATTAGTAAATCACCTACCTTACAATTAAGCGTTAATGTATTTTAAATTAGTAAATTACTGAAAATTAATCGTTGATTTTAACTGTCTTCTACTAATGTGTGTGGGTGTGTGTGTCTTGCAGGCAACGCTGAGGGAACAGAAGGTGAACGGGATGAAGAAGTTGGAGAACTTCATGAGGAGGGAGGATGAGTTGGATAGATGGTGGGTGGGTTGGTGGGTGGGTTGGTGGGTGGGTGGATGGGTTGGTTGGTGGGTGGGTTGGTAGGTGAATGGGTTGGTTGGTGGGTGAATGGGTTGGTGGGTGAATGGGTTGGTGGGTGGATGGGTTGGTGGGTGGGTTGGTGGGTGGGTGAGTTGGATAGATGTTGGGTTCGTTGGTGGGTGGATGGGTTGGTGGGTGGATGGGTTGGCGGGTGAATGGGTTGGTGGGTGGATGGGTTGGTGGGTGAATGGGTTGGTGGGTGGATGGGTTGGTGGGTGAATGGGTGGGTTGGTGGGTGGGTGAGTTGGATAGAGGATGGGTTCGTTGGTGGGTGGGTTGGTGGGTGGATGGGTTGGTGGGTGGATGGGTGGGTTGGTTGGTGGTGGTATAAATGGAAGGGAGAAGGAAGTCGTTTCATACTTCTATGCATTCACCCACCACTACCTACCACCCACCGTGCATTCCCCACCCCCACTACCATGCACCACCATGCACCATGCACCACCCCCACCACCACCATGCACCACCACCACTACCATGCACCACCACCACCATCCCACCACCATCCCCCCACCATCCCACCACCACCACCACGACGAATACAGGCGCAGGTACGCGAGCATCGAGGACCAGGAGTACTACGATTGCCAACAGGAGCTCGGCGAAGACC